>OX235279.1:132399677-132999677 GCA_944472155.2 Trichobilharzia szidati | reverse complement strand
TTCCGCTTTGTACTCCGGTTCCTCCTGTACGGTTACTGTCTCGCTCCCTCGCTGTACTTTCACCTAGTACACTCTTTGAGCCGACAGCCGTCTCACATCCAGATAAGTGTGTATTTTTGTATTCCTTATCAAATTGCATATCTCGTGGTGTAAATATACTTCCGGTCCGGTTAAACTTGGCATTTTGAGTCTTCTAACTTCAATTCCGTTTCCTTAGTACTTGCACGTAGGCAGAGTACTAATTAAGGTTATAAACGGTGAAGGATTTTTGTAAGAGTGTTATTGTCAGTTAGAGGCAAACCCTAAGTCCAACTCTTACAAGTGGTGAGCCCGAATTTTCACCGTTGCCTACTTTTTAGCCTAGCGTGTAAATAGTCCTTTTTCATATTGGTAATTTGTTTTTCACTCGGAGTTATAAATTTTATTTGCCTTGTTTTTACTCATATTTTTTGTTATCATATTTGTTGTTATCATTCTATTTATATATCGTCTTGTTCGCGGGATGGCTGTAACCGTAACTCAGACGAAGGACTCCTCTACCGAAGGGTCGTCAAAATTAGATGTGGTGGCCTACATAGCTAAGCTTTATGAAGAGATAGATAAGTTAAAACAGGAGAGGACACCTAGAGGTCGTTCACATAGCCGCACCAGCTCGATTCGTGGCAGATCTTCGTCACGAGCTGGCAGCAGACGTCGTAGGCCTAAAAATTCCCAGCCTGGAGTGTGCTGGTATCACCGGCGTTATGGTGATAAAGCCCAAAAGTGCACTCGCCCGTGCACCTTTGATGGCCAGCAATCGGGAAACCTGTAAGCCAGCACGTATTGGCGACTAACGTCGCTGGCGAACCACTTCCATGTCGCCTCTTCTATGTTACCGACCGTACCACTGGGACACGCTTCCTAGTTGACACTGGGGCGGAAGTTAGCGTGATCCCACCAACATCTGAAGAGCGCAAGCGGCCACTTTCCTTACAGCTTCGCGCCGCAAATGGTTCGCCAATCGCCACGTATGGCAAAAGGTTCCTGGACCTTAACATAGGCCTACGTAGGTCATTTCGATGGGTTTTCCTTGTAGCAGATGTAACTACTGGTATTATTGGCATGGATCTCATGCAACACTATCAGCTACTGGTTGATACTGGCAAACACAAACTGATCGATTCAGCTACAAGCCTTTCGATCTCCGGTGTTGTGACACACACACCTGCATTAAGCCCAGTATACTCAACCCCTGCCTCTAACGGCCCTTACGCTGAAGTTCTTCAGTCCTTTGCCAATCTGTTCAAACCGATTTCTAAACTTCCTTGTGTGACGTCTACTGTCACTCATCATATCGTGACCACTGGTCCACCGGTCTTCGCTAAACCACGGCGATTGTCCCCAGAAAAACTACAAGCCGTGAAGGCTGAATTCGAACATATGTTAGATATGGGGATAATCCGTCCTTCCAGCAGCCCGTGGTCTTCCCCGTTACACGTGGTACCAAAGCCTAACGGGATAGATTGGAGGCCTTGTGGTGACTACCGCAGGCTTAACGCACAGACCGTACCTGATCGTTACCCCGTACCACATATTCACGACCTTACGTCGTCTCTCAAGGGTGCCACGGTATTCAGTAAACTTGACTTAACCAGGGCCTATCACCAGATTCCAGTTCACCCAGATGATATCCCTAAAACGGCAGTGATCACCCCGTTTGGTCTTTTCGAATTTCTTCGAATGCCGTTTGGACTCCGCAACGCCGCACAAACATTCCAGCGGTTTATTCACGATGTTTTGCGAGGATTAGATTGCGCACATGCTTACCTCGACGATATTCTCGTGGCTAGCCCAGACGAAGCTAGCCACCGTACTGATCTACAGACGGTTTTCGAGCGGCTAACAGCCCATGGTTTGACGCTAAACATGTCCAAATGTCAGATTGGCGTCAATTCATTGACCTTCCTTGGACATGTCATTAATGAGCAGGGAATTCGCCCGCTACCTGAGAAGGTACAGGCAATACGCGACTTCCCGGAACCTGCGTCAATGAAGTCTTTACGCACATTTCTCGGCATGGTGAGCTATTATCGACGGTTCGTTCCCCAATGTGCACATATCTTACTGCCACTCACAGACCTACTAAAGGGCAGGAACAAAACATTCAGCATGACATCCGAGGCTCGAGACGCCTTCCAGAATATAAAGTCGGCAATTGCAGACGCCACCATGCTAGTCCACCTTGACGTCCATCTTCCACTTAGCATCTCAGTCGACGCATCTAACACAGCCATTGGAGCTGTTCTACAGCAACTGGTACATACTTCATGGATACCAGTCGCCTTTTTCTCCCGGAAGTTGTCCGCCGCCGAAGCGAGGTATAGCACCTTTGGCAGAGAACTCCTCGCCATATACGCGGCTATCAAACATTTTCGCCACTTTGTTGAAGGTCGGAAATTCACAGTATTTACCGATCACAAGCCACTGACGTATGCCCTCCACACTACTACGGATAGGTATTCCCCACGCGAACTGCGTCACTTGGATTACATCTCTCAATTCACCTCGGATATTAGACATATTTCGGGGGTTGACAATGCTGTGGCAGACGCCTTGTCTCGGATATGTACCATATCGGCGCCTCCAACCATTGACTTGAAACTAATGGCGCAACGTCAGCTTACAGAGTTATACCTTGATAAGCTGTCGTCAAATACCTCCTTACATATCAAGCGTATCCCGCTCGTTAATAGCGAGGGTACCATCCTCTGTGATCTGTCCACCGGTACCCCGAGACCCATCGTTCCACCTTCATTGCGCCGTACAGTTTTTGATAGCTTACACAACCTTTCCCATCCAGGTATCCGGGCAACGGACAAACTAGTGTCAGCTAGATTTGTCTGGCCTGGTATCAATCGAGAGGTGCGTATCTGGGCACGTGCCTGTGTGCCGTGTCAACGGGCTAAAGTCCACAAGCACAACATCACTCCAGTGGGTTCCTTCTCCGCACCCGACGCTCGCTTTAGCCACGTTCATCTAGACATAGTGGGTCCTCTACCACCATCAAATGGTCACTGTTACTTGTTGACATGTGTCGACAGGTTCACTCGTTGGCCAGAAGCTATTCCCATCCCCGATACGACTGCGTAAACCATTTGCCGAGTGTTCATGGAACGCTGGGTATCTCAATTCGGATGTCCATCTACGGTGACTACAGACCGTGGACAGCAGTTTGAATCAACCCACTTCAAGAAGCTCTTAGAGCTACTGGGGTGCAAACGCATCCGAACAACCGCGTACCATCCAGCAGCAAATGGACTTGTAGAGCGTTTTCACCGTCAACTGAAAGCTTCGTTAATGGCTACAGAGAATACTAAGTGGACTGAGTCTCTTCCTCTAGTGCTACTTAGTATCCGTTCCACACTCAAAGCAGACTTACAGTGCACTTCCGCAGAGTTGGTGTTTGGTACCACCCTCCGTCTACCGGGTGAAATTATCTCACCTGAAAGTGGTGAACCAGGTGCTACGGATGTACAGGGTTATGCTCAGAACCTCAAGCGCCTAATGCAACGCCTGCAACCAACTCCCACTCGCACACAAAACAGGAGAGTGCAAGTTGACGCTAGACTCGATGGCTGTACCCACGTTTTTGTGCGTTGTGACACCGTCCGTAGACCCCTACAACCTCCTTACGATGGACCATTCAAGGTCGTCAGTAGAAAAGAAAAATTTTTTGTTATTGATCGATTTGGCCGGCAAGACACCGTAAGTGTAGACCGACTTAAAGCGGCCTACATTGAAGACTCGGTACCCCTGACGCCTACGCAACCGGCAACTACGCCAGCACTCACACCCCAGCCAAGTCCGATGGTCAACAATCCTGCTAAACCTAGCAGTTCCTCGGATGAGACAGGTAAGGCAACAGTTACACGCACCGGTCGGCGTGTGCACTGGCCTAAGCGATACTGCGAATTCGTTAACTAAACACTTTTACGTATAAGAGTAGTTCATACTCTCATTTTTTTTCTTTCTTTGTCGCAGTTTACATTCATTTTCCATGGTATTTACCCTTTTGATTTAGTTTGTGGGCAGTAGCCGCTTTTACAGTTACTAACCTTGTTAGATTTCTTTCTCTTTACAGAGTGTTCTAGCATTTTATTTTCGGCCTTACACTCGAACAGCTAACTACATCAATCAACTCTATCGTCGTATGGTGACTACCAATACTCGTGGAATTACAAACCAAACGACCAAAAATATGGACCCGATAATAAAAAAAAATAATAAAATAAATAAAAAAATAATAAAATGTAAAAACAAAAACTTTCACTGTATAGTTAAACGGACCGTGAAATATTTTTGGTATGTAAATACGTCACTTCTATGCTGTACAGTTTAATCCGCTCAATCTATTTTCACAGATCTTACTATTTTCACTCGAGTTAGGTCATGACGAAACTTATCTATTTTGTGACCCATACTTGTAATTACTTTGCATCACTTTAATTATGCAGCTCGCTACATTTTTTTTTAACAAATGGTGATTATACTTATTCATAGCTATTGGTTGTACACACTCTTCTCTGTACCTTGCATAAGTTTCCACAGTGTTAGCAATTTCCCTTGTTTTATTTCAATTTGGCGTACCGTTTCCATGTTACACTAGTTCCTTCGCATTTATTCCGCTTAATTTTTTTTGTTAACACCCTATGCTGATTTTTAAATCTTAACCTCTTCTTCTATTCTTTTCTGTTGCTTTTACTTTATTCCTCCTAATACGCTGGTATATTGATTGCCTTTGGTGTTACTACTAGTTTTAGTTGTTGAGGAAGGATGGAGCATTAGTCTAAGAGGAAACTTAGACTTAATGAGTCACCTTCCAGTTATAACAACGTGGGTAATGGAGGTAAACCATCACACCTCCACATAACCCAGCTCGAAATAGTGAGTCGTAAAAAAAAGAACTAACTAAATAAATAAAATAAAAAATAAAAAAAAATACGTATAAATAAACGATGTTAAAAAAAAAAATTAAAAATTAAAAAAAAATCGCACCAAGGCACCAGCGTTATTCCTTCTTATATTCCATCTTACTCCAGCGATCATGTACATAGTGCTCATAAATTGCCTTAATTTTTTTTCCTTCATTCTTTCCTTTCTCAATATATATTTTTTTTTCCTTAAAAAAAAAAGAAAAACAGCTATTTTATTACTATCTTCACATTTCCTTGTTCATTCACCGTGATTGTACGCCACCTTGTTACTTTTATATATCGAAGCTTGCTGTTATCCCACCAACCTTCTAAGGGGGGGATAACCTGTAGTGTACATTGTACCTTTGAACTTTTGTTTGAATGAATGCAACCTGACATGTTGAACTTCACTTCCACTTCCGCTTTGTACTCCGGTTCCTCCTGTACGGTTACTGTCTCGCTCCCTCGCTGTACTTTCACCTAGTACACTCTTTGAGCCGACAGCCGTCTCACATCCAGATAAGTGTGTATTTTTGTATTCCTTATCAAATTGCATATCTCGTGGTGTAAATATACTTCCGGTCCGGTTAAACTTGGCATTTTGAGTCTTCTAACTTCAATTCCGTTTCCTTAGTACTTGCACGTAGGCAGAGTACTAATTAAGGTTATAAACGGTGAAGGATTTTTGTAAGAGTGTTATTGTCAGTTAGAGGCAAACCCTAAGTCCAACTCTTACAACGGTATCGCTTAATATCTTAATCACTTTATCACCTTCATAAGCCACAGTCAGTCTTACCTGTTAAAACTTCGTGATTACTGATTTGTGGATAGATTTTTATTTCCGTGACTGCTGGCCTATGAGTTTTCATTTGCTTTCTCGTTCAACATTTTAAACAATTATTTTAATTCCGCAAGTTGGCCAGGATATCGTATGCACCAATGATAGATTGGTGTAGGTGAAGCCACCCACACCAACTATTACTACTTGAAAACATGATGTAAACTCTGGACAGCAGTCCCCTCCGTTCGGTGCCAAGCTTATCGGTGGTATGCACAGTTCGACTCACTCAGAAGACCACAGCTATTAAAACTTCTAAATAGTTTCTTGAGGACACCATAACGACGTAGAATCGCACTCGGCTTCTGCACATATAAGGTCACTGTAGTTTACACCGGCAGTTAATAGAAGTCAGTGATGTCGAAGACTCTTACAAACTCCATGAGGCCAAGGTGAAAAGTCGACTGCCGTTCTGGGGTAAGTTGTATGATGGTGAATGCCCTGGCCATTTTTTGTGCACAGGACCACTTTTTCCTGAATCCAGTTTGTCTAGGGCAAAATTTTGAGTCCAGAGCATCATATAGTCTCTCAGAATGGCGCAGCCTAATGTTTTTCTTAGTATGGACAGAAGCACGAATGCTCATCATTTCTTACCGGGTCTTCAGTCGTTTTCTTTGAAGGTGAGCATTCCCACTGTGTTGTGTGAGTCTTTTGAAGCCACTAGAGGAACTCCATCTTGTCCTGCTTCTTCCGCCGCTTGCTTTCAGCAACTTTATGGCATTCAAGACTCCTGCCTTCGTTGGAGTTTTGGTATTCACTGGCAGTTGATTAATCCAATTCCTTTGAAGTGATCAACGTGTAATTTTCTCTTCTGTTCTTTACTGATAACTCTGTTTTCTTCACCGTTTCTGTCCGGCATTATCTTAATGGTGACCTGGTTGTTCAATATGCAGTTTCAAGGTCCTTCTTATTTGCAACTCGTTCTAGTTCATTTTGTGGTGAATTATTGAAGCACCTTTTTTCTTCCTTAACTCTCGATTCTCCCCTTTGTTCAGTACCCTGTATATACCACGGGCTTCTCTTCTGCTAGTTTCTGCACTGGTTCATCTTTCACTTAGCCATCCTTCTCTCCTTTGTCTTCTGTTCATTTTTTCATGTCTCTTTGGGAAGACCTAAGTCTCTTTGCACATTTCCTTGTGACTGTGCTTGCCACCTCTAATGCTGAAATAATTAATCTCACAGTAGTCTACAAATAGCTCTCGGTTCCCACTCTTTTCACTGAGCGCCTGCTGATGTATGATTAGTTTCCTTCATGTGTTTACTTATCGAAGATTAGCATTCATAGTTCCTATGAGTCTCACTGTCGCCACCTTATCAGTATCTTGTCCAGGAGTGCTTGCAGTTGTTCTCGGCAATCCTCCCTCCCCACTATCACGAGAGAAAGCCTTTGGTGCTATTTATGGCATCCTGATTGGTGCACTTATGGTTGTCATCCAGGTGACCACTAACAACTATTAGCGCCCATCCATCTAGCGACTCGAGCAATCCATTTCGTTCTATCTGCTCTCACAGATTCCGAACAACGAAACAGCATCTTTTCAGTTCCTTTGAACCTGATTGGCCTTAACAGCCACGGGTCTTGTGCAGACATTGTGTCCACACTTATTTTCGCTCTCGACGGGAGGAGACAAATCGGGTGACTAGTTTCCCAAAAAAATCTTCCGGCAATCATCATCCGTCCTAGTATTTAGGAGTATCCCTCATTCCAGGGGAGAACCAGCATATTTTTTCTGAGGTTTCATTTTTCATCAAGGAGTTTTTAAGATGTGTGGTTGCTAGCTCTTCGATTAACTTAACTTCTTCATCGGGCTTAAGACCCCCTGGTTAACTGTGAGAGGCTATAAATGTAGTTAATAGCATTCATCAGTACATTCCAATGATAACGAATGTGTATTGCAGAGGAAGTGTTATCAATAATTAACACATGCCTACTAGATGAGTACCATTTAATAGGTACCTTACCTAAATTGTACGCACTGGTAATCTACCATGAATAAATAGACTTAGTTATTTGGCTGTATGATAATGAAAGAAGTATTTTTATTTTTACACTTTTATTCCTTCACCTTTCCAGTGGAACATAGGGCTTCAATCTAGAGCCTTAAAGTTTCGGTAGCAGTGGTGTTTATTTTTACAGGATGGGGTTGCCAGATTCATGTCTAATCTTTCCTCTTTACCAGCTTTTTTATTACTGGCTTAGTAAGGTGAAGGATTGCATCGGCCAAAAATAAAAACCCGGACCATGTACATGGTCGGAGAGTGTCTTGCCGCCGTGCCACCGACGCGCAAAAGAAGTATATTTGAGCACAATAAGTGTTATGGTCCTTTTAAATGAGCTGGGTACTCTTAGGACGTCGCTGACCTAAAGAAAGTACAGAGAAAAAAAGTAACGTAGCCTGATCACATGAGTACCAAATAAAATGATGAGCCACCTAGCATGATGACCACAATGCAAACTTATCCGACAGAATTTAGCCTATATCAACGCCAAGGACTAGGAGTATAGCATCATTTGCTGCCTACAATCCGAAAAATTCACTTTGCCCCCAAGTAGTTTAGTGGTCACGTCTCTAACCGTAACGCTTGTCAACACGAGTTCGTAGGTAATAATATACTACTGTATTTGGTCACAGAATGCACGTAGTATTAAAACACTAATTTGAAAATCTCCAAATGACCAGGGCAAAGGAAGTTTAAGCAACGTCGGTGGCACAGCGGTTAGGACATTCGTCGACCATGTACATAGTCCGGGTTCAGGCCCCGGCTGACGCACACCTGATATCAGTGGTCGCCTGCTCAATTTGAGCTACACATATCACATGCTGAAAGTTCCATACTTTTGCCAAAATAATGTGTGGAATAAAGCTATAATTAAAATAAATAAACCTATTTCTCGTCCTAAACTAATGAAAGTTTTTTTATTTCAAGTGATTTCGTTCTATTCCACTCGTCATTCAATAAAAAAATTGTAGGAAGCTTCATCCAGAACCTGGATTTTCTCACAAATAGATCCCATTGTCATACTTTGGTTTGGTTACTACGATTGTTTTAATTAACTATTTTTCGTTAAACTAGCAAACGGCGTTAATTTCTCACAAGGTCAGCAGCGGGTGTTGTAACTGCTATATTGTAAAGCTGTTTTGCATTTCCATAGTAATTCTTTAGTTTTGCACTTCTGATTTGAATGGTCGGCAATTAAATACTTTTGTTCGGAGGGATGTCAGGTTCTTATGGTGTTTCTCTTCACTAATGCCTCGGAGCACTTCATGTGAGATATGAAAAGTGCTAGACAGTTTTCTTGTGATGGATTACCAGCTGGATGTGCATCAAAATCGTATATAAGCTCCTCTGGAATTAAAACTGTTATTGATTCTTCATCTTCGAGCAGCCTGAACAGCAAGAACACAGACGAGTCTTCTGAGGTATGTTGTTTCATTGAGTAAATATTATCTTGAAGAATCTATTCTATGGTCCTGCATATTGCACAACACTTCATTGGTGGTGGAGGTCCAAGTTTCAGCGGTTGGAGGACTTTATTTATACTCACCATTGGAAGGTACTCAGTTGTGTCGTGGTGCTCGGACTATTTTGCTTTGGTTTGAAGGCTGTTACAGTAGAAACAGATTTTGATAAATTATGGATAGAAGGTAAACAATTTGTTCATATTTTGCATATAATTGCTATGCAAATGTATTAAGTAATATTTAATACTTATTATTTTTTGCTTCTTGTGTGGGTTCTTATGAGGTATTGGATATGACACGCATTATATGACACTTGCGACAAAATGCAATCTTGGGTTCGAGATGTGTTAAAACCTATCTAAGTAAAGGTGATGTATAGTTCTCCCAACCAAAAACTATAAAAGTTTTGAAATCGCTTGCTTATATTGATACTAAAGAGTAAAGTATCTACATGACTTTTTTTAAGCTGTTTTCGTTGTTACTGCTCACTATAACTTCACTGCAAACACCAGCATATATACTAAGCTTTGGACTTAATGCCATAAAACCTTTTCGTAGATGGCCAGCAGTGCCGTGCCTAACAAGGAGGAAACTTCAAAGTAGTAAGTTGAACCATAACTACGTAATTACCAAAGCGTCTACGCGGTGTGCACCTTCAGGTAACGTGGGATTCGTCATCATGATGGCAGGCGCAACATAAATAATATAGTCTAAATAAAAATTACCTGCTTATCGTAAATACAGTCGGATATTAACGTTTCTCGTTTATTATTTATGAAGAGTAGTGCTAGTAGACTTAGCACAATAGGTTTGGTTTGTACTTTAGTACTTAAACGCACAGAATGGTTATTAAGTTATGATTTTGGAGCTTCATCTCAATAAGCTAGATCAAAAGCTAACGGTTAACTTTATTCTCATTTGATCATGTAGGATTTTGTCTGAGTTCGTTACTTCAGTCAGTATCATCTTTTGGAAGACTTATCTTTTGTATTCATGTGAGGGAGGGCTCTGACTTTACGGGCTGTGTATATTGCCCAAGTAGTCTTTATGTAAACTTTCAAATTTTATGTTGACGCCGCTTTCCATGGGCTTCAAGATTTGAAGATGTCAATCAGTTAACTTAGCTTTTAATCCGTGTTAGGGTCGAGAGTTGTTTGCATGAGTGAAGTCCTTATCTGAAGATGTTGAATGGTTGAAACCAATATGTTGTCGGTGTATTACAGTATACATTTTGTAGACTGTCTGTAGGATTGCAGGACCACCTAATACTACTGTAAACATATAATATTCAGTTAATAACTACACTTCACATTTCTCGTGACGTTATTGACAAGGAAATATTCTATTTAAAATGTACCATTTACACAATTTCTTACTAACCTTTGTATCTTTGATTCGACTGAATAGTAAATTATATTTGAAATTTTATCTGGTAAATCATACAACCTTTTGTGATGTATGTCTAAAAATCACACAATTATATGCCACTAATATCTTGAAAAACGTGACCATAATTCATGGAGTCTTTGACTTTTGTCTTTTATCATGTAAGGATGTACAGGTTACGTGGTGGACTGATGAAAACTGTAGGTGTGACGCATTCACATTGGATCAGACCTAATAATTGTTTATCGTCTGAATTCACTTACATGTAAGTGTTTTATGCAGTCAATAAATTCAAAAGTATCTCGGAAGGAGTACTCGTACAATTGTCGCATTGCAGGCTCTAACATTACGGACAACCTTTTTGAAGTTGGATGGTAGGTCGACCCCAACATACCTAGAATTGGCTGAGGTGGTAGACTAGATTCGTGCATCTTTGGTCGAGGAATAGTTGACTCTGTCAGTCTCAGACGTTCAAAAAGGTCTTTACATGTCAGGCAGTCATTTTGCGTTCTTCTGAGAAAACCCCGTCAGTTGCTGTTCGATCAGTTTGGCTTAGGCAATTTGCTACTATCAAAAATCAGGGTTGACATCCCCACTCGTAAAATTCTATTAGTTTGCGTATATTCGAGCTCCAAAAACATCTAAACTCACTCATCATTAAATTTCTATCTCTTGTCACATGTTTTTGCATTGCTGTACCACTTAAATTCTGTTTTTTCCCTTTTTTATGTATTGTTTACAAGCGTGTGAATCGAACTATTGTGCTTCTGAGCAGAGTTAACTTGCCAGTCGATCAGTGGTTACGACTAAAATGACAAAACTCTACTTCTAGTTCTTTTAGGGTTGGAAGGCAGTGTCAAAATATGATCTAGAATCACGACAATGATTATTACTACAATTTTTATCTACCCATTGAATAAAGGATAAAAATGACTAGCTTTCAGGCGTATAGCTTTGCAAATGAGTGTATCAATAGTGGGAAACTGAAACAAAAGAAAACAAAGCAAAGCTAATGTGACCAAAAGCTGTAGAGAGCTTTAAAACAGAGGGGTAAAAGTCATATTGGAAAGGAGGATATCGTACTCTAGGAAAAACAAAGCACGTATCTGCATCATTCGGATCTTTTTTGCATCATATCATCTAAAGTCTTTAAATATGAGTTTCGTTCAGTCCTCATTGATTGACTGGAGTCCATTAACTTAACCCTACATCTGATGTTTATATTGCTGAATATTGTGTGTTGTATGACGGGAGCAGTTAGACGATGACACCTGTTTTTACGAACATGTAGTTTGTACTTATCTGTTTTCATCGGGTGTGATTTAGCGGTAAAGTAGGAAGGAACAAACTCCTGCATAGTGTACATACCCTTTGATGGATAGAGATGTATGTTGTCGATGCCACAGATGCTGCCACATCGAGAAGTTCTAGATAGACCCACCGTACTTGTGCTTAGATTTCGTTAGAATCTGACTCATTACAGCCGATACGTTATAGTGCATGATAGAAAAGTTCGATATTATAACCTTGGTAATAATTTTACTACATCATATATATATATATATATCATTAAAACGATATGATTATAATCAGCGAATTTTGCCCGAAACGTTACCACTATATAAATAATACTGAATCAACGTGTTTTATTCGGTTATGGAATTATACCGAACCACTGCCCTAGTTCTCTTATTTCACACCATGATGTGACTTTCATGGACTTTCATGTGCGTCGGTGGCACAGGGGTTAGGACTCTCGCCGACCATGCAGATGGTCCGGGGTTCGATCGTCTGCCGACGCACACTCGATATCTATGGTCGGCCTGCAAAATTTGGGCTACCGATATCCATGCTGAAAATTCTATACTTGTACTGAAAACACGGTGTGGCATCAAGCTGTAATCAAAAATAAAAAAGGTAATATGTATATATATATATATAAAGTTAATAAGTGGTTAGATGCATAGAGCTCTAATAATTGTTTTTTTTTCAAATTTAATGGATGATTAGTACTTGCGGTATTCTGCTTTATTGTACTAAAAGATATCTAGTTTTCCCGAAACTGCTTTTTGGCACCACTCGAGATTTGTCGTTTTGTTCTGTGTGATATGTGAAAACAATTTAGCATGGGAAAGTTGCGGTTTTGTTGTGACTTCCTTTAAGTAATTATAGCGTGTCACATCCCACCCACATTTTTCTTGTGGTGGCCTTGATTTTAATCTTTTTAAGAGAATAAGAGAATTAGACAGACATCTAGTGCTTATGTGTGTGTGTGTGGCATTTTTACCGCTTTCATCAAAACCTTTGTATCTTACGTATCATATGCATTAACATTTAATTTCTTCAGTGTTTTTGATTATAATCAAAGTACAAATGTTTATATTATTCATTTCCTTTCCCACAATCTAAAACTAATGTTAGTAAATGGTTGGATTAAAGCAAAAAAAATAATCTTTTCCGATAAGTTAATGAGTATACTCTATGACAGAATATGTTTGCTCAGTTTTATAAACCAACCTTTAAGGCAAAATGTAGTAAACAGACATGCACTTCATGTTTTCGGTGAGCTTCAATAAGTACCTTTTTGTATGAGCGAAGTGTGCAGGCATCTAATACTTCCTGTAAAAGAAAAGGTGTTCAGCGAAGAGTTACTCTTTTTTCGCCGAAATCATTCTCAAGATGTACAATTGCATATACATAGTAAATTCTTTTAAGCAACAAAATGAATATTTCCAAAGATTTGTCATTAGAATTGTAAATTTGAGATGATAAATTTTGTTAATTACTTAGAAACTAAAATAAGACTAAATAGGCAAGTTGAGTGACGTAATCTAATTGACGAGGTTGAGTAGTGCTTAACTGAAATTAAAACTAAACAAAAGTCAAGTTAACAACAGTGGTAATAAGGAGTAGAGATTTATTAAGAGATGGGGGTAAAATATTATACAATAAAGAAACAAAAAAGCAAGAAAAAGACGAAACAAAATGACGTATTTGGTGTTAAAATAGGTCAGATCCACTGTAAATTTAATGACTCAGCGAACTTCTTTTGTATTTAGAGTTCAGGTTTTAACACGTGAATTGCCATTGCTTCTGCGGTGTGAAGAAGTTTGATCCGTACTCTTTTAGTAAGATTCCCACGTATTCTGTAGATGATTTTGCAGTTACTTCGTGGCTTTGCTTTGTGCTCCGATTGGATCAGGTGTTCCAGAATAGAGCTTTGGGGGAGCTATTTTCTCCTTTATAAAACCATGAGGGTAAGTGTTCGGTGATACGTTTGGACAGCAAACGCTGGGTACGGCCGACATATCACCTGGTTGTTTTAGTAAAAATAATCATAACAAAAGCCCCAAAAGTAAATAATTTGAGCTTCGTGTTCATTGTTAAATTCAGTAAACATTGTTGTAAAGATATATGTGACCACTTATTATGACTGCAGCAGTTTCCAGACAAATGTAACTCTGACTGTTGCACGATCTCTGGAAATGTTTGATATTTTAAATTAGTCATAGAAGCAGAAAAAGATTTTGCCTTTCCATTTATAAATATAAAAATTTTGATCATTAAACTCGATAAGTTTTCTACATTTACATCTTTCTAAACTTTTTTATTTATGAGTCAAGCATTTTAGTAACTTTTATTACTATCCAATAATAAATGAATGATTTGTTTTGAGTTCTGCTTCAATTCGGGGAACAAAAATTGACTTCAGTTAGAAAACCACTGAAAACCAGGGAGTGCTCGACAGCTGTTTCTTCCTTGTTTGATAATCCTCAGCGATTCGTACGTGTGCCCCCCGCCCCACCACCACCACCAAGAATCGAAGTCAGGACCTTCAGATTACAAGGCGAGCTCGTAGACCATTCAGCCACTAGGAAGAAATGCAATGACTCATCAATCCTAACTTCTGCCAATTTGCTATGTATAGCACGAATGTCAGCCAATGTCATCGGCGAGCATTTGTCCTCACACCTAACTTGGTGGACCCTGTTGGTCTCGACTTCCTACTGGAACTTAAGGTAACTAACTCCATCCTGTAGTCAGGTCCTAGTGAACGCATGACTAATTTTTAGTGTTGACTTCTCTAAACCAAATCCCTGTAAATCAAAATCTGAAAACAAAAGTTAATGAACTTCAAACTTTCTCTATGTTTTGGATGACCTGTTTTATGAAGATGTATTGCGAAAATGATTACAATTTTAAAAATTTAGATAAATTGGAACACATACATGTTCTTATGAAATACATTCAATCTGTGTAAACCGTGTCTAAAAAGTAATTCAGTTTGGTATGATGGTGCAAAATATAGGCCTACATTTTATTGTATGCCGATTTTTAAATAATCGATATTTCAAAATATACGTGACTAATTTTTTTAACAGATGTAATACTTGTCCGAGGAAAATTGTTATGTACTTCCCCACTGTTTCCCAGATTACTTACTTTAACAGATGTTTGTTTTCTTAGGAAAAAAACATAGATAAGAACTTAGTTTGTGTGCTTGTTTTGAATTGGGGATATACACTTCAAGATAAAGTTTCACTTGACCACCCAATACGTTTTAAGCGATTAACCGTTTTCCGCAACATGTATATATCTTTAAACACACAAAAGTGGTGGGCGTATATACTGTTTTTGCACTGTATGTCTGTACCAAATGAATGTGTACATGTTTGCAAACAGTACCTCAAGGTCAGAAAGGCTAGCTGAAATAGTGGGTGGCCTACCTACAAACATGTTATTCTGTTGAAGACTTAGTCATCAGTTGCCCAAATCAGTATTCGTTAGGAAAAAATGTTAGAAGTGAATATAGTACACTATTTCACACTCTGCAAGCGACTTTAGTTATGTCCTAAGTTGCTGAGTCACTTAGTTTGGTTGCAAGTCCTGAAAAATTATTTCCTGTCTGAATTTTACCGCATGAAGTTGGTACTGATGATGATATCGCCAAGTCTCATGGTGAGACTTCAAACATTTGATATCAAAAGCACAAGACGATAGCTATTCTGTTAAGCGATGGAGCTTGATAATAGTCAACGAGGTCGCCTCGTAACCTGAAGGTCCTGGTTTCGATCCCTGGTGGGGTCTATAGGTGCACGGAGCTGAGGAGTCTCGGACAAGGACGAAGCAGCTGCCCAGTACTCCTCGGTTTTCAGTGGTTTCTAACTAAAGTCAGTTGGTGATCAAACTTGAAATTGCTCAGATCTCTGCGAGCCAGCACTTGAATAATGTTAACATTTTAAAGGAATGATGGGTTTTGAATAGTTTACTGTAATCTTTTGTAGATGATTTGATAAACGACGAGTTATGTAGGTTCGGGTTCCGAAAATTTAAAGTAGGGTTTCTAAAGAACAGAATTAGATTGCTAATTTGTAATTGGAAAGAAAGCAAAACGAAATATAAGTGACGTGTTGTTAAAGGATTATCTACTTCACTAACCAACGAAATAGTCACTGTGCTGGAATCCTCCATGGTTTCAGCTGACTAGTGTAGGTCGGTTATCATTTCAGTTTATAGGAAAGTGTATAAATGTTGAAATGTGATGGCCAAGGGAGGAGGATAGTGTAGTTATGATCTTACTGTCTGCAATGTCTGTCTGTCTGTTTTCGACATAGAACTTTGCACCGATGTGCGGCAGTTCAAGTCGCCACACTCCATGTAGCACACAAAGCAAGAGAAGAAAGTAGAAGAAATGCAAAATAGAGACAGTAAACAGAGATATGAGACAAAGGAATAGTAATAACGAAGAACAATATAGTTCTATTGGGTATTATAATTCACAAGGAGTGGATGCATCTGCACAAGCCATTGAGAACGATTTGAACCATATCACCAATTGTTTCCAACCATTGGTTTTTACCGTCCCGAGGACCCCAACCAATCAGGAAGTCTACACTTCCCTACGTGGCTGGCTTAAACTAACTGTTGTGGATTTCATTGACTGATGGAGCCATGTTTTCGTTTGACCACCAATAGTTGGCTCTTTCCCAACCTGACCCTATGTCAGCTGGCTAACATTGCCCATTGTCGAGGAAGGCGATGGATGGCTAGGCATATGTAACACATGTCCTAACCATTTAAATCGATGTAACTTCACAGCCTCGTCTGTTGATTTCCCCTCTTTACCTAGCACTCAACGCCGAACCTCAATATTGTTCACCCTATTATACCACTTCACATGGGAGATAGAACGCAGGTACCTATGATCAAAGACAGCTAGCCAGCCTTTTCATGTCCTCTACTCTCAATGGCCAGGTCTCACAGCTAGGCATAAAGCAGAATGGAGCGGACTGCTGAGCAGTACACCCGCCTTTTGGTCGATAGCCGGATATCACGTCTACCAAGCCAGAGGTGGCGTAAACTGGCATATAAGAAACTAGCCTTCTGTATCCGCTATGCTGAGATTTCGTCAGCGATCAACCCGTTGGCGTTGGCTGATGGTACTTCCCAAATAAGTGAAGTGGTCAACGTGCTCTACCACTTCGTTTCCTATTGCTAAGCTATGAGTCAGTGTAGTCCAGTCTTGTAACATCATCTTACATTTGGCGGGAGCGAATCGCCGAAAATTCGTAGATTGCAGCTCAAGATGTTCAGAAGACTGATGCATTTTGTCAGCATCCTCGCTTAGAAGGACTATATCGTCTGCATATTCTAAGTCAACGAGATTATTCCTTGGTAGCAAGTCGATCCCTGAGTCTCTGAAGTGAGTTAGGGTTAAGTCGATTAGTACATCTATGATGAAATTGAATAGAAATGGGGATAATGGGCATCCCTGACGGATACCATCACTTCAGACCACAACTCGCTGTAAGCCCTCACTGTCTGCAATAATCCATAGACTAAGTGTTTTATGTGCAGCTGTTCGCTTTGTTCAGTTATGGTGCTTCTGATTGAACCATTAACTTCTCTTTGTAGCCATGCTACGTCCTTTCAAAATTTGCTCGGGTACACTGACTAGCATGACTGCAAAGAGAAGGCACTGGTTCATTCAGAATCACTATAATTGAATACTTTATAAACACCCTGACTCATCACTCAGGGCCATTTACATGGCATTTGTTTCTGACTTCTTTGCACTGCAAAAGCTCTCATCATATCCATAAAAACTTAGAGCTATGTGTTAAAAAGAAAGTAGTCCAATCACTACATTTACCATGAATCTAATTTGGTTTGGCTCCTTAGTTTTCGTTTTTTCATTCCCTTCATTTTTTTTCATTTTCAGTTATAAAAGCTATTAATTCAGTTTGTTTAAACGCTCATGTCATTCACCCCTGCCTTCGTTTTCTAATCCTGTGTAATTTTTTCCTAAGCCGCTTGTAATCTATATTCATGCCTTGAAACTTTCATATCAGGTTAGAAGTTATCATCACCTTCAATCTCCTTGGTTATTATGTGGAATTAAATAATAATTGTATCTAATGTAGACTTATGTATATAATTGCAATTGTACAGCTTTTGAGGATGAAATCGCCGAAAACATATTTTTGCTTTTCATTCTAAAAATAACTAATTTGGGTAATATATATTATATTATTATTATTATTGTTCCCTTGGGTTCCTAGTGGAACATAGGGCTTCAACTACACGTCTCCACTTGCTTCTGTCTTCTGCTGTACTTTTCACCTGCATCCATGTTAATCCATACTGTTTCAGCTCCTCTTCATAATATATATATATATATATATATATATATATATATAATGACAACTATTATAGTAGTATCTGGCTGTTGACATTTGGTCATGAATGTTTGATCAACAAACTAGGTGATTCCGTTAATTTTAATCCATTCTAAAATGGATCAAATAACTATCATGATATATTAGTAGGTCTTCTACTATTCAGAGAGTAATTTGTTGTTTCTTATTTTCATCTACTGTATTTCTTCACATCTCTTCGATAAATTGTTGAATCTAGTTACTCGGTTAGACGAAATTTTACTTATGAATTACTGAATCTCAGTGGCATAAATCGAAACGGCATTCATTGAAATGCTGCACATCTGGCCATGTGAGAATACGAGCTCCATAGACGTATCATAAGCAACTTCATGTGTAGTGTGTGTTGCTCTGTTCAACTACTGACATTTATCTTGATACCTCAATTTCCCCTTCCCCTATGCTAATGTGAAGGAGTTGTCATCGGAGTTGTGAAATGTGTCCCCGGAAATCTTTGACAACATTACGTCATGGTGTAACTAAGATTTCTCCTAATCACTCAACGTTAACAATATGCGCCCCAGGGTTGATTAGTCATACTAGCTGATTAAGGAGGTCTACTTTTTTTTCTTCCAAATCATTTATTGATTTCTTGCATGGTATGCATTTTTCGATTAAAGGAGAATATTATTTTTGATTAATTTATCAAAAAAGTGCTAGGCATATTTCTCCAGGTAGAGTTTGATCATGGAAAGAAAGTTGTCTAACTCTTTTGTAGGAAGATATCAAACGAAGTGGATTTATTTTTTCGTACTAACTAAATCTTTATTACCAGACTTTAGCAATAATTAAGATATACACAATAGTTATTATTATTATCACATGTCACATTTTCTGCTCTCTGCTTAAACCGTATAATGCCACGCCTTATTTAGGCATTTCGATTCACTTACCCCCCATATATGCTGTATTTTGTGCCTGTATAAATTTCGGTGTGCATCAGCTCGTCTGTTACCATGTGTTTTGTTAAGATAACGATTACTAACAGTAACAGTAATACTACTATAGCTACTACTACTATTACTACTACTACCACCACTATTTATGTATTGCGAAAAAGTATGATTTTGTGTATTTCTGTGATATAAATTTTAAAGACCTACCACATATTGTGCATTTGGTACAAAAACTATGGCGCCATTCAGTATAGTGTGTCGCGCACTACACCTTTTCTTAATTTTTTTTCTCTCTATCCATATCAATTTTTTGACACACTAATATGTAGGAATTTATAGCATTGAGGACAGGAATGGCGCCAATGAACTATGTGCAACTGTGTGTATATATTTCCATACGCACGCATTCGTTATCCACTTTATCATGTTTGTTTGCTAAGTGTGGTCCACACATTTTGGTGATTTCATACAAAGTATTTACTCTCTAATATTTTATTGTTTAAAGACATAAAGCATGGGTATGTAGTATAGAGTATTGTATGACTGTTTTGCTTTATTGCGTTGATACTATTAAACAACACAGTCCTTTAATCCATAAATCCATATGTGCGCTTTTTTAAAATCGGTACTACTTATTACTAAATTCCGCACATCTTTTTCCATAAGATACTATTTGTGAAGACTTGAAATATTGAGTAGAATCTAGTCATTTTTTAAAATGATATCTCTTGTGAATTCCAAAAGATGTACAGCGTGTACATTTGACCATTTAAATTTTCCCTTAGCACAATAGTCCTAGTTTTTAATTGAGTGTGTTCTCTGAGCTGGTTGATTTAATTGCGAAACTTTCATTGTCTATCTAGACAACGCCAGCGCAAGGTTAAATATGAAGTGAACTTATTTGAATTCTCCATTAATGAGATCATTGTATCCCCCTGACAACCATTGTTGTGATTGGTTATCAATTTACACATTTATTGGTCATTTTTATTGACTTGGAATTTGAACTTTCTTGTCATGTGATTTATTTTTTGTTAGCTGGTAAATTTGATCTGTAGTAATGTTTCTGTTAATCGCTGTTTCGCCTGAGTGCCAGCTTTCTAGAAATTCCCTGATATTTTTGGTGTTTCCCCTACCTACCTAAAATTTCCACATTCTCCCAATCAAATCGGTATCTGTAATTGTCTACATGCATCAATATGGTGGATCCTTCGGTCTGCACAATAATGAATGAAATGTTCTTGTGTTGGCTTGTATGCTATGTCTATTTCAAATGGTTCTAGTAGTTTTAGTGAAAGTTTAAAATACAACTTAAAGTCGCACAAAGTTATGTACACTTATTGCTATAGGACTAATAATATCAATTAGTTGTCTACATTTCAGTATGTGTAGTGAAATTGGAACCTGCGACTTACTGGTTGGTGTGGAAACATTTCCAGACTACAGTCTAACATATTTTAATGACTCCCAGATTTAACTCCGGTAATTTTTTTTTCCTTCACGTTCCCAAGTGAAACATAGGGCTTCAACCTAGTGGCTTGAAGTTTCTGTAGCAGTGTTTTTATTTTTACAGGATGGGGTTGCTAGTCTCATGCCCAACCTATCCTCTTTACCAGCATTATTTCTGGCTTAGCGAGGTAAAGGAGTGCGTCGGTCGGGGATCGAACCCCGGACCACGTGCATGGTCGGCGAGCGTCCTAACCGCTATGCCACCGAACAGTGTTTCGTCTTCTACCGTTACACTACTGTTACTAATACAATCAGGTAGATAGTTAGAGACTGCAGGTTTGTGCGTCGGTAGCACAGTGGTTAGGACTCTCGCCGACCATGCACATGGTCCGGGGTTCGATCCCCTGCCGGCGCACACCCGATATCTATGGTAGGCCTGAACTTGGGCTAACCGATATCCATGCTGAAAATTCCATACTTGTACTGAAAATACGGTGTGGAATCAAGCTGTAAATGAAAAATTAAAAAAATTAAATTAAATTAAAGTAATTCATAGTGTAACATTTCGTGTCACAAGTGGTATGCTGACAGTTTATAAATAGATGTATCAGGCGACTCGTGCATGCATCGAACGTATGTCATTTAAAGAACTTGTTTTTGTTTTCTTTCAATAACGATTAAGAATCTATTACTTTGAAAATGTCCTTTTTCATTCCTTTGCATTCTTAGTGCAACATAAGGCTTCCAGCTCTAAGCTTTGAACTCTCTTTTAGTGGTGTTGCTTTTACATAGTTGAGTTGCTAGCCTGACGCCCAACGTCACCTCTTTTCGAAGCTTATCACTGGCTAGTAAACTAGATGAGGATCATGGGTCATGGGTCGACCGGGAAACGAATCCGGTCCAACCAACGCTTAAAATAACCTACTAGTCAAAACTTTTCGTGTTCGCTTATGTCAAACTAGTATTTACACACTTACCTGGACCTTATTTCTTTACCAGATATATTTTTCATTAATTTAGTTACTTCTATACCAGTAGATCTAAACAAAAGCTTCGGTGTGTATATACATCACACTATTCATTAATTTTTTTTATCAGGATGTGATTGCTATCATATGTGCCAAAATATGTTCACAATCGAATTGAGTACAGTAGCCATGCATTTTCTAACTCATTAGTTCAGAGGTGGATATTTGAGTCGTTGTGGGAAACTGTGATTAGAGATTTCAAATACAAGTTCTCTGTGGAATCTGTAAGCGGGGTGTACACTCATTTCTATATTCTTTGTTTAGGTTAACACGTTTCATAGCGAAATTTATTAGTTCAATCATTTTTATGTTGTACATTACAGAGAGTGATCGTCTTACTTCTGAGTGGAAATATTTAACCAAAGTACTTCAAAATATCCATGTTGAATCGTTGTATGGTGATTCGTATTATTTTTCGCGGGATTCAAAATTATCCAGAATGGTATTTCAATCACAAAGAGAAGAAATGGAAGAGAAAGGAGACATACTCTCCGTTCCATCTATGCTGTCCAAATCAAAAAGTGAAATCGATTCATCTCTAATTAGCCGTGAATTTATGGGCAGTATGGAGACTGTGCTACAGACTACAATTTCACCTATTAATAGTCAATCATTTTCTGAACGGATTAACTCGAATGACATTTTTACTAACAAAAACAACAACAATAATAATAATACTACAGAAGATGATAATTATGCTAATATTTTAACTCCTCAAGCGTTGTTGGATCATATGGAGTTTTTAATCAAAGTGAGACGATTGACAATAACAGTTGGATCGTCCAAATGGTCTTTCAAAGACTTATGTCAACGGGCTACCTTACCTTTTGGTGTCGAAATGCACCATTTACAGGTATGTATTGATGCTTTTCCGATCAGTTATTTCTGAAAAAAAAACTCAATTATACGTTTGAAACTTAACCCTTATTTTAAGAGTAATCTCTGTCGTCTTTGAGTAATACATAAAAAGTTCAAATGGTGTCGTGAGTTGACTGAAAGGAACTACTTTATATCATCTATGGGGGTCGGTGCAGTGCATAAAAACAATGCTGTATAGAGGGCTTAATTTCACTACAACTATTCATGATTATTTTGAAGTTTTTGTTACCAAAAGCTTATCTAGTGAGCTTGAAAACATCATTAGATTCTGCTGAATATATATATATATATATAATTTAGTGTGGGAAAAATGTAGATAGATTGGGCATATGTCAAGTAGGCCGTCGAATGCCATTGCGCACCAGGCCGTGGCTCGAGTGGAATCCCAATAGGAAGTGACGAGTGGATCGTCCGAGCGTGACATCGAGGAGATTGTGTGAGGAGGAGATCAGATATTATGGGCAATCGTGGACCCAGCTGAAGAAGACAGCAAAAAGTAGAACAAAGTGGAGATGTGTTGTTGAAGCCCACTCGGAACCGAAAAGAATAATAATATAATATAATGCGAAATTTATGGAATCATACATGAGCAACTGGTGAAAATCATTGGCAGTGGATAGTTTGAATGAATGTCCCTTGATATATATCATTTCGGAAGTTTTGTCATTCCCTTTGAGCCTTTCTCATTCAGCATGTACATATATGCATAGTTATATTTCATGCCTGTTTTTCTTCACCAGGCTTATCTGGATATGATTATTCCATGCATCATAATAACACCGTTGGATTGCTTTTGGGAAGGTGCTAAAGTCCTTGGACCTGAAGAAGCAATGTGGGTGCCTTGGTAAGTATTGCTGTTTCATTATTGTTATTGGTGAATCAATCAGTTTTTCTAGATTAACATTTCTTTGATAGTTATCTTGATATCCTTCTATTTTGAATCATGAGTTTCGAGAATTGTTATCAACCAAAAAATCTAAAGTGAGAGACCGACTTTACCGAAGCCATTTGATCACTGGAAGTTCTTGGAGTGTTAAACAACTGCTCATTACAAAGGAGAAGTACCTTACGAGCGTAATCACTGTAGCCGTCCTTATTTATTTGTTCATCAGGCCCTTATCGGTATTGTTATTGGAGAACAAGTATAACACAAGTTACAGAATAGCAATGAAACCTGAGATATGGAGTTGTCTGAAAAGGAATGAGCACTAGATGATTGGAATAAAATTTGAATTAATTGATCTAAAATTACTTATTGTAATTTTCACAATTCTATCTGAATCACTAATCACTTCGACATAAGGATAAACCTTGGGCACTGTGGCAGAGGATAATTCCTTGTGTGAATACCTTGATATGATTACGAACAGTAATAAATTGTGCTTGCAACGTCATCAGTAAATATTACTGTATAATGCTGTGTGACTTTATCAAAGATAAAATTTTATCCACTAATTACTTCACTAACGGCAGTTGATATTTTCGTGCTGTGCGACCGTAAATAACATTTTTTTGCAGTAATTTCTAATATTAGAGTGCGTACAGGCTGAATAACATCTAATGTGGAGCTTTTGCGTTTTCTTCATCCTGTTATTGTTATTACGGAGATTTTTTAACATGGTTGGAGGCAGTTGGCAGGATGACCGGGTCCTAGGTTTCGTTCTAGTTAGCACTCGTCAGCGATGCTTATTTTCAATCTTGAAAGAACTGTGAAAGGAACCATAGATACTTCACTGAGCCCGAATAGCTCAGTGGTCACATCTCTGTCTGCAGTACTGGGGTGACACGGGTTGGAATCTCGGAAGGGACATTAGTTCCTTCTGATGTTGTAGACATGCCTTGCTGATGAGTGCCAACCAGCACTAAATCTAGGTCGAAGGTTTCCTGTCGACTGCCTCCAACCATCATCTAATATCAACAATTCAAAGTGCACCGTGATGGCGAGCCATCTAGAAGGGGGTGGCCACATTGCAAACTTGATTGACTGACAGAATTCAGTCTGCCTCAAACAAGGAACTAGACACATTACACCAGTTAGTAACTAGTTAGTAACAATCAAAGTATTTTCTAATATACGGGTTATTCTGCTGAGGAAACTGTGGCTTACACAGGGGAACGTTCAGAAAAATCTTGTTTTGATGTTTTCTTAAACAATCTGGGATTATTTTAAGTATTCTATAAATAATCCTTGGCTAGTGTTTATTTTATTGTTATATCATGCTGACAGTTTCCGATGGAGAAATTCATGATGCGCCTTTTTCAAAAAGGCATACTTTGGCTTAAGGGTTTGGTCAGTGTACTTGATGCCTACGGGTTGAACCCTTTGGTTAGGTTTTGTGATGTTAATCACAACCGGATAAGAGTATTCAACATCTGTTTATTATCTTGCAGTCAACCAGATGGTTGTATTACTGGTATATTATTATTTGTATGTTGTATGTGTTGTATTCAACATGCGCATGACAACTGTGTATCACTTCTTTTGTTTTTACCTGGTCATAAATAATATAAGGTATTTCTAGTAATCTGTATCTATCTATACAGGTGCTTAAATGTCTCAAAAATTCTGGTTAATATTCATTGTTTATTAACTTAGTTTTACTTCTGGTCTTAGTTTATAATGCGCGTGTAGGCTACATTCAATTCAAAGCAAAACGAAATATAAGTGACGTGTTGTTAAAGGATTATCTACTTCACTAACCAATGAAATAGTCACTGTGCTGGAATCCTCCATGGTTTCAGCTGACTAGTGTAGGTCGGTTATCATTTCAGTTTATAGGAAAGTGTATAAATGTTGAAATGTGATGGTCAAGGGAGGAGGATAGTGTAGTTATGATCTTACTGTCTGCAATGTCTGTCTGTCTGTTTTCGACATAGAACTTTGCACCGATGTGCGGCAGTTCAAGTCGCCACACTCCATGTAGCACACAAAGCAAGAGAAGAAAGTAGAAGAAATGCAAAATAGAGACAGTAAACAGAGATATGAGGCAAAAAGAATAGTAATATCGAAGAACAATATAGTTTTACTTGGTATTATAAGTCACAAGGAGTGTATGCATCTGCGCCAGCCATTAAGAACGATTTTGAGCCATATCACCAATTGTCTCCAGCTGTCATT
Source organism: Trichobilharzia szidati (assembly GCA_944472155.2). NCBI lineage: Eukaryota > Metazoa > Platyhelminthes > Trematoda > Strigeidida > Schistosomatidae > Trichobilharzia > Trichobilharzia szidati. The sequence continues at coordinate 132,973,949 of OX235279.1, read as the reverse complement.
GGTGTTTACTGTCCCGAGGACTCCAACTAGTCAGGAAGTCTACACCTCCCTACGTGGCTGGCTTAAACTAACTATTATGAGTTTCACTGACTGATGAAGCCATGTTTTGGTTTGACCACCGCTAGCTCTTTTCCAGCCTAATTGACAATTAAAATGCTGGTTATTAATGTCGTCTGAAATTTGTACTCATTTTATCAAGTAATGTTTTGTATAAGCATTCTGTGATGAATATATTTATAATCAGATAATTTATGAAATATGCATTCTGATAGAAAACGCTACAAGACAGCTATGATTATTCGATAGGCGTTATACTCTGTTCTTTTTCACTCTTGTTGAGAAAATCAACGCAGCATGTGGATATTACTACCATAACAGTCTAAGTTGTCATGTAGCATTTTGCCGTCAATCAAGTAGGAAAAGTTAAAATAGGACAGAGACATATGGAAATTACCTAATCAAACATCGTAGAATATGTTGTGAGGTGGGAATAAGAGATGCATGGGTTGTGGAGAAGTATGGTATCACAACAGCAGTGAAAATAAGGTATCAACTCATCCCAACTATTGTGTTCAATTCTGAGCCACGCAACCTACAATCACCAAATTTAAGTTTTAGTGGCCACATGGACTCTAGATAGCTCTAATTTACACCTATATGCATCACTCAGATCAAGAGTCTATGGCGTCATAAACTCGTGCCACGTTCTGGTGTGGTCACCGTTTATTGTTTTGTTTCTAAATCCTACTTCCAATAAAGCTGGATGTTGAACAGGCATGTCTCACGCATCAAGTAAATATTGCTGGAATTCACTTATCCGCAACAGATTTTTCATGTTCCAGGCCATGAGTTTCACCCCTAGTGGAAAGGTTGATGATACTACCCTTTCTGGTCAGAAGTCAAGTATCATAGCTAAGGATCTACGTCTTCACTTATTAATAGAATAATGTCAGTTAGGTATAGAGAGTAAATTAAAGAGACAAATCAGTTGACTAAATTGTAAGTTAATATCAAGTGGCATGTGTTTACATCGCAAACCATCGAAAAACACACTATTTCTTTGCAGCATTAAACCTTTTGTAAACGTTGTCATGGTTTAGTCAAACTGAGATTCATCGTAGGCTGGTGTAGTTATGAATTACATCCGAGAAAAATGATGCATTGATGTTTCGATATTGTAATGCTCGCCAACCATGCCCTTGATTCAGGTTCAATTCCCTGCCGACTCACTCCTAAATCTCTCTCTCTCTCTTAGCCGCTAGTAAGTCCGGTAAAGAGGGGAGCCTGAGTGTTAGGCGCTAACAACTCCACCTCGTAAAAAAAAGCTTCGTTACGGAAACTTCAGAGCTCAAGCTTAAAGCTCTATGTTCCAGTTGCAACGGAAAGGAATGAAAAATAGAAAAACAAAAAGGGTATGCGAGAAAACTACCACCTTTAAATTCTCACCCCACAATAAAAATTTTATTTCATTAATCTGTTGAATTACTTAGACAGTGGATTAATTACTTTCCTTTTAATGTATCGACATTATATGCATTTATTCGAATAGGTTCGATGAACGTACTCTACTTCAATGGACAAATATTGACCCGGTTGGATTACTTCAAGATCTTTCAAAACGTTATGGAAATTATTCACAGACTGAAATTAACAATCTAATTAATTTATTTCATGAAGCAGGCATAAATCATGGTTACTTAAATCGTTCTTGTTTAGATCCATCAGATCCTGCCTGCCCAGTTTCTGCTCCTAATTACAAAGGGGAGGTGAGCGTTTCCAACTACTGTCAGACTTCTCTTATATAATTTAATTTATCGTGTAATAACCTTTTTTTCCCTCTAAATATAAAGTAAATTCATATTTGTGAAATTTCAACTAGCAAGGATGAAATCATCATATAATCAAGTTTTTAATGTTGTACAACCGTACAAACTGAAGTGAATTTAATTGGATTTAGCTCTTAAAAGTACTTTTTTTATCTATAATGTGTCTGCTGAATAATTCTCATATACATATTGTAGGTATGAATAGATAATTGTAATTGAATTGTCACTTGTAGTTTTTGTAGTTTGATGGGCTAACAGCAGATGGTTCTTTCATTTACGAAGTATGCATGTGACATAGTTCTCTTTTTCAATTATACTATTTATAAGACTGGGGTATAATTTTCTCATAGGTCGTCGATGTCTGTTTTTATTTCTAGGTAGATTAAATTGGAAATGTAGAAATATTTCAACAACAACAACAACAATGAAGAATAGGTTTCTCTAATGAGAGTGTTGTAACACAACTGTGAATGCCTTTTGATGCCGGTGGGTGGGAGGTTGGTGATAGTTGTTTCCAATCCCAGGCTGCTAAATTTTCACATTCAGATGAAGAGAATATTTTCACTGGTTTTTGTTATTATTTTTAGTACTTTGCTTAGGACTAATTATTAATACGATTGCCCTGGTTTATTTATTTAATTAGCCTCCAGATATATCCAAGATACTCAGTGGTGGTTGTTCTGGATTCGCTTCCAACATGCTTCATTGGCCAGAGGAGATTATTGTCGGTGGTCGGGTTCACGCTAGTTATGGTTTGAATATATCTTCCAATGCAGACACACAACAAGTGTCAGCAGTTACAAATAAAAATAATACCAAGTTAGAACATGTGATGAAAAGGGTTTCATTCAGTGAGATCAACAAAAGCAAGCAAAATATGCTGAAAAGTGGTCGCCTGCTGAAAGCTAATTCTCTTCAATCACTTATTTTGTTACGATCTCCAAGAGATTTATACGATGCAGTTAGACGGAGTGATCCTTACAAACATGAAGATTGGACATTAGATGATGCTAGGCATGTTTTACGCGAATGGAGACGTAATTTAAAACGTGTAAGTGATTCATTTAAAAAAAAATTTCAATGGACTTTTGAAAATCCAAATAGTTATGAAATTGCATTGAAGTGATTTTAATATCTGGTATTGTAACTGGACTACTATAAAATCTACGATCAATGCCATCTACACTTTTAGTTGCTTTTATTGAACGGATTCGAAAAGTTAAAAGTATCATTCATTATTATCTCTAATGACTGCAAAATGCTAAAGAGATTAGTGCACAGGAGGAGGGCATGTATGATGTAATAAAGAAAACTGAAGTCACTTTATGTTTTATTTTCAAATATATTCCATTGCTTAAGTTGAACATTCATATTCAATCGTGTCATTATACCCAGCTTTAAGTTGTTACTGAACTCCTTCAGCAAGGATATATGCGCAACACGTGCTTTTCAGAAAAAGACACCTTCAGAAGACCTTCCGATTGATGTTCAAGTGAAGAAATATTCCTGATGTCAAGTACTTTCAGGCTCATGTAAGGTATTAATCGGAAGACTTTTTGCACCAAATAGAATGTTATCTGTCCTTACCGTCTAAATATTTTTCTCTTTTGATGTTTTCATTCATAGCTGGTGATTGAACACAACAGTGGTTTACAGTCGCATATTGAATGGAAATTCTTTGCATTTACTAACGCTTCCTTGCTCGACCTCTTGCAAGAGATTACACTTCGTCTAGGGCCTATCACATTGGTTGGTTGCATATTAATGGTGGTAAGTGCTACGTATTATATAGTCATTAATGTACTCAGGTATATTCATTAATTGTCTCATTTTTGCACTGCTTATTTGATAAAGAATTATTGTTTTCATTTGGTCGTAAATAAAATTTTCTGTTAAATGTTAAGGTTAGGCGTCGAGTGCTAGGTAAGGAGGGGAAATCAACAGACGAGGTGGTGAAGTTACATCGACTGAGATGGTTAGGACATGTGTTACGCATGCCTAGCCATCCATCGCCTTCCTCGACAATGAGCAATGTTAGTCAGCTGACATAGGGGCAGGTTGGAAAAGAGTCAGCTATTGGTGGTCAAACCAAAACATGGCTACATCAGTCAATGAAATCCTCAACAGTTAATTTAAGCCAGCCACGTAGGGAGGTGTAGACTTGCTACCTGGTTGGTGTCCTCGGGACGGTAAACATCAATGGCAACTGGAGACAATTGGTGATGTGGCTCAAAATCGTTCTCAATGGCTTGTGCAGATGCATCCACTCCTTGTGACTTATAATACTCAATATAACTATATTGATCTTCGATATTACTATTCTTTTTGCTTCATATCTCTGTTTACTGTCTCTATTATGCATTTCTTCTACTTTCTTCTCTTGCTATGTGTACTACATGGAGTGTGGTGACTTGAACTGCTGCACATCGATGCAAAGTTCTATGTTGAAAACAGACAGACAATTCAGTGAAAGAAATCCTTCTCAACAAATTAAATATGTGTTCATCGACTGGTTTACTTATAAACGTGGAAATTTGCACGCGAGTGTGACAGTTCAAGTTATCATGCTTTCAGGCAGACACAGATCAAAGCAGAGGAAAGAAATATAATGGGATTACACCATAGGAAGGAGTACAAGAAAAGGAATAATTAGATTAACCTCGGTGAATTCAAAATTATGAGAGTAACTATAAGAACGTGCGAACAATGTGTTTCTGGTTGAGTTCGCTAATAATAGTCGCACAGTTAGCCGGCAGAGAAGAAACTTTCTTGGTAATAATATTAGTGCAGTGAAATCAGGAAATTGGGGGATATGGAGAATTTTGTGTGCTTATGGAAGTGTTTGGGCGGCTGTTACTTCCGCCAATCTACACTTCTGTTGCTGATATCTTATCAAGTACAGCCAAATGGACAACTGCTTCAGGTTCGTTACACAAAGCCTGTTTTTTTAGTGGTAGGAATTTCGTCTGTGGAAACGGCCTTAACGTCGTATACGAACTGCTACAAGCTAAGCCGGGATCAACCATTTTTGATATCGACCTCCCAAGATTAGGAAGGTTGTATAGCTTACTTGCTGTGACTACCCGATTGAAATACCATACTTCTGTTACTTCCTTTGCTACAAGACAGCATAACTTTACTCCAACATCCCTGCCATGGTGTAAATAACCTAACCTGTACTGGTAATTGATTTTGGCCTAACAACTACCTGTATAATATTTTTAGCATATTAGGAATCTTGGAAACATTCATCCCAGCAAGTACAAATGGAATCATTGCGGTATGCAAGCGTGGTTATCACATAAAAGTAGAAGCTAGTGGTGAGGTTGGAAGTCATCTACTTTTAATTTGAAGTCTATCTATAGCACTGTCTGGACAGTTGGGCAGTATCACATTATTTCACATCCCCCCTTATAAGCCTGTTTAGATTGATTATTTTTACATTTGTAGTTCTATATTCTATGAGTAACATAAAGTTGAGATACATCTTTATGTTGAAATGAGTAACTGAAAACTCAGTAATTTTGTTATCACTGGTTAAGCAAATTAGTCTCTCTTTTTTTATACTTATTGTGAGTAATTTAGAAACCGACACTGTCGGGATACAGATCATTCAAATTGTGACAATCGACAAACAAAATTATGCGTTTTGTTCTCTAAGCATTTGTTTGCATTTCTTGCTTAGTGCATGCATATAAAGTCTTACTGACTTAGAGTCTCACCGCATTATTGTCATTTTGTGCTTTCCGTTAATAATAATTATCATATAATAGCTAGTCTACATACCAAGCAAGTATGTATATGAAGCTTTTTTTTCTTACTTGCTTTTGACTACAATGACAAAATTTCTTCGTGTATTCCTACTAAGCTTATAAGAAAAGTCCAAATGATGACTAAAGTGACTAACTTCATACAATTATTCCCCTTTATGAATCAGAATAAAGCAAGAACAACAGTTTGTGCAGAATAAGATGGTACCATCATTTATTTCGTCGGCTTTTCATCAACTGAGTATAGCCTAGAGAAATTAGGAATTTTATGTACAGAAAATGCTTAACATACTTGCGAATGGTGACGTAATCTCGACTGACAGGTAATTCCAGACTTAATAAACAGTCCTCAGAAATTATGCGTGTATGGCTTATGCTCAGGAAGTTTGGGTTAATACAAAAATTAATATTTGCTTACGATTGCAAAAGTTATGTAATAAAGAAGGGGATTCGATTATAAGTAACACATTGGTGAGTCCAAGTCAAATCATAGAAACAAGAGACAAGCAAATTCACACCAAATCGAAGGGGAGGGGGAGGTTAAAGCCAAGAATTACGTAGTCGAACGAAGGGAACAGTGAAGACATCCCGTTACCAGGGCAAAGAAAGACTGATAACTCGGTTTCAGGTGTTTGATGGCGATTGCTTCGTCAAACTGTAGGTGAATTGAACTATTTCGTCTATTGATAATTTCAAAGGATTTTTCTGTGTCCACTTCCTAAACCGTATTGATGAATTGTGTCTGGCATTGGCACTGTTGTAAGCGTTTGTTTGTTCTCTTGACACGTAGGTTTATTTGGTTCATATTCAGAAAATTGAAGGCACGCCCTTCTTTCTGTTCTGCTCTCTTACATACATGTCGATTCGTATACACAGTTAGACTTAACATGAGAAGGGTATCTGTGATTACACCAAAGAGGAGGATGTTGCCCATTAAATGAGATCCTACTTAGCTGCAGTATGTGTTCTAGCTGGTGTTGACGTATTCAACATTCTGTCGACTATTCTTGCAATATTATCATCTTTGAAGTTGAGTTAAATGAAGATGGACTTCTTTCCCACTGTGGTTTGCTTGGTATTCGAACCTTCACATCTTTCTTACTTGTTAGATTAAGCTCCCATTCTCGTAGTTTCCTCTTTCTTTCTTTCTTCTGTACACCTCCGTTTATTATAAATTTTCTCTATTTTAAAAAGCATCTTTTCCCTTTACATTTATGTGTATGCTTTATATGTAGTATAGTAACTTGAAGTGTTACACTTTTATGCAAAGTCCTACCTACATAGGAAGCTAAGTCATTCAGGCAGTTATATTTTCACTGTTGGGATTTGTTTTGTTATGTTTTTTTATTGTGGAAACAACTATAAATTAACTGTTCAAGGTTAATACTTATGAAAATATTAATCTAACACCTAAAGATAAGGCGTTTTACTTTTAAATTGCATATCCTTTTTTTTTGGGGGGGGGATATCATTGCTAAATGGTTTTAAGCTATGGTGTCTTGGATAGATACCTTGTAAATGAAGTGAGCTAAAAACGCTTTAGAAACAGTGTTAGGCCGTGTATATATAAGTTATATATAGTTACACTCAGTTATTCCTTATATGAATAATCCATTTGATATCCTGCGTGAATATGTCAGCTTATCAATCAACCTTTTGATTATCGAGTATTATATATATATATATATATATATATATATATATATATATGTATATATATATATAGCTGGACGAAACAGAAATACTTATTTACTGATGCTGGCGTGCCTTCTTTTCATTTTGTGAACGAAAAAAGTGGTTAGATTCTGTTTTCCGTGGTGTTCTTTGCTAATACTTACATCTACTTGGCATATACAGATTTTATCATTGCATTCACTAGTCACAGATTGACAGAATAGAAAAAAGAAAATAATGATAATAATAATAATAATGATTAATCATTCAACATAGCTATATAGAGCCACTAAACAGTTCTTTACTAGTGTGCATTATTTTTTCACCTTTTCCATACTTCTTTTCATACCTTCAGCTGTCATTCAAAGATAGTATTGACTTCTCCGTCATCATGTGACTAAGATGTCCTGTCCCTTTCATATATATATATATATATATATATATATATATACCATCTCATCTATCTTTCATACTTATATTATACACACAAATACGCAGACTTGCTTTTCTGTCCAGTTTTCTATGAATACCTGCATAATTCTTCCTTCTTTTTTTCTTCTACTATTGCTTTATTAGTTTCTTTATGGTGTTGTCAGTCTTCTTGGCTGGCGAGATCCTGTTCGCTCTCAGTGTTGGTTGGCTATATGTGGATTAATGATCATAGCATTATCATCCATAGCTGGGTTAGGGATTTGTGCAGCTTTTGGAATACCGTTCAATGTATTAACTATTCAGGTGAGATTGTTAAATTTATTTTTAAAAATTTTAAATCTTAACAGTACCAAAAAAATGCATCAAATGATTATAGTTTTTATTTATTTATTATATCTTCTGAATTTTCAGTCAATTATCACAGTTGTTTAAACTAAAATGAGAATATGCCGCTTAATAACAGACATCGACAACTGACAGTATCAGGTATATTTTGTTAGGCTAGTGAACTACATTTAGAATAAAAATGCGTTCAAAATTTAAGTCAACTCATACATACATAATTAAGCGTTTGAATGGCTTAGCAAAGCCGGCATATACAATGAATAAATGGCCAAAGTACTCAATAGTAGAGGTTATATTTTGAAATAATGGAGAAGTCCAGGTGAATGATTTTGATTCAAATTGTATTCTCTCAGCTGGTTAATTCAATTGCGAAGCTTTCCTTGTTCTTCTAGATATAACTTCAGTGCAAGTGTGCTATACTTCATTCTTAATAACAATCAGAATAAAGCCAAATTTTTTATTAAACTTGGTTCTACAGATAGTTTTGGGGAAATTTAACTTTTGATTATCTACACTTTTACTAAAACCTGCGCTGAAGATATTGTCTAGGAGGAGGACATCGAAAGCTCCGCAATTAAATCAACCAGCTCAGAGAAGATAACTAAATCAGCATGTTATACGTCGAGTTCCCAGTACAATTTTGATTGCATTTCAGTTTAAATTGTAGAGTTTATGTTTCACTGTGTGATATATATCCAGTAGAAAAAATTAATATGGAATTTGATTGTAGAATCTATTAAAAACGAGTTATGTTTATTCAGTCAGTGTATTTACCTTCACAACAACTTCGACACTGGCTGGCATCAAACTTAGAGGACCCGGTAAGTTAGACGATGTGGGACTTTTAATCTTCACTGTAGTATAGTCACTCAGTGGACTGGGTTGATAGCACTTCTGCTTTTAGATGCCTGCGTTCAAGTCTTATTATCAAGGACCTGGTGACTCTCTGGGATGTAGCCGTATTTAGCTGACATGAAAGGGAGAAAATTTCAACTTTAGTCATTAAACTATTAGTTAAAATCTTCCAAATCAACGCAAGTGCATTCGGATCTTCGTACTTTTCGCTTAAAAAATAATGTGGTAAACAAAGCTTTGACTTATTTTATAGATGTTAGGAGATTTATTATAATAATTATTATTATTTTATTCCTTTGAGTTCCCAGTGGAACATATGGTTTCTGCTTATAGGTTTGAAGTTTTAGTAGCAGTGGTTTCTATTTCTAGCAGGTGGGATTGCTAGTCTCCCGTCCAACCTTCCCCCTCTGCCAGGCTTATTACCAGCTAAGCGAGGTTAGGGGGGTGCGTCGGCCGGGGATCAAACCCTGGACCACCTGAGTGGCTGGCGAGCATTCTACCTCTGCACCACCGACGCACAGATGCTAGGAGAATATAAATGCAAAATCCTGATCTTATGTTAGCATTGACCAGTCAGGAAATAGTTGTCCAGTTTATGTTGGTTGGTGATTTGTTCACTGATTGAAATGGGGTAAAGCGGAAACTTTTTAAAATAAATTCTGCATAATTCAATTATGTTTTGGTGTCACACATTTATATTTATACTTATCGTAACAGTTGCTCGGTCAAAAGGTCTAATCAGGAAACAAAAATCTTCTTGTATGTTCTTGCTGTTTGTTATACAGGTGTTGCCTTTTTTACTTCTTGGTTTGGGCGTCGATGGCATATTTGTTTTAACCACTTGTCATGAATGTTGCATTGCTCGTCGTATTTTCCCATCAACTAGTCCATCTTCTTCAGATTCAGTAAGTTTTCTCTTGTTTTTTTCTTTTTTCCTTTCATTACACCAAATAAAATTGTATTTTCAACTTTTCTTTTTCGGAAAAAGAGGGAATTTTCGGGCACTTACATTTTTAATGTGTGTGTTTTCTGACTAATCTAACTGATATGGTCGATATATATATGTCAATTACTGGATGATATAGCTGTGAAGTTCTATCAACTTATTGTATAATGCTCATTGTCTAATGATGAGCGGATTCGAGGCTGCTTTTATTTTAAAGAAAAAGTTACGATTTGTTTTCAAAGGTTTAATTTTTTATTTATTTATGCTTAGTAATTAGTTTCCAATATTATATCATAGTACTACAACTACTAATACTACTACTACTAATGCTTAACGGCTGTTGTATTCAGGTGGCATTTAAACCTAGAAATTGATTGGAAAAACAATCTAGCTGAAACAATCACTAAAACACATAAAAACGTTGGGCTTTATTAGTGTATGATTTATAGCTTGTGATTGTATTACTACTATTACTATTGTATTATTATTATTATTACTATTTGTCGATTATTTAGTTCAAAAATGTGTAATCAACAGTTCAATAAGACGAATAACTTCCTTATTATTATTATACACATTATATCTATACTTCTAACTTGGTTGTGTATGTTTGTGAGATCTAGTGATTTTATTACAGTAAGAAGGGCGTTGCATTCTTCGCGTTTTGGAATGCTTACTCCCGTCTTAGGGGAAGTTGAGAATTGAGTTTTCTATTTCCAGATTTCCAAGGTTTAAGCTTTGCTGTTTCAGTAGCGCGGTGTTAATCGTACAATGTGGCGTTGCACTAACCTCACACTCAGGTTTCTCTCTTTCTTTGGCTTACTACCATCTAAGCGTGGTTTCTCTGTGTGTATCATCTGCCGCAAAATGAAGAAGCATAATATTTCTGTCACGAAGACATACTTGCATATTTACGTCAAATATGCTGTGATCTTTTCTTTTTTATGAATGGATTGCTTAGATGATGAGTAGTCTTTACCCGTTACTAACTAACACTGGCTAACACTGTGGAGGTGTTCTCTCCTTAATAATGCATCTTTCCATTCATCTTTAATTTTAGACTATTTGGTCTTCAACAGTATCTTTATCTTCTTGGTCATCGAAGTCGTCTACGCCTCCTGTTCATGTATTAGCTGTACATGGTCCCACTCTTATTTTCGGTGCAATTTCTATTTCTAGTGCTTTTTTCTCTGCTGCATTTATCCCTGTCCCATTGATACGTCAGTTCTGTTTACAGGTGAGTAGAAATATTAGTAAAGTGTAAATATATATACATGTATATTATTTTACGTAGTTGCCCTTATTTCACATATGTAACAATTTACTTTCCTTTGTTCTGCACCCTGATCTGACTGTGAAAAAAGAAGCTTTTTGTTTTTTACCTATGTCCTGTCCCCTGCCACTTTGAAACACTGAAGACAGTTTGAAAACAACTGTGATATTGTGCAAAAAATGTACATATACAGTGTATTTGTATACTAATGTGCTGCATAGTTTTGACCACACGAGAATTCTTATCTAGACCACCCACTATATATTATAATATAATATCTTAAATTCATTCATTCTGTGTGGGGCATTGTAAAATGTTAATGTAACATAGAGATTACAGTCTGAACAGAAAAGACATAAGTTTATATCAAATCTACTTAAATACCTGCTACAAAGTCGCGTCTTTCTCCTCCTCCTTTCAACTCTTTTTCGAATACAAAGACCACCCTGCGTGTTGTGTTTACCTCTTATTGGTTCATTGTTAAGTACACTGCTCTTATCTTTTTTTTTTAAAGTCTTTTTTTCTTCTCTATCTCTTTCGTACAAATAAACAACAGTTCAGAAATTCATTTGTTAAACTGTCGTATATAATATAATATGGCAACTAATTTACTATGTAACATACATGGCCTACCGCACAGTTTTGATTCACACAAACTCTTACACTTTTTCAATACGTGAACGCACACACACATACACATACACATACACACACGCTTGAGAAAATCTTCTTCTACCCACCTAATTACCTCTTTTAATTTAGCTGTAGGTTGAAAATACTTCTGTCAAGTTTGGTGGTCTTCTGTCACAAGTTTCGGACACTAACATCCATTTCTTTGTCTAGAAATATTAACCTATCTTTATCCATGTAAAAGCCATAGATATAATCAAAAGTTGAATTTCCCCGACATTATCTGTAAATCCAAGTTTAGTTAAAGAAAGAAAAAAAATATTTGGCTTTATTCTGATTGTGATTAAGAGTAAAGTACAGGACAGGACACACCTGTTTAATTTATCTTTTCTTTGCATAGTTTTTCTGCTGAACGCATTTGCATTACATTGACTGTTGTTACTGAAACGAGTTTGAATGTTGCCGTGTCCCAAAGGAATATGTATCAACAACTAGTGTATGTCATATGCATTTTCAAAACATCACTGGAAATATGATGTGTGCGTGTAACTTAATTCTATGGTATAGAATATATATGGTTTCGATAACTTACAATTACCCAGATGAAATAATGACTATTTTTATTGATGGAATTAGATATGTACAGGTTAATTAATTGAAACACTTTTTATATTTTTTTATTTCTACAGGCTGGTATTCTTACTCTTGTACAGTCGATCAGTGTATTTATTCTATTTCCTGCTCTATTGCAACTTGACGCCACTCGTCGTAGTCAAAAGCGTTTAGATGTACTGTGTTGTCTACGTCAACCAGATGTGGAGACAGCAATAACAACAACAACAAATCCTCACAGGTCGGCTACAATCTGTCCTTGTGAATCACGTCATTCACGAACATTTAATCATCATCATCATCATCATCCAAGTAATAAAAATCCAACTTCTTGTTGTTGTCATCGTCATCACCATCATCATCATCATTATCATCATCATCACCGTCATTGTCGCCATTGTCATTGTACAAATCCCAAGAAATTAACAACTAACCGTGATATTTCGATTAATTTAGCCGAGACCTATGTTAGTTCTAAGTTTCCACATCCAACAATACAAGTGAATGTGGTCAATCATCTGCCTGGACCAAAGCATTCATCATCCAATTCACATTTTGATAGTGATGTTACTGAAGCAGTTGTTAAAACGCTTACTAACCCTGATGTTCATACGGTGCACACAACAGTTACTGTAACTGGAAATCAAGATAAAAAAATCTACCCATCCAATTCTTCTGTTGGTGCTGAGAAACTGACAGTTCCTGAGGTTTGTTTCTTGAAGAGAGCGTTTAGGAATTGAAAAATTTAGAATTATTTATTTTCGTCATTGTGTAATTTTTGTTAATGCAAATTGAACTTATCCTCCTCTGACTAGGACACGTGTGGTGCATGCCGAGCAATGTTATCTGACATGAAATTGGTTTGGAAAAGAGTTTGAGGTGGTCAAACTGACACCTAGGATCATTCCATGAAGTCTTTGACACTTGGTTTCAGCCACCCACATAGGGAGGTGTAGACTGGCTAGTTGAAGTCCTCAGGTTGCCGAGAACCGATTTCCGGAAAATGTTAGTGGTATGGCTAGAAATCGTTCTAAATGGCGTCAATGTATTCACTATTTGTAAACTCTAACATTCACTAAATTCTCATGCTTTTCTATTCTTTCTCCTGCACATTTGTGCTCATTATGGTTCTCTTAAATTTCTTTTTTTCTCTCTACCTTTGCGTGTTACATGGAATCGGCAACTTGAACTGCTGCACTTCTGTGCACTGTTCCATGTTGAAACTGAATCAGTTATCTTTCTTTTTATTTGAAATTTTTATCTCCTTAGTTGGTTCGCCTTCTTTTTATGTTGTCTTTACGATCTTCGATGGTATTATGTCCAACTTCTTTTCTTACGTTTCTTTTACCTTCTTAATGCGTCAATGTCTGTTTTAACAATTGAAACAACTATCTAGTGATGCTAAGTTCTATGCTGATACTCCCTGTTTCTTTTTAGAGATGTTTCTAACGTTGTTTGCTCAATACAGGTAAATCTGAATTACTTTCAGTGCAATACTAAACTATGAGTCAAGTTAAAAACGTACATCTCTATCTACTCGTCTAAGAATATCCGTAATTAATGTGATGAGCTGGAATGAATGAATGTTCATTTCACCGAGGGCCTCACGACCCGTGGTGAGTTCTCTTCCGGTATTGTCTCCTCCCAGTTTCGCATTCATATCACCCATCAGGATTCTGATATCGCCATTTGAGACATTTTCCATTACTGCTTGTAGTTGTCTGTAGAAGGCCTCCTTCTTCTCTTGTTCTGAGACGTTTGTAGGCGCATAGCATTGAATGATTGTAACCTTCCTTCCTTTTGAGTTGAACCTGGCTATCATTATCCTGGAGGAGATTGGTTCCCACTACATGAGAGCTTTGGCTGCTGTTGGTGACATCATGATGGCGACTCCCTCGGTGTGCTCGTGGTTGTCCTCTGGGTGACCGGAATAGATTACTGTCTCTCCAGTTGATAGTTGGCACCTCCCACATCCATTCCATCTACTCTCGCAAATTCCCAACACTTCTATTCCATATCTTCTCATTTCTGCGGCTACCTGGGCAGCCTTTACAGCTTCGTACATTGTACGAACATTCCACGTCCCCATCCTTATTTTCGCTTTTATCGAAAGGAGGCACATCGGCTGACTGGCTTCCCGAAGGCTTTCACCAACCTGCGTCATTTCACTTCCCCGATTCCAGTGAAAAATAAAGTTATTGTTTTTAGTATTTTTAATATATTTATGCGTTGAAGTTTCTGTAGCAATTTGGTTAAGTTTTGGGGGTGGAGTTGCTAGCACCACGCCCCAACCCTCCCTCTTTATCCGGGCTTGGGACCGGCTAGAAAACTAGCGAGCCAGAAATCTAGGCGAGGTTGGAATGAATGAATGAATGAATGAATAATTAATGACCAGTGAGAAATGAATTAAAACTCTGTAGCTGTTGGACAACAATTGAAGGATAAAGAGGTTATGGTATCCTGAATAACTGGATGAAGAGTTTTCTATCGGATTTAGTGAAAGCACACTCTGATATAATTCAGTGTCCTAACCAGTTTATATATATATATATATATATATATATATATATATACATCTTAAAATCCAATCAAATACAACGTGTGATATACTTTTTGAGACAAGATTGTGCGTCGGTGGCACAGTGGTTAAGACTCTCGCCGACCATGCACATGGTCCGGAGTTCGATCCCCTGCCGGCGCACACCCGATATCTATGGTCGGCCTGAATTTGGGCTACCGATATCCATGATGAAAATTCCACACTTGTACTGAAAATACGGTGTGGAATCAAGCTGTAAATAAAAATAAATAAAAATAATTAGTCTACTCAGTGTATATCTTTCAAAGATTGTTAATTTCGTTTGAAAACAGTTTTGCATCTAATTTTATTTAACTGCTATTTCCTTTCTTGCAAACACTCGATGCTATTTATTTTATCATTGCCCATAATTCTACAAATTATATGTGTGCTGTTTAAACGACCGCATTTTCTATACTCTTTCTGTGCTTTTCTTTCGTCAAACACTGATGTAGGTAAGCAGCTAGGTAGATAGGTGTTGATGATAGCGTCAGTGTTTTTCTTCCCTCAGTTGTATAAGCTACACGTATTTGTGCGTGTGCGTGTGTGTGTAAGTGTTTGAATATCAACACCCAGCAAAGATGACCGTCTACTTCGACACTATATATATAAAGACGAAAAACAAGTTTTTTTTAACATCAGTATATGTATAAGTTTTTAACAGCGTAAATGTCTAACCTGTCCAGTCAGAGATACCTACAACAAATGTCACAAAATATTTTCATTGGTTCAAAAAGAGTATCGGTCGTTCTTTACCTTCTGCTAATTTTTTTTCTTTCTTTATCGATCGAATTTCTATGTTTCGTGTAGATACAATAAATAATTCCGGTGTGTGTGTGTGTGTGTGCACCTTTGCACATACATGAAAGTGTATTAATAGGTAGGTACACACACGCGATAGTTAGCTAGCATTCTACTGTATATTATAATCTGAAATCCTGTATATTATATTATTTGGTTTGCAAGGTAACTACTAACTAATCACCTTTGTGTTAAAAGAATTATATTAACCTTTTGTTGTTATCATCACTGCTTTTCTGTTTGCGTCATTAAAATATGATCTAATGTACCTTAGTAGTAGTAGTAGAGTAGTAGTTACCTTGCAGTGGAAATTTTATATATCAGGCTATAAGCCATTCCTAAAGTATGTCGGCTGAAGGTGTTATCTGGCTGGTGTTGGTTCCGCAAGCAGAAGTGAAAGTGAGAGAAAGAGACCTTCTTGATATATGCATATTTCGTGTGTTGTCTGTTCCAGTTAATTTTACGTGAAGTGTTTGGCAGTGAAAACTTTAAATATGTTTGTTTGTTACCCGTTAATTCATTCATCAATTATAACGATTTGCAAAGTAAGATCAATGCAATTACAGTTCATTAAAGATGCTTAAATAATAATAATAATAATAATAATAATAAAGATATAGTAACAAGGACCATTGGATCGGGTCCCAGTGGCTCAATGGTCTACGAGCTCGCCTTGTAACCAGAAGGTCCTGGGTTCGAATCCCGGTGGGCGCGTACTGATGAAGAGTCCCAAACTAGGACGAAACAGCTGTCCAGTACTCCCAGGTTTTCCAGTGGTTCTCTAACTGATGTCAGCTCATGATGAAATCCTCCATACAAATAGAATATCAACTAAAATTAGGGAAATTTCCACAAAAATTCAGTATCATTCAAACCTAGATGGCCAAGCGGGTAAGGATAATGTCTGGACTAACTTCTTTTGGACGCACAAATTAGGCTTCTTAATATGGATCCCAACGGCCAGCCTCAGCAATATTTTGTAGTCGATATTATTATTATTAAAAAAACACACTAATATTGTTATTGGCCACTAATCTAGAATATTCTATATATATAATCATCAATTATAAGTCGAATAATTCGACGGTCAGCAATAAGAAAAACACGTGTTTATTTTACATTAGCAACACAGTTAGTTAGTTAGGTGACCACCGACCATTGTGTCAGTGAATTATTGAATCAAAATAGCATATTTGTTTACCTGGTTCATCACGCTGTGATGAAATGTAACTATTTGAATGATCAAAATCATTTTGAAGTTGTCTATCTCGGTAATCCTGCCTCAGTGACGTAGTTACATCACTCCTGCTTTCTGTTATAATTCTTTTTGAATTTCCTTTGATTACCTCTGCGTGTTATATTAATTGTGGCAAGTTAAACTGCTAGCGCACTTCTGTGTGTACAAGTCCCCGTTAAAAACTCAATCACTCAGTCAGTTGATCTTACCGCTAACGTTTACGTTCTGTTTTTTTCTCTCCAGGCGTGGGGAGCATATTTGTTGGCTCATTAGAGGTAGTTTCGTTTGTAATCTTTATGTGAATTCAACTATATATGCAGAGTGTCTGTCTGGCTCTTTCAGGTTTATCAGTACTACTTATCATCAGTAAAAGTTAAAAATGCCTTTGTTTTGAATGTATTTCTTGATTTCAAATAAGATATTCTAGGTTCAAAACTTTTATTATTTTTTTTCAGTGTGAAAATGATTGTGCTGCCTATGAAAATGATACACCAGTGTCAATTCAAAGGAATCAACAGAAAAATGTGAATAAATCTGAACCAGGTGTAGACTCAACAAAAATCTTTCCTTCTCCACTACTTGTACGATTTGCTAGACATTTCGCGCTTCTGATTACTAGTCATTGGGTTGTACAACTATGTGTATGTCTACTGGGTTGTGGTTTATTTAGTGCAGCTGTGCTTTGTGCCACCTTTCGATTACGCTTAGGTTTGGATTGGTCAAGTTTAACCCCTTCAGATACTATTGAATACGGATTTATTAAAACAGCTGGAAAAGCTTTTGGTCTAAGCAATTTTCACATAATTGCACGAGGTTCAGATCTCCCTGGATCTAGGCCAGTGCCAAGTCAGCCAGTGTTTCAATATACTGCTCCGTCAACCCTTAGCGGTACATCTGCTAGATCTCGTGTAAGCCTGGCTACTGTTGGACGCGGAATAGACTTTCCTATGCAACAACGTCGTCTTCGTTGGATGTATGACTGCTTGACCGATATTTCAGGTGTTATGTTATCAGGACGTGATGTTTGGTTGAATGCAATGCGTAATTGGCTGGAGGAGGTGCAAACTGCATTCGACATAGACCGAGAAAAAGGCTACATTATGGATAGTGGACATTGGAATGCTAATGCAAGTGAACTTGGTGTTCTTGGTCTACGTTTAATTGTTCAAACTGACCGTGGACCTGAATTAAGTAGGGTAAGTATAATACATAATACATGTATAATAATACATACATACATAAATACATTTTTAATATATTTCTGTTGACTGGTTCATACTTCTAATGATATTATTGTTTAATTCTTCATACAGATTAACACTGGTCGAATAGTTCATGGCGGTATAATCGATCCACCAGCTTTTTATACACTTTTGCGTGTATGGCGATCCAAAGATGCTTTGAACTTCTCATCATTGCCTTGTGTAATTTATCCAGAACCTAGTGTAGTGCATGTAGGTCGTCTTACTGGTCCTGGACGTCCTTCAGACCTACATGCATTACCTCCAGCTGAACCAATTGAATTTGTTCAAACAAGTTTTTATGCAGTAGGTGTCAGCGAAATGGATTCACAGTTGGATTTAGTTCAGGTGATTAGTCTATTTTCAACTTAACGTTAATTTGCGTAATGTATGTGCATGTGCTATGCTTTTATCATGTTAACTAACTGTTAGGTATCAAATTAAAAGTGTTTATACTATGCTTTTTAGTTCAAGTCGTTCGTCTATCTCTACCTAATTGGATCCAGTGAAAGACTAATATTTATGCGCTTACTATAATGAGCTGTATAGTAGTAAGAAATGGAGGATTAGATAAGGTTGATTTGAAATAGCTCACACATTGATGCAGAGCCCAAGTTCTACACCTATTGAAATGGAGGATGCTTATAACTAGGTGTCATTCAGATTAAGACAAAATTTCCAGATGATTTTCGTCAATGGTGGATATCTTGCAAGCGTATTCATATGTCAATACCAATTTCATACTGAGTCTATTCACACCAATCTACTTGCCATCTATAGTACATACCTGGTCCTGGTGGAACGAATATATCAGTATGTACACATTGAATGAATGAATAATGGTGTGAATTGAAGTACTTCACAATGAACAAGTACAATTAGTAAATTTGATCATATATCATTTTGATCATATTGTGATTATGTTAAATTGACATTTATATGGAAAGCAACGTTGATTTGTTGACTGCTATTCACACCTTACAAATCAATATTTTAGTATCATGACTCATTTTGTTTATTTTTTTTTCCCATCTTTTTTAATTATCTTCTAGCGAGTCCGACATATTACAGAAACTGCAACAGTTCAAGGTGTTCCAGTCTTTCCTACAGGTGTACCATTTACTTTTCTTGAACACTACATGTTCATAGTTCGAGAAACAGCAATTGCTTTCGGCATATTTTGTGCTGTGATCACTATCACTGCATTGATTTTATTTTCTTCACCTGTTACTGCCTTACTTTTAGTTGGTATTGGTGCTGTTGGCGGCGCTTGTTCTGCTATTTTAGGTTTGATTGTTTTAAATTTAGCCTTGAATCCTATTTCTGCTTGTCTGCTACTGTTGTCTGGTGGTTTGGGGGCTAGAATTTCAGCAAATTTTCTTGGATTATGGCCTGTTTCCCATTTAAGCTTGGATGCATTTTCAAGTCGACCAACTCGTAAAACCTGCCTTTGTCAATCGAATTTGTCGAATAGATGTCCTTCTCATTCAGCTCAGTTTTGTGCACGTAATGAAAGACTGAAAATTGATCCTAAACAGATAATATTGTCGAAGTCATCTTCATTTGTGCACGAAGACCGCATTAACCTCTCGAAACGTCGTCAACTTGTTAGAGCTCAAATTGTGTGTATATTAAGTAATCATTTTACTCCGGCCTTCCATGCTTCCGTTGGACTGTTACTAGCACTATCTTTACTTGTTGCAGCTCGTGTACAGTTTATCGCTGAGTAAGTCTGCACTGATTTATTTCAGTATTTATTATTATTATTGTCTAATAGATAACTGTGGTTTGAAATAACTTCTTTTCAATTCTAAAGCTGTATTTCATTGTCAGTTTTTGCTTTAAATCTAAACTGTGTTTTTTCAATCTATTGATTACTATTTAGGTTTTCATTAGTTCCTAAGATATATAAAACTCTGTTTTAATTTATTATTATTCTCTTGGTTTGTGAGTGGAGCATAGGGCTTCAGCAGCGCATCTCCATTTCACTCTGTTCTCCGCGACCCTTTTTAACTGGATCCAGGATCCCCCATAAGTTTTCATTTTGCCTTCACACGATCTTCTTCTTTTCGTCGACTTTGGACACCTAAATCATTGTTTCTCACTCGGGTTATATATGTAAGAGTCTAGAGAGTGATGTCATTCAACTTCTCACCGTGTGTGTACAATCCAAGTTCATTTTCTTCTGCATATTAAAGTGATTGTCTGTAGGGATTTGATTCGATTGGTTACAGGATTTCATCATGAACTGACATCGGTTAGAGAACCATTGGAAAATCTGGAAGTATTAGACGGCTGTTTCGTCCCAGTTTGGGACTCTTCATGGTGCGCACCCACCTAAACTCGAACCCAGGACGTTTCGCTTTTTAGGCAAGCCGGCAGACCGTTAAGCCACTGGGACTCGATCCAGTGGCCCATAGGACCTTAGTGGATGCGTACTGACGTAGAGTCGTAAACTAGGACGAAACATTTCTGGCCATCTGATCTTCAGTATGGAGTGGTGATAGCTTTTGTTGGAAGTTTACAATAACCTGTTGGAAGTGCTTTCCGTGAAAGGGGGCCCAAAGTTTCTGAACTATCTAGAAGCTCTATTTTCATGATACATGTAAAACGGTGTCTTGCTTTTCGTTCTAGTATTTTCCGGAACTAATGATTACTTATAGTTTGTGAGATAAAACACCACATGGATCGTTTTGCGCAGACTTTTTGATTCTCTTCTTTGAATTATATGTAGCAGGTCTACTGAGAAAATCACAACAAACTTAAATTTCTTTGTCTATAAACTTCAGAGGTCGATAAGTGCATCATAAAATACCAAAAATGTTTGTTATCTTTAATGATATTAAAATTGACAGTAGGAACTGGAAAATGGCAGTTATTTTCATTTGCGAATGGTCGACAGTATTGACAGTTCTTCAGTACCTTTGTTCGCTGGCCTTTTATTTCTCTCGACAAAATTATTTTCATACTGGCTTATAGGCATCTTAAGAAAATCACGTGAATAGGCTATGAAATACTCTGAGAACTGTTATTCAAAGATAGGTTTAGTAGTTTAGTTTCTTTAATTTTGAAAATCACAATTTAAAAGTGTTCCTTTAACTACTTCATTTTGAACATGCAGTCATTATCATCCAAGTTTAAATGCACACCGAAAACATGACCGGTCGGTTCGTCGGTCGGTTTTCGACATAGAACTTTGCACCGATGTGCGGCAGTTCAAGTCGCCACACTCCATGTAGCACACAAAGCAAGAGGAGAAAGTAGAAGAAATACATATTAGAGACAATAAACAGAGGTGTGAGACAAAGGAATAGTAATAACGAAGAACAAAACAGTTTAATTGGAAATCATAAGTCACAAGGAGTGGATGCATCTGCGCCACTGAGAACGATTTTGAGCCATGTCACCAATTGTTTCCAACCATTGGTTTTTACCGTCCCGTTGGCCCCAACCAGGAAGTCTGCATCTTCCTACGTGCCTTAAGCTAACTGTTGACCTCGAAGTAGAAGTGTTTACACGGTTACACGAATTTACCGCCAACTTTATTGTCAAATGAAATAAGAATTTCCAGTTTAGCAGTAATAGTTTACTGTTTTTCTCTCGTCAGTTACTTTCATTCATTGTCCTACTTACTAATTTTTAAACAAAATACTTCTATTTCAGTTACTTTTTTCGTCTCATCGTGATTGTCAGCCTAATTTGCTTATTCAATGCTGTGTGCTTACTACCGACTATATGCTACCTTATTGGTCCGCTTTATAATCGTGTAAGTGTTGTGTTTTTTAATCATTGAATTTATTATTTTTTGTTTTTCTACTAGTTTATAACAATGACTCTGTGTAGTGTTGATTTTGTTTGCCGTTATTTTCGTTTGAAAAAAAATAGAATGAAATTAGGACTTATTGTTATTTATTATTTTTTCTGCCTAAAGGAAACAAACAGCAATCAATAATATTTTCCCAAAAGTGTGCTTTCAATGTACGACTGTTTATACAAGCGGTTTCTGTTTTATTCTGTGTCATTGTGTATATGCGTGTATTGGCGTTGTTGTGCGCGCCAGTGCGACCCTTTGTGTGTGCATGTTGACTGGTATTACTTAATCACCGGTAGGATATATCAAATGATATTTTGATTAAACTCTCCCTCTCCCTGTCAGTATTTCACAACTGTGATTTTTGTAGAAAAAGCGAATTCTACTTCAACAAAGCATTTCAAGGCATCGTAGTTCATCTGTCTTTCTTTGCTCTGTCAGTTGAAAAAGTACGCTCAAGCTGAATTTCCAAGTTAGCAGCTCAGAAGCATTATATAATAATAATAATACTGTGTTTATTGGCATCTGCTAATCCTATGCGCAATCTGTGTGATGCGATAAGTCTTCATCCCACTCTGTCGCTTCCACATCTAAGAAATTTGTATGAAAATTGGCCATGGTAGCCAAAATTACTGCGTTCTTTACGCTCACCAGCGAAAAAGATGATGCTTAGATGAAACACAGGCATTTCAGTAGTAGTAGTAGTGAACATATTCAACAGAACAGAATTGTAGGATGTTGTCTTCTTTCCGATTCAATCCCTTCCCTGTTACGCAATCCGAATACTGTTTGTGTGACTATATTTTTCCTCTTTACAAATCACACTGAACCAACCATGCGAGTAGTACTTTATTTTCTTAAAGCGTACTTTCTATTTCATTGTCTAATGTTATGCATTTCCTATGTCATTCCATTATTATTATTATTATTATTATTATTATGGATCGTAGAATATGGTGAAAACAGCTTATTTTGTTGCCACTTGGTTTATTTTCTGTGCGTATATACATATAGACATCACTAACTCCTATAAAGTTAGTCTGTCCATTTTTGCTGTTAAGAAAGAAAAGGGGAAAATAAGAAAGGATTCGCAATATAAAATAACTTATTTTGAACTACTTTCCATACCCAACCTCACATGTTTTTCTACTACTTCTTGTTCATCATCGTCATCAGCAACATCACCTACCTGTGCGTTTACAATAAATACATGTGTATAACAGGTGATGTTTCATATAATAAGAAAAACAAAAAAACAACAACACTAAGCGTGTTAATGTACAACATTCTAACTTTACAGTAAATAAATACAGATAGAGATATACACCTTCATTGTAGATATTGATTCCTAAGCGGATATTTAATATTTTTTTTATCTAAGCCATATTATTACTTGCCAACAGCTGAAGTATTATCATGTTGTTGTGATTTTTTTCTTCTTTGATGCCGCATTACAGTTTGTTGCCAAGTTGATAATATAACTGTAGGGTAATCGTGTTTAAATCAAGCGGCAACAGGTTTGTACCCTCTAGGGAAAGGGTGCAGAAAACTCAGATCACACACCCGTTGTATTTGATGTTTTGAGGTGGCTCCTAAATTGGTTTATTATTGCTTTTTTATCTTACTGAAGCAGGTCAGTTATATTCAATCTCTTTACAAACACAACATCGAAAGTTTAAAATAACCACCTCCGCTTAAAGTACCGTTTTGCACCTTTATGTTTTTATGGTTCATGTCTCCGTTCGTTATAGTTGCAAATGTGCTATGCTTTAAATGCACATCATTTGCAAATTGTTCGATAGCTTCGTGGATCCTGCACAGTGTTTGTAACGTTCTTCGTACAATTCTCGTCTTCGATTGCCTTTTTCTACTGTCCAAAATATATTGTTACTTTTCTGAATCCGTTTGCTATTATGCTACTCATATCTCATTATAAGTAGTACTCATCACAGTAGCATCTAATTGACTAGTTCAGCACAAATCCTATTAAAAAGTATACCATTTCACATTAGTGTTAAGGGAGAAAAAAAGTATTCCCACTTGTGAACATATCTTTTTTAAGGCTCTAGAAACTGCTTCTAGAGTCGCTTTTGTCATTGATATAAGCTTCTGATATATCAATCAACGACGTAGTCGAGCGAGCATCGTAAAAAATATATGTTACAGTTTAACAATCCACTTTTGCTTCACATCTAGTGTGTAACGGCTCTAATACAACCCTTTGGACAGGTTAAAATAAGCGAAATACAGTTTCTGCCTGAGACTGTAGCTGAAAGTCTAGTGCATATTGATTCTATGCATCTACTAACATAAATTGAAAGCGAATTCGAAGTTTATATATATATATATATATATATATATATATATATATATATATATATAATTCAATAATTGGAGTAAAGAATATTACATTACTTCGTCGATATCGTTTGCCAAACTTTTTAACAATGTAATATAAAAACTTATCAGAATATTTTTACACGGAATAGTATGGAGTATTAGTAAACATGAAATAGTTAGTTAGGTGATAAGGATTCCTAGCCAATTAAATGTTTCGATTACTGGCGTCATAGTTATTTTTTCTTTTACTATTTATAACATAAATTCCGTATATAACTTATTTCTGTCATCTTGGTGATTTTTTTCTATTCCTTTACGTTCCCCATGGAAAATAGGGCTTCAAGCTAGAGACTTGAAGTTTCGGTAGCAGTGGTGTTTATTTTTACGGGATGGGGTTGCTAGCCTCATGCCCTCAACCTTTCCTCTTTACCAGTCGTATTACTGGCTTAGTAAGGTGAAGGAGTGCATCGGTGGCCAGCAATTGAACCCCAGACCCATATGCGTGGTTGGCGAGCATTTTACTGCTGTGTAACCGATGTACATCTTGGTGATTGGAATTAGCATATTAACATATCCTGACATGGTATTCAATGTTAATTGATGATTTTGTATGCCTCTTTATCACTTTATCGGTGCGATCATATCTTATTCTATTCTGAACAATGAACCCAACATTTTATATCTAGATAAACATTGATGCTATCTTACTTTAACATAGGCAGTTTACACCTCAATCATTCTTAGCTCACAAATCTTCGTGTGGAACTCTATTAAATCATGAGCTGAGCACTTAACGTCGACATGGTACCACCGGTGAATTCACTACATGAAAAAGGTGAATAAAGCAAGGACAACAGTTTTTGCGGAGTGATATGGTACCATCATTTACTTCGTTGACTTCACATCACATAAATTATTAAGTTTATATATAGAAAAGTTCTAACACACTTGCGAATTTCACATGTTGTCAGTTGACAGGAATTTCGAGCTTAGTGAATAGTGCTCAGAATATTACGCTTACATAGTTTTACACAGGGACTTCAAGTTTAAACAAAGTAAATGTATGCATATCATAGTAAAGGCGTTTTGTAATAAAGACGAGAGATGCGTAAGAGGATGAGTGACTAATAAATTGGGTGACAATATACTGAGTTCAACTCAAATCATAGAAACAAAAGACAAGCAAAATTACACTACATCAAAGGAGGTGAGGTTAAAGCCAGTGATTACACAATCGAATGAAATAGAGAATAAAGACATCCAGGTAGCAGGGCAAGGAAAGACTGATAACTGCTTCTTTCTGAACACTCAAATCGGGTTTCAGGATAGAGACTGCTTTGGCGAACTTGAGAAGAATTGAGCTCTTTTGTCCATTGATAATTTTAAAGGAATTTACGATTTCCACCTCATAACCCGTATCAAGGAGATGTCTAGTAATAGCCCTATTGTCAAGATGATTTGGTGATAGCCCCAACGGATATATATTTGTAGCTTTCTAGTATCATGATCTCTTCGTTAAAACGCTTGATCTGAATGCTACGACCACCGTCTTAATAATCGCTGTTTCACTTTGATGACCCACCTTTAGCATCAATGCTTTACTTCAAAATAGATGCAAGAAATATTGAAATTGCTAAACATAATATTCATTGGCTTTGTATTTTTTTTTTTCATCATCTCTTAGTCATCTGTTTACAGGCTGAAATCTAATTACGGAGTCTATAAAAAGAAAATATCATTGCCTAGCTTAAGCAATAACTTGGACGTTGAAATCAAGTGCAGTTTTGTAGTTCTATATATTTCGTTTCTTTCTCTACATAGTGTGCCGCAATATGATTTCTAATACTGTCACTAGTTTAATTTATCCACACAACATATATATATATATATATCGGCCTCTTTTATAGCGATTCGGGTTGTCACTGTTCTAATCAATTTGTGTGTTCTAAGTTCTATTTTATCTTAAAAACAATCAAAGGAGAAATTTTTTTCAAACTGTAACTCACCGAAATACTTTGTATTTTTATAAAGAGAGGGAGAGGGAGAGAGTATGCATAAAAAGATAAAACTGGGTTGGTTATTATGATTACCATGTAACATAAAGACTGTTTGATAGGTAAAGGAAGTGTAGATATGCTTTGTTTTACTCATCTCATTCTATACAGACCAAGTGATTCAAGTGAATTTTTGTTGAAAATAATTAACCCATAAATATGACATCGGTATAACCTGGCCAAGGGTTGGTATTATTTAAGAATCTGGTACCTACTTAATATCTGAGTTCCTCAAACAACTTGGTTGTAAGAAATAAATGACGCACCGTAGATATAAGAAATGTATTGAAGTATTTTCTGTTAAATTGAGAATATAGTTAGACAATGTACAAATATTTTTATCTCAGTAGAGGTGGTTATAAATTATAAGAAAGTTCCTGTATGAAGTTATATTAATTAGAGTTGTTTTTTAAAATTTTGTTTGAGATTAGTTCATAATTGGCGGACGGCGTGTATCAAGCAATTCAATTCCGTACAAATCGTCAGTGAAAACAGATAATTTTTCGGCTGGAGACAAACGTATTCATCGATATCTGAAGTCTGCTTCTTCTAGAGCGAATGTCAACAATGAAGACCATCAGGTGAATATGATGAATGACTTACAATTATCCTTTTCAAGTTCATCTTCTAATATGTCACCAAATTTGTCATCGCCTAGTTCATCACGTTCATCCAGTTCCTTTAGTCAATCAGATGTGAATCCTGCTGACGAATCACATCAGAATGCTAAATCATCTGGTAAAACAGAACCATTCTGTAAAGATTCTGCCTATTCAATGTTGAGAGAGTCGACCAAAGATATTGTTCATCACAGTCTAAAATATCCCAGTCATCACTCTCTATGGATGGATTCTACGCCTGATCACGCCTGTTCATCAGATGCCGCTGCGACTGCAGCAGCGGCTGCAGTTGTTGTCGCTGCCGCAGCCGCTGCGTCGGTTCGATCCAGACCTCCTAGTCTAAGTACTATTTCAGAAGAACCTTCTCATTCGAATTCAACTGTGAGTTTAAATCATGCTACACCGTCTAATACAGGACATGGTTCAACAAGTAGCGGTAGTGGTAGTCGTATCAGTTGTAATAATATGGAAAGTACAAATATGCCATCAAATCCATCATCACCTAAATCTGTTAATTCAGTGAAACCTGATTTTTCACATCAAAATCTACCACTTAGTCTTGTATCTTCAGTTGATTTTATAAGAATGAGTAAACTTTTGAATCCAAATATGTCAGCTAATGAGATCTGTGAAAGTTTATATAGCTCTATTATATCTCCTGTTTCGTGTAATAGTCGTACACCAGTAAAAAGTTATCGAACTAGCAAAAGCAAAGAATTCATCTTAAATCCAGAAATAGCGTGTACATTGTTGGCTGCTGTAACAGCAACGAGTCGCCAAGCAGCATACAAACAAGCTGGAGAAGTTGCTTTTGAAGGTCCTGTTGAAAATATCCCACCACCACCTTATTCTAGTGTGATCAGTCAACCACAATCTAGTATCCCTGATAAGTGTTCAGCAAATATGCCACTTAAATCTCATAGACAAGGTGAATCCATGCAATCAAATACACTAACTTATTTACCAGATAATGAAATTCCAATGAAATCACGTATAAGTAACTATTATGGTGGTGCTAGTCGGCAAAATACACAGTCACCCGCTCCAAGTAATATTTACCGGTCAAATTCTTATTCTACCTCATCATCATTATCATCACAAGTCTCTAAATCTGATCATCAGTTCAAAAAGAAGACTACACCAACAGTATTCCCGTCTTATTCCAGTCCAATGTATCAGAGTTCACCAGAGAATGCAAGCTCAGTCTCGAAATCTGCACACTTACCTCTTGCCGGTTCAGTTTCCTCGACTAAAACTATGAAAGTAAACATTCAACATCCTCAACAATATAGACATTGTTCTCCAGACACCAAAAACACTACTTGTACTCCTCTGGGATCTTCTGATGGTGATAACCGTAACTTGAGTAATAGTAATAATAAAGATAATAGCGATTGGATTCGTCGTCATCAGAGTTCTAGTCATAGCTTCTCGTCATCCACACATCCAAACAGTCAAATGAAAAAGTAACACGACGTCTAAAGTTTCTTGATTCGCTATCAACTTATATATATATAACTTGTACATTGTAGTACTTAAATGATGAAGAAGAAAGTGTTTACTTTGTCATTTGAAATCATTTGCATTTTGTATAGATTTATTTAGTTGTTTTTTTTTCTTCTCTTTTCTAAAAGCCATGAGTGAAGCGCGCATACCTTCTTTTTATTTTTCTTTGCTTTTGGTTTTATTTTACAACACACCTACATGTGTGTATGCGTATGCTGTTCTATATGTCGTCGACTTACTACCTATTCTTTCCCTGAATTCGGAGCATTATCCCTGTCACTGGTGGCTGCTGCTGTAACTGTGTATATTCTCCCAATCAAGCGCCATATATTTTATTTAGCCTATAGTTTTCTTCCCTCTCCCCCCAATTCCTTGTCAATCAATCACTGACATCTTTTTGAATTTTGAATTAAACTTGATCTAGACACCTGTATAGAGATAGATAGATGCCTACATAATCATCTTATTGTATAGTAGTAGAAGGCAGTTATCAGCATATCTTTTGTAATAATCATTTAGTATTTTCTTTCTTGGGTTATTTTGTGTTTTTTTTTGTTTTTTGCTCTTTCGATAATTTCGATTAGCTTTGTTGGTTTGTTTTGATTTAGTTGAGAAAAAGGAGAAAATAGTGTGTGTTTGCATAGTCGAATCAAAAATCAATATTACTACTCCGTATCAAATTTTAACATGATCTCAGTGTAATTTATACTTAAACATTTGCAATTATATTTGTAATATATTGGCAAATTACTATCATCATTATCCATGTACTCCTGCGTTTCTTGTATTGTTGTTTTTTTTCTAATCTAAAGGCTTTCTACCCTAACTTGTCTTATTCCACTCACTTAGACGCATATACATCCTTTGCTGCATATTATTTTCTTTCGGGATATATATATATATATATATATATATAGTTTTTGTATAAATCTAAATTTCTTTTTTACATTTTATTAGTTTGATTTTAAATTCCTTTTGTACACAATTCGGAAAAGAGAGAGAAGTGGTGAGTGATGAATTAATTAATCACATAATTTTTTTTTTTTGATAATCATGCTAATTTATCTCTTTTAGGGCAAAAAGTAAAACACTTTCAAAAGTTATTTTCTGTGTTTTATTTAACACAGCCAATATTTTATTTTACTGCTTATTCTTCTCTTTCCTTTACCCCACTTCCTAATTCTTTGTTCTTGGCTTTCGGTGTAGAATTCGTTTGTTTGTTTTTTTGCCTGGACTCACTGTTTTTCTTTTTTGTTTTTGTTTTAGTCTACTGCATTTCCTGCACATTTCTGTATTTAGTTGATGATAATGTGACGGTTTGCATCTCTCTTCTGCACCTCATATTGTTTCTCCTCTTTATTCTCCTTCCATATTCCCCTGTGTATGTTTTGTGTGGGTGTGTGAGAGTGAATGAGTGTACATTTGTTCAGAACTGATGTATATTTGTTTAACTAAGCATTTCTTTCTTTCTTTGTTTGTTTGTTTTTACTTCTTTTAACTCACACAAACACACACACACAAAATATATACATGTGTATCTTATTTTTGCATAAATGAGTTAATATTTATTTATTTATTGTTCTTTTTTCGACGTCGTCGTCTTCTACATCTTCTAGCAGAATGCATATATAGCGTGTGTGCACTTCCAGCTTAACTCGTTAAGTGTGTTGTTGTTATAATGGAATTTGTGGATAAGAGAGAAGCGTTGAAGATTGACGTGTTGTGTATAGGTTAGGTAGGTTTTTATAAGTGCTATTTCCAAGCATGTAATAGCGCTGGTGAGATGATAAACCACAGCTATTGTTTTATCTGGATATAAAAAAGTGTCATTCACCGGTTGGTTAGCAGTCCGTAAATAAGAAGTATTTGACTAGAGTGATGCACCTTCTTAGGTAAAATTTGTCATCTGATAATATGTTTATTCATTTATTCGACGACTTTTTGCCTAAATGATACAATCAAGTGTTGGTGTTCAGTGATTTAATTGGTTAAACGTTCGGTCATAAGTTGACATCAGTTAGAGAACTATTGGAAAGCCTGGGACAGCTGTTAATTTTCTTAGGTTTTCCAATGGTTCTCCAACTGATTTCGACTGGTGGTCAGTCAAATCCCCCTGCAAACCAACACTTGATAATTAATGTGACACTCACTAGTGACTCTGGCTCTATACAGAAAGTTACCTGGAGTTCTAGTGCGGAACTGTAACTGGAACGTCTCCCGGGTTGGAATCCTGCTGGTTGCGTACTGCGAAAAGTCCCAAAATAGGACGAAACAGCCGTCCACGTTTTGCAACAGTTCTCCAACTGATGACAACTCGTAGTGCACATTATGTCATTCATTTAGAGAGGGTTTTTGCAGTATATTACACGTAGTTTGTAATCGGTAAATAATCATATCTGTAAGGAGTATTGAAGTTACACTTAGTTGAGTAATTATAAAGTTCAGCTGGAAACTTAGCGTTAATTCGAAAAAAAATCTTTTACTTTTTACAGTGTTCAGTTATTTATTGTAAGCTGAATGTTTTGAGAACACACCAATCCCTGTTGGAAACTAAGAAGCATCACGGAAGTTCTGGTCATGATAAGTGTTTAAAACTGTGGAATAAAGTCAGTGGATGACTGCTGAGTCACTGTGCACGTATGCCTGCTGTATTATTTTGATTATGAAGTTACATGAAAGCCCAGGATATACAGACCATGAAATATAAGCCAATTCAAGAAGTCTACGGCTGTTATTTTGAACGTTGTTAGACTCCCAATAGTCGGTGTAAAGAATTATAAGTAACAATACTCGGTGTAAATACTATGACGGCTTTGGAACAGTTTCCCCGCTGTTGAGAAGAACGCTTCCAACGCAAGATTATTGAATTAATTGTCTTGTGTTTTACCCTACACAGGTAGTGGTAGTAGTCACGTAAACGTAACTGGTGAGGCACCAATTATTATAGGTGTGTATATATGAATTCAGAACACCGTACTCGAATGTAAACCTGAGCTATTGTAAAACTAGCTCTCTAATTTCGTTCCATTTATATACCCCTGAGAAAGGTTGTTTTTTTTGTTGATTGTAGTATCATTCAAACTCTTTGAACGAATTCATAATTTGATGGTTTCAGTTAAGATACTTGCCTACAACAATTACTTAAGAATGGTGTTTCAGGTAGCCGATGTGTTCTTTTTGTACAAAAGAAACACACTACACAATTCATCTTCAATGAACTCGCTTATACAGTTTCTGTTTTGCAGAATTTATAGAATTCAGAAGGTAGACTTCATTTAGTGCTATTCACATTGTTGTAAAAGAGCATAAGGGTTGTTTAAATCACACAGAGTATAGATAGTTTTCTCCTTATCTTTCCATAGGGAAAGCTTTCAAATAATCTCATATTCATCTGAAGCTGAATATCATTTATTAATGATCAATATTTCCTGTGAAAGAAACACTTCAACTCCACTAATAATTTTTAGTTAAGTAACATTAGTTATGTGGATTTTATATATATATATATATACACTTGTTATTTTTGATCTTATTTTGAATAAATATCAAACGGTTAACTGTAAAAAGAAGATCTATTTAATTTTGGTAATATAAAGAACCCAGGAAAAAAAACGAACAATTACATCTTTAAATGTCATATGCAAAAACTATATTATTATATTGATCCGTTATTGTAATAAATAATAATCTTTCTTTGTTCAGAAAGAAATGCTTATTTTCAAGTCATCTAGTTGGATTCTGCGTGCTGTACCTCTCTGCTTTTGAGGATAATGATTGATTTTATCCAGCTAGTCAACATCTGAACAGTAATAAAAGTCAAAATATATGTGAGTATTTATTAATAGTCATTTGAATTATGGTTCCCTATGGAACATAGGGTGCGTCGGTGGCATAGCGGTTAGGACGCTCGCCGACTATGCATATGGTCTGCGGTTCGATCCCTGGCCGGCGCACTCCTTTACCTCACTAAGCCAGATATAAAGCTGGTGAAGAGGAAAGATTGGGCATGAGGCTAGTAACCCCATCCTGTAAAACTAAACACTGCTACAGAAACTTCAAGCCACTAACCTGAAGCCCTATGTTCCACTGAGAACGTGAAGGAATAAAACAAAATGGAACATAGGGATTCAGAAGCCCATTTCCGTTTCGCCTCGTTCTCTACCTGTCTTCACTAGCTCGCTCCACGATTGCCCGTTGACTTTCAGTGTTTGTAGTTTTTGTAAGTCTATAGTTTTATGAATAACATCCATCGCTATTCACTCAAATTGCTATTTCTGGGGAATTTAGCTATGCTATTCGAAATACAGAAGGATAGATTTATCACGCCATACTATGCAACGAATTCCATTTAGTCATTCATAAAGAATCGATATTAGAAAAAGGAGTGTCGGTTAACAGAGCGGATTTTGGTGTTCAATGAGTGATCAGCTTTTGAATTTTTAATAAAATGTATCATCTTATTTGCGACTGTAGCAACCTTTCCTAAATAAATATGTATGGAAGTCAGTAGTAGCCTTGAAATTTCTACTGTTAACTTGTTATAATGATGTCCTATGGACGAAGGGCTTGGTTTTTATGTAGATTTCTATGCACGTTTTATTAGTTAAGTGACCGAATGAATTCAGGATTTCATCATGAACAGACGTCGGTTATAGGACCATTGGAAAACCTAAGAATACTGGGCAGCCAGTTGCTTTGTACAGGTTCCGGACTCTTCAGCGGTACGCACCTACCCTTTTTACAAGGTGATCTCGTATACCGTGGAGCCACCGGGACTCGATCCAATGGTCCATGGATTCCAACTTCTGCCAATTCATGATATGGTGCGACCGCTAGCAAATGTCATCGGCTAGTATTTGTGCTCACACCCGACCTCTTGTACCCCACTGGTTCAACAGGTTGGGTGTACGTACCTCTGAAGAGTCCGGGACCTGTACAAGGCAACTAGCTGCCCAGTAGTCTTAGGTTTTCCAGTGGTAATCTAACCGATGTCAGTTTATGATGATATCCTCTAACCAATGAAATCAAATCTCTGCCAGCCAACCCTTGAATAATTAAATTAACTTTTAAGCAACATGCTGATCAATCAAAGTTCATCAGTTTCTTCTGCAAAGTTAAATATCATTTCTGAAATGGTTGATATGTTCTCTAAAGTATACCCTAGTGTTATTCACACAAATCGTTAACCAGACTGATTTTTAAAACTTTAGTGGTGGTTTGCACTGAAATCTACGAAGTGTGTTTCGTTCTGTTTAAGATTAGTTGATGTATGATAGATTTTGTTTCTGAAATAAAATTTTTGTGTGTGTTGCGTCCGTGTATCTGTGGGGACATCCTGGCTCAGTGGGAGGTGTGTGTGTGTACATTCGGTCTATCTAATATCAACAAGGAATTACAAGTTTAAATAAATCATGTCAGACTAGTTTGTACCGCACAGCTGCACATTCCTGTATAGGAAAAATGAATGCCCTTTTCTATAAAATCAAGACAATTTATGTACTTTTTCTACTGGTTCTAGATTTCATTGATTTTCTGTAGCTTACAGGTTTTCCGCTGAAAATGATGCCTTAAATTTATTATGTTGCAGAAGACTAAAAAATAAGTAACAGTGATCCCCCATTATAATAGTAGTACTTCATAGAGTAGACACTTTTTATTATTATTGTTATTATTTCAAATTGTATTGCTGATGTTTTAAGTACGTCGACCACCCAAATAAACTGTTTTACTTAGAAAAGTCTGCAGTGTGTTTGTCTGTTAGGTGTGGTTAAGAATTTCTTTTTCTTGAAGATAATAAAAAACAATTCAATGAAGGAAATTCCCATTATCGTCGAAGTCGTCTTCAGGGGCCATAGAATCCTATTTACTAGAAACGTTTACTAGTCTGTTATTCAACAGTGGGGCTGGGGGGGGTGATATAATCAATTATGGCGAAGATGCTAGCGATTCGTTGGCATAACCCCGAACTGTCTGTACAGGAAAGTCTGTTCTACCATGGTCTGAAACTGTTTCCTAATTGTTTGCATCTATGTTTAGTAATCAATTCATTATTATCAAATTGAAGTATTCTTTGAAGATGTTGTTGAGGGAGACAATGAGGACCATTCAGCTCCGAGAACACAACTACACCGATATCACCCACCTGAGCTACAAATCTGCATCCTATCTATTATGATAAATCATATGTGTCCCTTTAGTGTACTTCGATAGGTTTTTAATTTCTTCTCACTTTCGTACTCGTCAAGTAGATACCTTGTCTCTCATCTTTACCTTGTGCAATTTTAAACCCTTTCTTCCATTGTGTCGTTGACTATTACGCAGTCGTCTTACACTTTTGATTACCAAGTGTTAGCTTGCAGCGATTTGATTGTTTTCGAGAGTGATTGCAAACTGACTTCAGTTAGGGAACCATTGAAAACGAGGGAGTCCTGGACATCTGTTTCGTTCTTGTCTGAGACTGTCCGACAAATCCCACCCATTACCCCATCAGGGATCGAACCCAGGACCCTCAGACCACAATAAGAGCCTCTAAAGAAGGACAAATACTTATCAATGATACTGGCTGGTAGTCGTGCTATACATCGCGAATCGTCAGGAGTTAGAAGGAAAACCAAAAGTACCACGGAATTCCTAGAAGCCCGGTTCACAAGTGCATTAACAATTAACAAACACATTATTATAGACCAAATTTATCAGCTAATAAAAAGTAAATCACATGACAAGAAAGTACGAATTCTGAGTCATTAAAAATGATCAATAGAGACATAAATTAACAAGTGGTCATCATATTAGTTACCAGGAGATACAACTGCATCATTCATGAAGAATTTGAATAAGTCCATTTTATAGTGAAACCTGCGCTGAAGATGTTGTCTGGAAGGTCGACGAAAGCTTCGCAATTAAATCAACCAGCTCAGAGAACATAACTAATACAGGAGTTAGAACTGATTGGATTTCGTCCTAGTGACTGGACGGTCAACGACTGTACAGCCTTTGAGGATGACTTCGTCAATAAAGAAAAATTTCCTCGTTGACGTGACTTTTATTTTCTCCATGGCTCAGTGAGTAATCTCTCCTTCGTTGTTTCTTTTAACTTAAAGGTTAACAAGCTGCATTTGTCCTCGGTATTCATTAACAGGTTTATTGGGAAATCAGATTTGTCCAGTCGACTGTAAACCACATGCTGTATGATACATGTAAAATACTTAAATATTGATAAATGCAAACTGCCCTGGCGAATAGCCTCCATTTATTGTTAATTTAATTCAGTTTCATTATCGATTTCTGTTGTAATTCTATAAAAATAGGCACTGTTACGCGATGTAAACAAAAATGTAGTCTACCTTGTAATGACCACCTAAATTTTATAGCAGTTCTTTATCGGATGACAGACCGGTATAGACATCTAAGATAACTAGACTATCGTTGGTTGAATACAGCAATACTATTCCACTTAACTTGGCTTTCTCCAAACGATTCACGTTTCAATGTTTGATTCTATATACTGATGCCGAGAAAACAAGGTAGTCATATCATACATTCTATTGTTGTTACGATCTGAAACAAAATATTCAAAAGGTAATTTTAACTGTAAATAGTCATTTCCCCTGTCACGTGACAACTACAACCACCTCTCATGTGGTCATGCTTTAATATGCTTGTCTACTTTCTTTGCGTAACTCATTTTGTTCACAACTGCTATCGAGATACTCTTAGAAATATGACAATTTCTATACTACCGTCATTTAGCGATGCTTTTTGGATTCAGCCTTTTAGTCCTGCTTAAATTTTGTTTGTTCCACCTGTTTTGGTTGCTTCAGTGCTAGTGCACAATGCTGTTGGACTTGGTAGGGATTATTCCTATCTGTTGAGCATAATCTTGAGGAAGATATTCTCAGGCTGTTCAGTGCAATGTCGAGTAGTTTTGTTACATTTGGGCTTAGGTTTCTTGTTGAGTTTAAACTGATTAGTACCCTTCTAAATTTGGACATGACAATTATTATTATTGTTTCCTTTAATTCCTAGAGGAACATAGGACTTCAGCCATGCGTCTACATTGCGTTCGGTTCTCTGCTAGAGTTTTCACCTGGCTCCAAGTCTGACCACACGCTTTCATCTCCTCTTCACATGACCTCCTCCAAGTCACACTTGGACGACCGACTCGCCGCTTCCCTTTCGGGTTCCACTCGAGCAATGGCTTGTCTAGTGATGTCACTTGATGGTTTCCTCAGAGTATGGCCAATCCACGTCCATTTCTTCCTGCTTATTTACTGCACAGTCGGTTCCTGGTTGGTTCGCTCCCATAGATCTCTATCGCTGATCTTTTCTGGCCGGTCATTTGATCTTAAGCGAAGACAGCTGTTGACGGAGGTCTGTAATTTGTTCGAAGTGCTTTTCGTGACAAGCCAAGTCTCTGATCCGTTTAGTAGCACTGACTTTACATTGGAGTTGAAAATCCGGATCTTATTTTTGATGCTGAGTGCTGTTGATCTCCACACAGATTTGAGAGAAATGAAAGCTTGACTTGCTTTTCCGATTCTTGCTTTGATATCCTCGTCTGTTCCGCCTGTAGTTGAAACGATGCTTCCGAGGTGGGTGTGTAGGTAAAGGAGGTTGTTTCTTTCAGGTTCCTCCCATTTATGCTGATTGTTGTCTGTTGTTGTTGTTGCTGTTGGTGGTGTTGCCCAGGAATCTTCATCACCTCTGTTTTCTCTATGTTCACCTGAAGTCCTATCTCCTCTGGATGCTTCTTCTGCCAACTTGTTGCTTTTCGCTTGCATATCTTCCAGTTTGTGGGAAATCAGACATATGTCGTCGGCGAAGTCCAGATCCTCCAAGCTCTTTTTTGTGTGAAACCATTTTATGCCTGTTTCCTCATTGCCC
The DNA here is from genome assembly GCA_944472155.2 of Trichobilharzia szidati. NCBI lineage: Eukaryota > Metazoa > Platyhelminthes > Trematoda > Strigeidida > Schistosomatidae > Trichobilharzia > Trichobilharzia szidati. The sequence goes on along the minus strand of OX235279.1, from coordinate 132,936,515 downwards.
ACTGTTTGTCGCATTATCCAATCTACTGCAATCAGGAAAAACATTGGAGATAGTAGGCAGCCAGCTTGTCTTACTCCTATCCTCACTTCGAAGGATTCCGTAAGTTTTCCGTTGTGGGGACAAGACAATAAGAAGTGGTAATTCATCTGAAATGCACAATTCATTTCCCCAACACATTTTGGATATTCTAATCACACAAGTACTTGTTGAACACATTTATATAAAGTTAAATTAATACAGACTCAAGTTTTAATTAACAGATCAAAATCATAGATAAGAGAGAAAACAGGAAATATTATTGTATGAACAAACTTTGATTTTTAAAACTGAATTATGGAGGCAAGTCCAGTATAATAAACGATAAATCGCATATAAAGCAGATTTAAGCCATTTTTATGACTACTCCTCTAGCAAAAGTAAACCTTTGTTAAAATAAACTGAATGGTCCGTCTCAGTAATTACATTGCAAAAGACCACGTTGACGATCTATTTCTACGACCAGTCGAGTTCGATGGTAGTCTGACTTCTTATTACAGATACTTACCTGGTAATTCTCAATGTAGCCGTAACCTGATGAAATTGATGGGTGGATTGGTGAACACACTAGGATGTGACATTACAGTTCAAATGCTTTGAGGAATTACAGGACTAAAAATAAATCTCATTTTCTCCATAAAAATGTATTTGGCTGCTTAGTAAGTCCCACAAAATGTCACTGGAAGTACTATTTTCATGGTTAGACCCTAACAATCGCTTCTGACTTGTGAAGTTATGTAAATATTCATTTTCAGGGCTAATTGAATGGGTGGAGCTGTTTGTGTGCTTTATATAGCGTTCAATGAATTTCAGAGGATAGTTGTTATGTAGTAATACTTTAGTGAGATTCAGCGTTTCATCAATAAAATATAAGCAAGGTTCTCTATAATCCTGAGTAGTTCTTCTCTTAGACAAAATTTATTGACATTTTCTATTTTAACATTTATGTTTAACCAAGCAATTCTGAGGTGTGCAAGAATGATTTTATTTTTCAAATAGCACATTTCGAATGTATGTTGGTTTGTAAACTGTACGTCATTTCGTCATTTCTCGTGAGTTTGATGATGAGTTTCAAAGTATAATAATAATGACCCATCTGGATCACTGTATCCAGGTTTTAGTCGTCGACGAAATGCACGGTATGATCAACCAGCTATTCACAAAGAACCCACCCATATAATTATTATTCTGGTACACAGATGGATTTCTGCGGTCCTGATGAGAAGTTGTGGTCTATGGAGTCACTCAAGTATTTAGGCAGAAAATAAGACTGGGATTAATATTTATCTCTCATCACACCTGAGAATTTCGAGGTCAAGTTAAAAATTATTATCTCCTCTAAATCCCACCTTCGTTAGTGTATCAAACTAGATAATAGTTGTGCCTATACTGACTCATGCACATAAAATGTGATTGTACAACTATTGAGAAGGATATCACCGAAAGGATATCTTTCTCTAACTTCGAGTTATCTCTTTAGTATCCTGATGGGTATTTTCTATGATTCAACCAAGTAAAGTGTGAAGGCGGTTACTCACCAACAAAAGTGAATATAACCGTAGTGTTTCAAAGATAATTATTAGGAGCTGGAGTTAAACTCGGCAGGAGGATGGCAACGGTTTCTTTGTGAAATGTAACAATCGAATCTTTATTCTTACACCGGATCTCAGTGACGTATTACTAATGGGTGTCAAACCGGAATGAAGCAAACATCTATTTTTCTCGATTTTGCAATTAATTTGTAGTTGACGCTTATCTCTGATGAGCTGTACTGCAAAAGTACGTATATATATATATATATATATATATATATATGAAAAATGGTAACTTTTTACAAACCATATTTCTCAACAAGCTTTAGGGGTTAGCTTTGCTTAATATAGGTATCCACAGTAACTCATTGCACACTATTCAGTATTATTATTCTAGGGTTTTACAGTGATCAAAGTAAATTTATATTTCCTTCATGAGTGTCACATTTTTTATGTATGACTTAATTCATTCTTTTGTACTTTCAGTGGTGCTAGCTACCACACACTTTTCGACCTCACAAGAGGGATTTATTGAAATATACCGACAAAAATGAAGTATAAACTATTTGTTTACCTAATATTTGAATAAATAGAAAAAAAGCATAATTATACTTTTTCTATACATAAAATCTAGTTATCCTTTATACCAGCAAATTTCCTGTAGTATATTTAGTAAGTTCACAGATATTTGCTTACACTGTTATATCTTGTACTTGAAATCGGCATTTGTTTCTTTTATGGTTGTCTCGGTTATTCAAAGAACTGACGATAGTAAAATGTAAATATTAATAGTTAAGGTATTGGATATCAGTGATTGCATTATTCTCTCAGTCGCGTAGTAACATGGTGTAACTGAAAAACAGTCCGAATATGCTACTGAAAGAATCAGTCACATTTCCTGAGAACTGTGTGATTATTTACGGTCGGCTCTGAGAGTCCAGGTACAAAACCGAGAAATAAAGGTAAAATATAAAGGACATGCTGTGAAGCCAGGGTCATAATCAAGAAAACAAAAACCAAAATTTATGTTGTCCCGTGAATCCTCACAGCACTTAAATGATGTCACATCTCATTGTTTTGATCAACTAAAATGTACATTAGGCAAGACTCATTAATTTTTGCGCGTATGTTACTACTTCAGAGCACATACGAAAGTGGTTACAACAACAAATAAGATTATCCCTAGGCAAATGACCCTAAAAATTTACGTCCACCATCGAGACAAGTCTCAAAGTTGATTTATGTATAAAGGATGCTTTGATCATATACTTAAATTTATCGAAGCCTTATGCTTAAAAAGGCATAAGTCTGTCTGTTTTCGACATAGAACTATGCACATATGTGCACCAGTTCAAGTCACCACACTCCATGTTGCACACAAAGCAGAGAAAAAAGTAGGAGAAATGCATATTAGAGACAGTAAACAGAGGTGTGAGACAAGGGAATAGTAGTAAAGAAGAACAAAACAGTTTAATTGGATATCATAAGTCATAAGGAGTGGATGCATCTGCGCCACTGAGAACGATTATGAGCCATGTCACCAATTGTTTCCAACCATTGGTTTTTACCGTCCCGAGGACCCCAACAAAGGCATAAGTCCATTAAGTGTGTTCAGAAGCTATTCCTTATTACACTGAACCTCATTTAGTAATCCAATTAAAAAATTGTGATTTTGACTCCTAAATTAACCTCTTGATCTCTATGGATTTCATCTTAAACTTTTTCATTTACTCTGATTGTGTCTGCATTAAATTACCTACTGGATGAATTTGCTATTCTTGCTGTCACATCAGAATTAATTCTAATTATACCCGTTTTCCTTCATTCCTTTTTTAAAATGAGTTTTCAATACTTCACCTTGCTTTGTCTGCGGAGTTATTCTGTTTTCTATCAGATCACATAGTTTATGATGTGTGCTGACTTACACTTATTGCATAAATCAATCTTCTGTATTCTCCTTTATACTCACTATAGCGAAACAATCATTTAGAACATTTTAATTAGTCAGTCAAGTAAAAGCTTGCGCTATATTCCTATGTCTTTGTTCTTTGATGTTTCTTCTGCCAACTTGTTGCTTTTCACTTGCATATCTTCCAGTTTGTGGGAAATCAGACATATCATCGGCGAAGTCTAGATCCTCCAAGTTTTTTGTGTGAGTCCATTTTATGCCTGTCTCCTCGCTACCCGCTGTCTGTCCCATTATCCAGTCTCCTGCAATCAGGAAAATCATTGGCGATAGTCGGCAGCTTTGTCTTACTCCCGTCTTCACTTCGAAGGATTCCTTGAGTTTCCCGTTGTGGATTACTTGGCATGCAGAATTGTCGTACAACTGTTGGATGAGATGCAAAATTGTTGGCGGCAACCCGTAGTAGCGAAGTAGTTGCCAAATCACTTCTCGATCGACGCTGTCTGGTGAAGTCCTTTTCAAAGTCGATGAAGTTGAGATAGAGAGGTGACTGCCATTCGGAGCTCTGTTCAATTATGATCCGTAGTGTTGTGATTTGATAGATGCGTGATTTGTTTCTCCTGAATCCAGGCTGTTCCGGTCGAAGTTTTTCATCCAGGGCGTGATAATATATATATATATATATGAAGGTAGATGTAATCACTAGCGAACGTCACCTACATATTTATTGAAAACTAAAGACTGCTAAACATCTGTTTCCTCTTAACTTAGGATTCATCAGCAGTTAGAACCGACATTTCTTTGCCACGTTATTAGATAGCCATGGTCCCAAGGTTTATCCTGTTGTTTGAACTTCCTAAGTTGACTACATAACCAAGGTCAATCCACTTCCAAAATATTCAGAGTATGTGCAGTTAGATACAGGGTTATTAGTGAAATAATACATTAGACATCATTCGCTGTTTTCACTTATCTCCGGTTCCTTGAAGATACTTGGATGTTATATTGCTTCACAGTAAAGAACATTGATATTTTATGATTATTTTTGGCTTACTAATGGACATAGATAACATGAGACACAATACAAATGTACATAATAATAACGTGAGACAAAGTTGACCATATATAAAATAAAGGAATAATAACATAAATTATAAATTGCAATAGAATGTAGTGAATACATGACAAACTTAGTGAGGTAGAAATCCGAATATATATATATATGCAGTAGTAAAGAATTCAAGATTTCAACGAAAATCCAACATAGATACTTTTACTGTGTTCCATTTTATATCATGAAACATTTTCAGCAATTAATTTCTTTGATCATTTGGATCGCAGTCAAAATATTTGCATTCCTTATTATTATTGTTTCCTTTCATTCCTAGAGGAACATAGGGCTACAGCCGTGCGTCTCCAGTGCGTTCGGTTCTCTGCTAGAGTTTTCACCTGGCTCCAAGTCTGCCCACACGCCTTCATCTTTTCTTCACATGACCTCCTCCAAGTCACCATTGCACTGACGATCAACTCGCCGCTTCCCTTTCGGGTTCGACTCGAGCAATGGCTTGTCTAGTGATGTCACTTGATGGTTTCGTCAGAGTATGGCCAGCCAATCCATCTCCATTTCTTCCTGCCTATTTATTTCACAATCGGTTCGTGCTGTGTTGGTTCGCTCCCAGAGATCTCTATTGCTGATCTTTTCTGGTCAGCCATCTGATCTTGAGTATTGAGAGAAGACAGCTGTTAATGAAGGTCTGTAGTTTGTTTGAGATGCTCTTTATGACGCGCAATGCAAGTCTCTGATCCGTATAGTAGCACTGACTTCACACAGTGATACACCCATTGACTGGGTATTGATTTTCAGGAGAACCAAACACACCCATCCCTGCTTCTTGAGACACGAGACCTGCATGCAGGATCATCCTGTGGCGCAACCACTCAAGAGCCCTCTTCCTCGGTGGTCCATTCGCATACCTTACTAATTAGAAAATTTAAAGACTAATGGCAAGATTCATTTCAGTTGAATAATAAATTAGTGTCTGTAAGTAATCCAAAGCTACTCACTTCGAGAATGTGTGGTAAAGGTAAACAAATTTTGATAACCCAGCAGTAGAGTTGACCATATTACCTTAATACCTAGCCAGTGTTGGGGAACTTTCAGAAATTTTATTGCTTTACTATTATTTTTACTTTATATCATTTAATCCATTCTGCTCTCGTTTCGTGTTTTAGCATGTTGATGGCATGAAACTAGTATTCAAGTTGTTACATATGGTTTTCGCATTTTTAACTAATACTTCACTGAAACAGATGAAGAGTAGTCATATTTCCAAAAAAATTTTGTGTGGCTAGTCACTATATTAAAGATAATTGATGTAGAGTGAAATTCTCTCTAATCTCTGTAAATTTTCCAGTCAACTGTTAGATACTGCCGACTAGCGCCTGATGAACATCAGAATCTTACAGAATAATAATAATAATAATAAAAACTTTGGCTTGTTGTGTAAAATTCCTGGTTACAAAACAAGTAATTAAACGTATACATCATTGTCGTTTCGGTATAGCAAACTATGTTAAAATATTACTCCATGACTTTACCAGATCAAAAAATTAGCACTTGTGTAAAATAAAATGTTTTAGACGGTAAATACTTCGAAATACAAGTATTGGTTTGTAGAGATTTGATTAATTTGTTGGAGGATTTCATCATGAACTGACCTTATTCGGAAAACCAGCTGGGAGTACTTGACATCTACTTCGTCTTCGTTTGGGACTCTTCATCAGTACACATACACCGCCAGAGTTCGAACTCAGGACCTTCTAGTTACAGGGTGAGCGAGGTCGTAGAGCATTGAGCCACTGGGACCCAATCCAATGGTCCATGAATTCTAACTTCTGCCAATCAATCAGATCCCTATAAACCAGTACTTGAATATTAATGAGATGCTCACTAGTGATTGGCCCTATTCAGGTAGATAGTTACCTGGGGTTTTAGTGCGAAGCCGTGCCCAGTAGGGTGAAGCAGGTTGAAGGTGAACCAGCAACTTATCGAAGAAAACATTGCGAAGGGGTCGCCCTGTCTCATGAATTGGCAGAAGTTAGAATTCATGGACGAATGGATCGGGTCCCAGTGGCTTGGTGGTCTACGAGCTTGCTCGCCTTGTCACCAGAAGATCCTGGTTTCGAACCCTTGCGTTGGGTGTGTACCGATGAAGAGCCCCAAACTAGGACGAAACAGCTGTCAAGTACTCCCAGCTGGTTTTTCAGTGGTTCTCCGAATGACGTCAGCTCATGATGAAATCCTTTAACCGAATACTTTAATATAACTAACGCGATTTTATGGACAGCAGATACGTGTGAATACTACTAAGAATAAGTATATAAAAGAGATTAGATATGACCATGGTAATATATAACAACCTTAGACTGAAGCTCTTATTTGCTCGATGACGTTCTCCACTTGTCTTCATTTTATACTCTGAATGCTGACTCACAATTTTCGGCATTTTCATTCCTTGCCAATGTATCCATCTGTCCTTCATTCATGAGTTTTTTAGATAACATCACACAATATACTACTTTTAAATTATTGTCAGCAATACTCAGTATTACTAAAGTATGTACTTGTATTAATTGAAAATGTGAAAACATTTTTCAGCGTTCTATAAGCAAATTATGCTGTTAAACACTATCCCATATTAATTTGTTTATTAGATATATCACATCACACAGTGAAACAATATTGTTTACTGGATGACGTTTTGAACACGAGATCTTATGGAGCCGATTAAACAGATCAATGTAGTTTATCTAATACCTTGCAATGATTGTCAGGTCAGATACACAGGTCAGAGTAGTAGAACGGGGTCAGTCAGACTAGCGGAGCATAAAAATCTAGCAAATTCTGGATTAGTTAACAATAATCAGATAAGAAAGCTGGAGAATAATTCAGGTGTAGTATTCCCTATATACAATTACACACACACACACACCATACAATAGGATGGGGTAAGATGACAGTTTTAAAATCTAGTGTAAGAGCAGGGTGGGGGGAGAGATTGATAACGGAAGCTTTGTTTATCGAATCAACTGCACACACGTGTAATAAGAATGATTCAAAACCTGTCCTAAACATTTGGAAAATTCTACTACCCCTGCGACGAGTAGGAGAGAACAAAGAAGACTATAAAACTCAAATTTCGAAGTTGTGTGATTATAATTGATATGATTATGAACAGGAAATTGTGTTCGAGACAGCATCCAATAAATAATACTGTTTCACTGTGTGATAGATCTAATAAACAAGCTAATATGGAATTACTTACTACCATAGTGCCCAAGTTTTACACATATATATAAAATACTATGTCCAACAGAACGAATAAACTAATTGGAATTATTCAAATAAAATTCAAAATAAAAATACAACAGCTTCCATGTTGTACTTTAGGATATTTACCTTTTGGCTTAGCATATTTTAGTGATCACCCAGTTTAAAGGATTTTTTAATTTGACTGTATCAGTAAACCATATAGATAAAAACAGTATAGTTACTTTGATTGTTTTCGTCGTTTTAATAGAAGTATGTTTTTCCCATGGATTAGATTTAGAATTTAAATTTATTTGTATATTGGTGATGTAAATACAGTGGAAATGTGGTTCAGTTGCTTAAACACTCGACTTGCAATCACTGGTTCTAAATCCGCTCCGCTTGCTTCATTCTGGGTAATTGTTTAGTATCATCATCCCATAAAAAACAAGTTTGGATCAGAGCTAAAAGCACGTAAAATTTGTTCTGAGTAACTGAGTCATAATAACAACAAGAGTAAATACTGACGTTTAGTTATGAATGTCAGTATTACTATGACAACAGATTGGAAGCAGTCTCTTCAAACTGTTAATTCGAGTCAACAAGCTGCTCCCATCAGCCAGACGACAACCACTAGTACACAGACGATGTTTCAGGACAAGGACTAAGTGACTACAGGAACCTAGAAGCTGGCGGAGGAAAGGATGGCGAGTTAGGAAGTGAGCCTATGCAGAGATGAACAATGAAAATGGAAGCTAAATACCACCGGTGGCGAGTTGAATAAAGTGGTGAAGAAGAGTGCTGGAAAAGACAAAAATAATTTGCAGATAACAGTAGCCTTGCAACACTCTATCAAATAACCAAGGAAGGGATCAACTCATATGAAGCCAATGAAAGATACTGAATGAAAACCGGTTACCAAAACAGGTTGAATGAAGGAAACACTCGGGTGAGACTTCAAAAGACTCTTGAAAAGACCACCAGCAGATGCAGAACTATGAGTACCGTTCAACCTTCCGGTGAAGAAACAAGTCCTGAGCGTCATAAAGCTACTGAAAGCCTGAGAACTTTAAAACCCCCTTTAGAAGTACTGGAAACGGTACCAAAGACCTCAGTGGACATATTCAAGCCATTAGTTCTAAAGGTGTGGAAGAAAGTAAAGGTACCTGCTGACTGGAAGAAAGGATATCCAATGGGACTAAAAAAGGAATGCGATAAAGGCCATCACAAGAACTGGGTAGGAACCATACTTCTGCAAATGCATGCAAAATATTAGGCCATATCGTTCCGGAGAGATTAAAAGATATCCAGATTAAAAACTTAGTTCGGAACGGCCTGGACTCAGGGAAAACTAATCATGATGGGATCAAATTGCAACATTACCCATCATCATCGAACACGCTATAATTACAGTCAAATCTCTACTTCGACTTTGTAGACTTTGAAAAGGCCTTCGACAACGTAAACGGTGAAGTAATTTGGAAACTATTTCAAAACTGCGGAGTTCAGTGTCGTCAACATTAATGAATCCCGTCCAGCAGCTATACGATGATAACTCCGCATGCCAAGTAATTCAAAATGGAAAGCACACCAAAGTGTTTGAAGTGAAGAAACTAGCAAGACAAAGCTCCCTACCATCACTGATGATCTTCCAGGACATGGTGAACTGGATCATGCTGCAGATAACTTGGCGTGGAAAGATGCGTGTATGTTGTACCAATAAGATACACTAAAAGAAGTAGAGTAGCATATGGTCGAAGATATGAAAGCGAGAACCAACAAACTGGCAGAAGAAGGGAACGAGATAAGATTACAGATGAACACAAATAAAAGCGACGTGATGGATACATCCGACCAACAACATACACCAATCACCATGTTTTTTAGGTTTATTTGACATACCACAGTGATGGAGCGTTAATAACTGGATGACTTTACGAGCACTACTTATGAGTAATGATCTTATCAATATATTCGCCCAGTTTCTTAACTCGTTTGATATAGTTTGTATTTGTTTGTTATTGCAATCTTCTATATATTCTGTGTAGGCATTGTGTCAATTGGATTGCACTTGTTTGGTATTGATTCAGTAAACAAAGATACAATGATGAACCTATTTCTTCAACTAACCATATCACTTTTCATTTTATTCCACCCTTTTGTGATATTACATGCAAACGGATACATTGAAATGACCGAGTTTTTTTTCTAGAATGACTACCCACCAGATTTTATTCAAAAATTTATTAATATATAAAAGGAAAATTATAGAAGAAAGTAATGTCAAGAGTGAAAATTATATAAATTATAAGGAATTCAAATTCTCTTTATTACAATCATATGAGGAAGAAACATCAAAGGTCCTACGTGGGATTCTTACTAATGCAGGAATGAGGATGGCATTAAAACCAGTCATCTCATTCAAAGACAAGCTTTGCAGATTACAGAACATTGATAAGATTATCAGAAATAAATTGTGCTCGAAACGTCATCCAATTATTAAGCACTGCACCACTGTAGGTTGCATCCAACAGAATTATTCCACGTAATCCTGTTTATAAAACTGAAAAGATTTGAGAGAATGTAATATTTAGCAAATGAACTGTAAGAACTACAAAAGGAAAAACAACTGGGACATTTTCTAATATTCATACTGAATCTAACAACACCATTGCTTCATTTGTATGAGGAAAAATACATTTACATCTCCATCTCAGCCGAACTGATTGACGCAAGAAAACTGATTCCGGCGAACTCCAATTATGATGAGGACCGAAAACTACTCAAACACATACTAACGAGAAGTCTTCGCAACGACCGGGGACAGTAGTGGGCGACAAAAGTGAAGGAAATGGAAAAGGCATCGGCGATCGGTAACAACAGACAACTATTTAGACTTATTAGGGAAATAGGTGGTAAAAGGCAAACCATCATTGAAACAATCTCTGAGGAAAGTATCACCATAATTAGCTCTCAGGACAGACGACTGGAACGTTGGAAAGAACACTTTGAGGGGCAATTCAATTGGCCTACAGCCACGATCAACTTACCGAACATCCAACACCTCCCAGCATTGGGATATACACACAGGTCCACCGTCCCTAACTTAGGTTACGAAGGCTGTCACTAGTGTGAAACGAGGCAAAGCAGCAGGACTTGATGGAATGACTCCAGAGGTATTTAAGTACGGTGGAGACAGTTTACAGTCGGGTTGGTGTAAGTCATTGATTATCCCGTTATATAGGAAGGGAGACAAGTCCTCCTGTGATAATCACAGGGGGATTAGCTTGACTAATATGGTATCCACAGTTCTAGGCTCAATAATAATTCTAAGACTAGCGGTCCACAGGAAGAACAAACACGAGAGAAGCAGGCAGGCTTCAGACCAGGAAGAGGGTGCATTGATCATATCTCCACTCATCGACAGATTCTGGAACACAGGTGTCATACTTACCGGCGTCCAACAATTGTTATATTTCTTGACCTAAAGGTTACACTCCGTTTTGTCGACCGAGAGGTACTCTGGCGATATTTGGCTGTGAAAGAAATGATGAGGAAATACATTGCACTGATCAAAGCACTCACTCTGTTCAAACTCATGCAGCCAGCCAGGTGAGAGCTTATGGTGAGTTGTCATCTGAAGTGGTGACAACTAGTGGTGTCCGACAGGGATGTCCACATTCCCCATTTCTATTAAATTTCATCCCAGATGTACTAAGGGAATTAACCCTAAGTGACTTCAGCGACTCAGGGATTGGCTTGTTACCGTCAGGGAGTAATCTCGTTGACTTAGAATATGCATCAGGATGATATAGTCTTTCTAGGTGAATACGCTGACAAAATACATCAGTCTTCTGAACACCGTGAGCTGCAATCTGCGAATGTTCGGCATGCGATTCGCTCACGCTGTCAAAATGTAAGATGATGCTACAGGACTAATCTGGACTACATCGACTCCTAGCTTAGAAATAGGGAGTCAAGTGGTTTGTGGAGCGTGTTGACCACTTCACTTATTTGGGAAGTTGTATCAGCCAATACCACCGGTTTGATCGCTGACGAAATCTCAGCATGGATACAGAAAGCTAGTTTCGCATATGCCAGTTTACACCATCTCTGGGTTGGTAGACGTGATATCCGGCTATCGACCAGAAGACGTGTGTACTGCTCAGCAGTCCGCTCCATCCTGCTTTATGCCTAGCTGTGAGACCCGGCCATTGAGAGTGGAAGACATCAAAAGATTAGCTGTCTTTGATCACAGGTGTCTGCACTCTATATCCCGTGTGAAGTGGTATAATAGGGTGAGCAATATTGAGGTAAGGCATTGGTCGAGTGCTAGGTAAGTTGGGAGGGGAAATCAATCGACGAGACTGTGAAATTACGTAGGCTGAGATGGTTAGGACATGTTTACGCATGCCTAGCAATCCATCACCTTCCTCGACAATGGGCAATGTTAGTCAGCTGACATAGGGTCAGGTTGGAAAAGAGTCAGCTATTGGTGGTAAAACCAAAACATGGCTTCATCAGTCAATGAAACTCATAATAGTTAGTATAAGCCAGCCACGTAGGTGTAGACTTCCTGACTGGTTGGGGTCCTCGGGACGGTAAACACCAATGGCTGGAGACAGTTGGTGATATGGCTCAAAATCGTTCTCAATGGTTGGTTCAGATGGATCCACTCCTTGTGATTCATAATACCCAATAGAACTATACTGTCCTTCGATATTACTTTTCTTTTTGCCTTATGTCTCTGTTTACTGTCTCTACTTAGCGTTTCTTTTTACTTTCTTTGCTTGCTTTGTGTGCACATCGGTTCAAAGTCTTATGTTGAAACCAGCCATCCAACCACATTTACATTTTGAGTGAGCTTATATCAAATCCCCATTAAATGCTGTAGGAAATATTTTCTTTTTTTATGTCAGTAGTCATGATCCTTAAGATTATGACAACAATAACATTCATTATTTGCAATAACGCCTACCGCAAATACAATAATCTCCTAACCACTAGAAGCAAGTAAACAACACCTGTTCCATATCAAAAGCATTAACTAAGGTAAATTTGATATAAATCTAAATCAAATGGTTTTATCACCATTATATGACAGAAGTTTGTGTGTCAGGTTGTCACAATACTGTTTTGCTGACTTGTTTAGAAGTGTAAGCTTTAAGTGAAGTGTCAGAGTGAATATAAGATAAGTTTGTACAAGTTGTTTACCTTTATTTTTTGTTTTTGTTTTTATTTTTAGTAACTGAAGCCTAAGTCATAGGCAGTGTTATGAATAATGCTTATATTGTGTGCAATCGGTGATTAATAAGTGAATATGCTTTTGTAAAAGACATAAAGATAATAAGTGACCATATTGCCGTGAATAATAACTGGAGTAGGAAATAATTTCCGGAGTATTCCATTCAATGACATACACTCCCGTTAGATTTATGCTACCATTCATGATCAGTTAGCTAAAAGTAATAAATTTTCACCAAAGTCAAGGAAGATATAAATTTTTCTTGCACTAAACAGCTCATTGAAGCCTTCGAAGTGAAGACAGGAGTAAGACAAGGCTGAATACTATCACTGATGATATTCCTGATTGTGGGGGACTTGATCACGCAGTGGGCAGTGAAGAATTAGATAGGAGTCTGCTGGGCCAACAAGAAGACTCTAGAAGATTTGGAATTCGTAGACGAGTTTTTTCCACTGTCACACAAACTCGAAGATCCACAATAAAATGTCAACAGATTGGCAGACGAAGCACAGAAGAAAATAGATAAGCGAATAAACGATTATTCATTATTGTTATTATTATCATTGTGGGAGACATTTACTTTGTCTTTTATGATATCAGATATACTAGTAGCCAGTAAGTAATTTCAGCCAACTATCTGACATTTGCAAACAAACAGATGCATAGGCTATCATCTGTTGACGGGTCCGTGTGTATTGTTTAGCTTGATAGAAATTTAGTGAAGATTCAAATAAATTAATATTAGAGTTTTTGGTTTCTACAATGAGATATGCAAGTGGGGATTTCTTAAATAAACAAAACTGGCTTTACTGATTGAAGGGTCCCATATCCAGGGTTCAGAAACAGAACTCCTAAGTTGGTTGATTTTAATTACGATTAGTTAACTACTTACGTAATCATTTGTAACTTAAATTTAGGTAGGAAATAGAAATGAGCTATGATAAGAACACAGTCAATATTCTGCCAACTGGGATGATAATCCTATCATCTAATTAGATATCACAATCCTTTCAGTCATCACAGAATTTACCCGCTTGCAAAGGAAACAAGTTTAGATGGGGAAAATTGTATATACATCCAGCGGCTTCAGCTTTCAGTAACTTGATGACTATTCTTGGATCGCTTTGATCCACCCGATGGTTTTGTATCCACTGAAGGTGACACTTTATCTAAGTGAACGGAAGTTTTTGAAAACTTCTTTTGCCTTGATTTGAAACTTCACAAATTATTCTTAAAATAATTTTAATAAACGAATAGTTGAAGCTTCTAATAGAAAGTTATATGACAGTATACATCAATATAAAGAGCGAATACCAAATTTCATATAGAAGTTGTGGGGAAAAGTTTTCGAAATTCACTTGAATGACTCTTTAAAATATCGCTTTCGTTCAAACTAATGTCATACACACCTAGTCTAATTTTGTTTATCACAAAATAAAAGTAGACCTACGAACAAAACTTACTGATTGTTCATAATTATATATATGCACACTATCTGTTAATTTACCATAAAATGAACAACCAGTTATGTAAAAAAAAATCTTATCCACAGTAGACAAATTTTACTAGACGATGAGTGTTTATAGCGATTATTCTGGGTGGTCTATTGGCTCAGTTTTTAACCATCTTTACTGAACTGAACTCCAGGTGGGCAAAATATGTTGTTTATTTTTTGTATCTACTTCCATTTTGTGCGTGTTTTTGTGTGTACGAGTGACGAATCTGTGTGTGTGTGTATTAAAGTGTAAATTTATATATGCGTAAAATACGTCTGTGTCCATTAGCGAGGCACAAATCTATGATCGTGCTAAATTCGATATATACATATTTATATACATCGTTATGGTAACAGAATGCTGTAATCCTGTAAACTTGGGAGGTCTAGTTTTCTGATACAGAATATTAACCCAAAAATATGTCTCTTCAAAGAGATAGACAGAAAGTAGCCGGATGCAATGAATGCTTTGAAAATCTGCGAACAATTACAATTCGTCTATGTAATTTTTCAAAGAAATATCTCTTAATAATAGTATATACATTAAAATTTATGCAGTAATGATTTGAATGCAGAGCATTATAAAAAGTATAACTAGTATAACAATTAATAGGAGACGATAGTCGAATGAAGCGAATGGAATTTATTTCTGGTATTAACTAAATTACAGTCAGTATGATAAATTTGATATATTAAAGACTAAGTATATTTATATTCACAAAACAGACTTGAACGATACAGTCACTGGTCCTCGAATCAGTACACTTTTACATTATTGTAACTTTCCCCGCCTGGATAAATGTTGAGTATCAGAATGAAGCCGAATTTAAGCCTTAAGATATTCGTAAACTTTCTTAAGTTATCCAGAAAGTGTACTGAGTCCATATCTATAATGAATGCATGTAAAAGAGATACAATTTTATACTTGAAAAAATAATTTATGGACCTTACTGGTTAGAACTTCTCATTGCTTTTATCCTCTAGTTACTCACTAGTGAACATTGTATTTGATTTTCAAGTGTTGGTTTGTCCTGATTTGGTCATTTTCAAGTTAGGTGATGCAATGACGCTTAATCCCACACGACTGATTACAGGATGAGATTGCCTGAAGTTCAAATGATAAGTCATGACCACCAAGTCATTTGTGTGAGGAGAAATACCCACCGATACATTAGCTGCTGATGACGCTACATTTCGTGTATTGTCAGAAGTTAGAAATCATAGGGGTTAAATGGCCAACAGATTCGCATCATAACCTGAAGTCCGTGGGTTTTACTCCCCCTCCCCCCGGGCGGTGTCATGTGTGCTCGAAGTTGAAGAGTCCCAAACTAGGACCAGACAGCTGTTGAGCCTTACCTGGTTTTCAGGTATTTGAGAACAGATGTTATTTCGTGATCGAACTTGAAAAAAAAATAAACTATCCAGTGATTGAAGGTAAAGAAAATGAAGGCATTGAAATGAGTTTTTGATTCAAGGATAATTGAAATAAGAATTTAGATGGTAAAACTGCATTTGGCTTAAACTTGGTATAAATAAATGCGTGGCTTATCGTACCTTTACTATCAGTTATTACTATATGTCACTCAACGTGTATCACACTTGACTTAAGAAATACTTTTCCTTACTTATTCCACTTTATGCAATAAAAGCAATTTTAAGAAATAATTTAATACACACTTCTTTGCGTCGTTGTAAGTTACAGATTCACATTATAAGAAGATCTACGGTAAAAAAAAACGTCTGATTATCACTAACCACAGAATGTCTTCCAAGAGGTTTATTCAAGCTATTTGTGTTTCATTGTGTGTGCTGGATGTTATATCTCAATTTTTTATTTCAAAGCTAATATAATACAAAGAGCTCGATAACAGTTTGAAAATGATACAAATATACATATTCACATACGGAGATTTTAGTTTAAATATATTTACTTCAGGTAGGTAATTACCTGGGCTTCTAGTGAGAAGTCGTGACCAGTAGGGTGCAGCAGGTCGGGTGTGAGGACAAATAATCGCTGAAGATATTGACTAGGAGTCGCGCTATATCGTGAATTGGCAGAAGTAAGAATTCATGGGCCAATGAATCAAGTCCCAGTGGCTTAATGATCTACAAGGTCACTAGTCTTGTAACCAGAAGGTCCTGGGTTCGGACCCTGGCGGTGCGTGGGTGCGTACTGCCGAAGAATCCCAAACTAGGACGAAACAGCTGTCCAGTGCTCCCAGGTTTTCCAATGGTTCTCTAACTAATGTCAGCCCATGATGAAAATCCTGTAACCAACCAAATCCCTACAAACCAACACTTGAATATTTACTTCACACATACATATATGTAGCATGTTCACATCTCACTCAAGATTAAAACAATCAGATTAGTAAACCGTTAGATTTGACTTACTCATTATAAGTTATATTTTATTTTAAACAAGAATCATTCTCTCTCTCTCTATATATATATATGTATATATATATATATGTATAAATATTCATTTATACTGTCATCTGATTAACAACAAAGTATAGCCAGAGCAAACAGATATATGAAAAGGCAGGGATATCAAAATCAAGAGTGTTTGTTGAATAATTTGTTTATATATATATATATATATATATATATATATACATGTATATGTGTTTACTTATGTCCACTTTAGACAATATTATACAAATTTGCAAACGCTTGGCGCCTTACCTTGTAACAATAAGTGAGAAATCCAGTAAACGGGAGCCGGATGAGAATGATTTTTATTCATTGATAAGTAGAGGTTACTTTTATATGACATTTAATACATTATAACTTCCTGAAAAAGAAGCAACTGACACTTAGATTCAAACAAAATTGGCTACAAAAAATAATCCCTCAAATTAAGAGTAGATTAGATGCAAACTGATAATTCTAAAAGTGTACCTAACTATACAGCACTAAAGGAACACTGAAACCAAATATATATAAAAAAAATAAAAACTCATGAATATATGAATTAATTTTGATATAGATGTGTAAGAGAAAAGGATATGTCATCTTTTGATATATATATATATATATATATATATATATATATATGAAGAACATACATTCAATTTTTGAGGCTGCCAAAGATACATGAATACTGTCTGAAATGTCATTAAGAAGAAGTATTAATTCCGGCTGGCCTTTCTATGCATATAATTAAATCAAAATAATCAACTGGCTTTCCTTAACTGCAGCTTCCAAAACGAAAACCTACATGATAAAAAGAGGGTGTGACAAATCCTTCAGACTTAAAGAGTTGGAAGCATATTTAAAAACCATGTTACTATTTTATGCATGCACATGTAAAGGCTACTGGTTAAATAGTTGTCTTATACATCCTACACTGATCAGAAGTTATTCACATTCTTTAGTTTTCCTTTCATATGTGTATATATAGCTTTACTTCATCAAAACTATTTGAGAGCTTCTTACTTTATGTATTGATTGGGGTTACACAAAACAATGACCCAACACGCTCGAATGACTGAAAAATTTGTTCTCACACTTACACGATGGGCAGCAGTAAGCTTTATAGCAGTTGCCACCGACGATTTGTACCACTGGTATTAAGGAGTGTTGTGGTGATCTGGTGTTCATTATAGATAACTAGTAAGTAAGATTTGCCTCAGAAATCGCTCAGTGATACCTTTCAGATAACTGTAAATAACCGACAACTAGGTCTTTTGCACGGAGAGAAATCTTCATAAATTGTGGGATATTTGAATAAACAGAATGCCACCTGATTCATGCAGATGTTCTATTGGCTCTGTACCGAAGATTATATTTTTTGGGAGATTCTTGAGTGGCTGACTAACACCAAGCTCTCACAAGCAAATCAGAGTATCAGGAGGTGTAGAGTCGTCAGCAGGAAAAAATACTTAGTATTTGGCTTAACCACATACTATACTGAAGACAATAAACTTTGACATGATAACTGTTGTATGAAGAGTTTAAATACACCACTGGGGTTATGAATCACTCATAAACAGTTTTCTGGCAGCTAAATTCACGATATTAATAATAATAATAATAATAATAGTGCGAATGAGCTCAAAATAAAGCTTAGGAAAGTATAATTGAAGATTTGATAGTTTTATCTAAACTAACGCTGAAGGTTTGTTTGAGCCCCTATTTTGGACTGCACTGCTGCTTTTGACTGTATTCCTAAGACACTTTGACTAAGCAAGCTGATTTCAGCAAAAACTTAGTCTTGGGTAACAAGGTGGCTGTCTTCTAATTTTTTGAGTAGAGAACAACATAGTCGTTTGAATGGGAAGCTATCCACTTGGTCCATAACGGAAATTAGTGTGTCTGAAGGCTTTCTACTCTCTCCATTTCTTTTTCCTTTATATTTGCATCACCTTCCATATTCTTTCAAGGTTAAATTCATTAAATATGCCGATGATCTAATCATTTCTGTCCCAGTAGTTTCTGCTTTCTATTGTTCTTATATGATGAATAGATTCTTGTCTGACCTTAACAAATGGTTTCACGTAAATGGTCTTTAACTAAATCCATCCAAATGTCATATTACTGATTTTAGTTTCATATGTGAACAAGACTTGCATGTGTGGGCTGATTTGTTTGTATGATTCCTATAATATTGACGGCACTGTGATAGGGAATAAATCGAATATCTGTCATGTTGGCATGCGTTTCTCTTCCAATCTCTGTTGGTTGTCTCATATCCTGTTGACTTCTAGCAAAACATTTTCGTTTGACTAATTGCATAGAAAAGTTGAGACTTTCTGGAATAACTCAACCCCTTCTCCTGAAATTCGTGTATTCCACCCATTCTCCTCAATTGTTTGCCATTATTTTTCCCTGGACTTCCCGAAAAAGACCATGCCATACTAGGTAGAACACTGAAGAATGTAAGTAAGGTTAGTGGTGTGCCTTTGACTCAGCCGACTACTATTATTGTCGATAGGCGTTTCAATTTTTGCAAGCATTTGGCTAAAGTTATCTTGTCCGATACTGAACATCCTCTCTATTCTCAACTTTTGCCTTGTATATCTTCAGGTAAAACCAGAAGAAACTTCATAAGAATTCACACTTGTACAAATAAATATAAAAGTTCTACGAAACCATATTTAGCACGGGTTTCGTGTGGGGAGTCAGATGTCAGAAAAGAAACTTATTAGCTGTTTACATCAGTAACTGAACAGCAAAGTATAAGCAAAGATTATTATTGCATATGTCATCTGTGATACTATCTACTTATACTACATTATGTTTCCACCAACATTCTGTTTATAGAGGTTTCATTATTATTATTATTATCTTAAGTTTTATGAGGCGTTGATGGCTTAGCGGTAGGGTGCTCACCAATCACGCATGTGGTCCATCATTCGATCCCCGGCCGATGCACTCCTTTACCTCGCTACGCTGGTAATAAAACTGGCAAAGAGGGAAGGTTGGGCATGAGGCTGGTAACCTCATCCCGTAAAAATAAACACTACTGCTACCGAAACTTCAAGCCTCTAGCTTGAAGCCCCATGTTCCACTGGGAACGTAAAGGAATAAAAAAATAAAAATAAAAAGTTTTATGTATGTACATATTTATAAAGCCTCTAAATTGTCGCAAAATGCATAAAAACGCTGAAAATTCCATTCTGTATAATTATTATTGTACAGCCTGATAATAAATTCGTTGATAAGAGTCTCTTCGCCGAACCACTTGTTTTGATCTTTCACAACATATTACTTATATCACATCTAGGGAATATATTAGGGTATATAGTGCTTGTCGTTATGTTTGCTGGTATTATCCCACTTCTTAAAAACCAGCAGTTATTTTATCAAAAAGTAAGTCTAATTCACCGCGTAGAATCCGAGAAAACCTAGATGAACTGAATTATTCACATCCCTAAAAACAATTTCCATTTGTTTGTTGATATCTGTGTTCTCATTCTTAATCGAATCTATTCATATAATGATTTGAAAAAAACTCAGAAACCTCTGCATTGTCGGTTCACTACTTCATTATAACATGGACTGTTTAAAACAGAGAGAATGTGAAACAAGATTAGAATAACTTTATGCTCATAAGTGATCAAAATTACTTAGTGTTAAGTTGTTTAACCATTTTGTTTTGTTTATAATTGTTAAAATTTGGCTAGCTTTAATCGCTCTGTTTCAATTTATTTATGTAGTCTGCAATTATTATTACAATTATTAAAATTGTACTTTAGTAATTCAGTAGCAAATATAGTCAGACATTAACAAGGCTACAGCACTTATACATTCATTCGTATCCATCAGTACTAGAGATTATTGTTTAAAGGTTAATTAGAAACTTAATGTTAAACTGAAAACAAACATGATATTTTATCTGCTTGGATACTATTTTCTAGTTGAGCACATATAAATATGTATATATTATTTATGGAAAGTGCTCACAACAAAACTAAGAAAACCTGAATAAGTTATGTCAGTATCAGGTGGATGAAGGTAATCAGCAGCAAGCCCTGGACTTATGCTCCATATATATTAGCACTCACTTCCCAGGGCGTGTCTACGGACTTCAAAGAATTTATTTACCTTCCCAAATCCAAACCTGCGTTAACCAAAGCCACAATTACTGCATCGTTAACAGCTAGTTAACTGCAAAGATAATAAAAGTAATAACAGACATAACAATAATCCTAATTAATACTAATGAACCTGATTCCAGTCTGCAAAGAGATGGAAATGGCATTTGGGAAGGTAATTAATTATGCATGAATGAATTATCAGAGAGGAATTTATCATGGTTCTAAAACAGTTTTTTATAGAAAATATTAGTAATTGTAGAATATGAATTATCGTCAATGAGGGCTTTTCCCAACCTGACAACCAGTGAACTGATGGTGTGATTTTGATTTCTTTGAATCCTGTCAGTTGTAAAAAGAAAGAAAATTATGCTGTTGCATTTACTGTTCAGTATACGCATTCCTGTAATGCCTCTGTACGTTTATGTTTTGTATTGGATTTGTTTAATCATGTCAGTTAAACGAGATTAACCGTGAGGAATATCAATATTTTGCAGAAAATTTATATGGATAATGGATAAAGCAGGTAGATGAAAACACATTTAAATATGATGCTTACCAAAATAATTTTATTGATGAAGACAAAACATAAGTCCATAAGGAAAGTGAATGTGACACGAAATGCATTTATAGAACCGATTTAAAAATCGAAACAATTAAATGTTCAATGCATTTATTCTCATAATGATTCTAGACGGTGGCGTCCTGTTTATTGGGTAGGGCTGTTAGCCTCACGCCCGACTATAATCTTTTCCTGGCTTATTTACAAATAATAAATTAGTTGGGATTTCCAGATCGAATCTGAATTTCACGTGTGGTTTTTGATTATTCTGCCACTGAACCAGTGATGCATTTATGACAGCAATAGCTATCTAATTCTCTGTGTGCTAAATTTCGCGTCTGTCTGTTTCTGTCATTATTGAATAATGCCTCGGCATTCCGCTTGCTTTAAATTTAATATCAACAAGAAAATTTCTGTTCTAACTTCTAGTTGTCTTTAGTTTTACACCGTCTGATGAAGGTGATCTAACAGTGTTCAAAAATTCAAGAACTGCGAAGTTGTTTTAAGAAACTAATAAGCTATTCACGGCCTTCGAATGAATTACGTTTATAAGTTTTCCACACAACGACTTTTAGGTATTCTGGTGTGTGTTACTGGTAGGATTTATCAGTAGTATATAAGGAGACATTGATCGGCTTAAAAAACATCAAATACCGGGGAGATAGATTTGATGTCAGAGAAAGCAAATGATACAGCATTGCGGAGATACATGGGAGACTTGAAAGGAACACAGAGAAACACTTTCCTTGCTGTAGACTTCTGAACGTTTGGTAGAACACCCTGATTTGTCTTAAAGTCTTATTTTTGCTATAAGCTGTATTTCCTCTTTTTGAAAGTGACTTTCGGCATTAATTTACCTTATGCTTTCCTGTTTTATCTGTTTTAAATTTAAGCATTCATTGTTTCTACACATACCGCTGTATTATAACAAATGTACGTCAAAATTAGACATATCTTACTTGGTGAGAGAAGTGACTTCGGTGTATATGATTTTGCAGTTAAGGTATTCGGTGAGTATTTAGACAAATAACTCCCCAGGAAATATGTAAGAAATGAGGAAAGTTTGCAGTCAGAAATCTATCCAATTATTTTAAATGAAATGTTATCCACAGGTTTTATTTAAAAGAAAGTGTGATGCAGTGGTGACGGATTTAAGTGAGAAAGAGAGTAGTTTGTATGTTGAACAGTACCAATATTTTATGCAGCGAATAGGGTGATGTCGGAAAACGTTAATTGTTTGGTACATCACATGTCGTAAGTTTTGATTTCTCGGCATTCCTATAGTTGAGCTTGTGTTTTTAACATTCTTCTTATTCACTAATCCATGACTATAGCAATCCTTTCTATAATAAGTCAATAATTTAAATAAATGTCACTTAGTGTCTAACTTTATCGTAAGAGAATTATACCGGTATTATTTTAAAGTGTGAAACTTCGAGACTGGTCTTTTCATAGTGAAGTAAAATGATTGCTTCCTAACACAAGGATATTGCAGTATATATTTTCGTTCATTAATTCGAAGACTTTAAACTGATAAAAATGTGAATTAGTTATCCATCAAACAGAAATTCGACAGTCATTTGATTCACCTTATTGAAATTATACTAGGTTTTTCGAGAATTCAGAGTACTTTTGAGGACTCCATAGTTGTCGTTCACGTCATTCAACTAATGGGGGATATTTTTAGTTCAGGTGGGTGCTTTTAGTGTGTGTTTGTGTTCCCCTGACCCGGTAAGATCAAATCTATGTGAACATAGTCTTTCAGACACTTTCGACTAGGTCAGTTGCGTTGATGGAATTAATGTGACCGGTAAGTATATGATTTCACTAGATGTTTGTTATTTATTCACAAATGTACCAATAGTAGGAACTATTTGTTGTCTCTGCGATTACACTAACGCCAGATGCATGAAGATTTTAGTGCCAGCTAGCTATCTGAAGCAGCTTTTTCTGAGATGCATACTTAATGTTAACTTTAGATTTAAGAATGTCATCTATAACGCAAAGGATGGAGTAGCCACGGGGTGTCCATTAAGACCTCTCCTAGCGAATGGCTTCCTGGAGGGCTCAGAGAGTGGTCCATTAAAATGAACAGTCTGGAACCTGCATATGTATGAGCGACATATCGACGACACCTTCATTATTTGTACTGACAACTGTTCAACTGCTGAGCTTCTTGAAAAATTTGATGGTCCTCACTCTTCTATGCTCTTCACTATGGAAGAAGAGTCGAACTCCGTATTTCACTTCTTAGATGTGATGCTCGATATAAGAGAGGACGGTACGTTAAAAATGTCGATCTACCGAAAGCCAACATTTATAGGTCATTACACTAACTTCAACAGTTGGGTACCTCTAAGCAGGAAGAGAATTCTTATCCGTTCTCTATGCTCCAGAAGTTGGAAAATTCGCTCTGTAGATACGCTCGACACAGAATTAGAAAGCTCTCGCACAACTCTCTTAAATAATGGATATCCTAGAAGTTTTATCGAGAAAAACATCAAGAAAGAAAATATTCCTAGCCAAATAGCAGTGCCGAATAAGATACTGTTTATGAGTTTGGCTTTCAAGTAATTAAAAGTCGTGTATGTAAATGTATTAAAGGTTCTTTTTATGTAGCTAACTTACATTTCGTATCTACCAGCCAAAATATCATTTGATAATGTGTTAACTACCGCCTATTTAGTTCTATGTTCGCCTCTGTATGCATATATTCATTCACATGCTTCTGTGGAGTTGATTACATTGGACATTGTAAGCGTGTTCTTTGTAAACGCGTAGCTGAACACTACCCCGTTTAGTTAATGAAAGGCGAGCAAAGGACAAAGGAGTCTTCAATTTGTGAAGACCTTCTGGAGTCATTTCATTCAGCCTAATGCAATTTATCCTTTATAGTTAACAGGACCAAATACAACCACTCCAAAAGCTTACTTTTTCTCCACTTATGCAAAGCTGAAGCTGTAGCTGTAGCTGGACAAAACGTAAATTGTGTCCAAAAACGTTTTGTTAAACTCCTTTCTTTATTCTGGGTCAAAGTAATGTTCTTTTATTTTATTCTGTTTTACCACTCTAGTTCATTCCACTTCACTTCATCTTCATCGTCTTTATTTTTATCATAACCGTACTTTTAATTTTTTTTAGACAACTGTTGACCTACTATTTTTAAAATCTTAACACCAATTCACTTATTCAAGTGTTGGTTGGTAGGGAAATGATTGGTTACAGGATTTCATCATGAGCTGACATTGGTTAGGGAACCATTGGAAAACCTGGGAGTACTGAACAGCTGTTTCGTTCTTCTTTGGGACTCTTCGGCAGTACGCACCCACACACCACCAGGGTTCGAATCCAGAACCTTCTGGTTACAAGGCTAGCGAGCTCATAGATCATTCAGCCATTGGGACCCGATTCAATGGCCCATGAACTCTAACTTCTACCAATTTACGATATAGCGAAACCGCTAGCCAATGTTTTCGGCGAGTATTTGTCCTCACACCCGACCTGCTACACCCTACTGGTCATGACTTCTCACTAGAACCCAGGTAACTACCTACCTGAATAGGGCTCATGATAAAATCCTGCAACAAATCGAATCCCTACAAACCATCACTTGAATATCGATGAGATGCTCAATGGCGACTGGCCCTATTCAGGTAGGTAGTTACCTGGGGTTCTAGTTAGAAGTTGTGACCAGTAGGGTGTAGCAGGTCGGGTGTGAGGACAAATACTCGCCCAAGACATTGGCTAGCCGTTTTACTATATCGTGAATTGGCAGAAGTTAGAATTCTTGGGCCATTGGATCGGGTCCCAGTGGCTTAATTGTCGGTCTACGAGCTCGCCTTGTAACCAGAAGGTCCTGAGTTTGAACCCCAGTAAGTGCATACTGTGAAGAGTCCCAAAGAAGGACGAAACAGCTGTTCAGTACTCCCAGGTTCTCTAATCAATGTCAGCTCATGTTGAAATCCTGTAACCAATTCACTTATTAAATAATCTTTTAGAGTTTTGTAATTCATCCACTTCAACTCTACCCCCGCAGTACATCATTTTAATTATCTTTATTCTTATCGTGTGTTTATTGCCTGAGCAATTCCTAGTGCCACTTAATGCCTTTTTTCGTAATATAAATATGAACATACAGCTTGAAAATGAAGTCGGTGAAAAAAAACAACTGTGTTTTTTCCTCATGAATTAATGGGTATATTTCACGATATTAGTAGGATTTATTAGACACTGACTTCATATTTAACTACTGCCCGTACTAACTAGAAATTAATGCAGTTAAGGCAGATTTCCTAAATTAAAAAAAAAAATAAGAAATTGCAGAAAGATTTTATCGCATTGAAGTGTGGCCAGTGTTAGTAATAAAAATTACAAATTAATTCTACACTGTGTTTTTACCTTTCCATTATGCATAACCGTAATGTATAATTAAAATAAGCTTAAATAAGAGACGCAAGAGTGAAAAACTGTCATTTTTTAGATATTAACTTAAGGAAATTGTAAAAATATTTAGTCAGTAAATATCATGTTTACAATAACTGATAGGCATCAAAGTTGTCGGGAAGTGTGACAAACTATAAAATTTTACATAATTATAATTAATAATTTAGGAGCAAAAAAAAAAATAAACCATCTGTTTTAAGCCTATTTTCAGTTTAACATGAATATCAGTAAATGCATTATGAAGAGTAATATAATAAATAGCTCTATGGAAACGCTTATGAAGAGGTGGAATAAGAAATTGTTTTGTAGGATAGTTAAATATGTTGTAAAATGTCAAAATTACTGTCAGTTACTTTTTCAAAACGAAAGGTGCGTCATTGGAATACTTGTCAACAAAGTGAATGATGTGGGGTTCGATTCCCAGTGAACTCACTCATAAACCTCGCTTAATTAGTGGCAAGCCAGGAATAGTGGTTAGGTTGGGTATGAGACTAGCAACTTCACCCCATAAAAAGTAATCACTAGTACTGAAGCTTTAAAACTCAAGCCTGAATCCCTTGGTTCCACTTGGAATGTAAAGGAATAAAACATCAAAAAATGGAAAATGAATTTCAGCGAAGGAAATTCTCTTCTGGACGATTTCATTTTCATAGTTGTAAAATCATATATATATATATATACATATATAATATATATATATTACTGTATAACACTGTGTGATTTATCAAAATAAAATCTTATCTATAATGGAGTTATACTCTACCACAGTGCGCAAGTTTTATACTTAAATCATTCGCGTTTTCCTTAACTTCCTACAGGAAAGTAAGTGTGTATATCTTAATTCGGATGCCAATGTGTGCTATCTTTATTAAGTTTTGATATCCTATTTGGTTAAAAGAGAGGCTTCACAATCACTAGACAACTTAGATAACATAAAATTGTTTGCCCTACTGACTATGAGACTTTATCAAAATAAATTTTATCCACAATAGAATAGTGACTTCAAAGTCTGTAACTTTCACTTTCAGATCGAATTGTTTCATTTAAAGTAGTCAGATGGTGCTGTAAATAATTCTTACCCTGAAATAAAACTGGGTTAGGTTTTTTGATTCACTATTTTTGAACTTCTACCTATCCGTACACCTAGAAATAAGTATTAAGCACTTGAATGTGTGTAATATTAGTATATTGAAAATTTGCAGGAAATTTGCAGGAAATCTACGTGAAGTAAACAGCCTTACTTCCTTTCAAAAATAAGAATTAGGTATACAGATAATCTTCTGTCAGAATAATTGTTAGATAATTGCCAGTAAGCCGGATTCAAAAATCAGAACATTAGAGTGAATGAGAATATGGAATGAAATCATTATGGGTAAATTTTATTTTGATAGAGTCTCACAGTGTTATACAGTAATATTTACTGATGACGTTTCGAGCACAATTTATGGCTCATAATCATATCATATCATATCACCTTGATATGATTATGAGCAATAAATTGTGCTCGAAACGTCATCAGTAAATATTACTGTATAACACTGTGAGACTCTATCAAAATAAAATTTACCCAAAATGGAATTACACTCTACCACAGTGCCCAAGTTTTATTCTTATATCAGTGGAATGAAATCACCTTGTTTCAAATTTTTTTTGCAAACTTGAATTTAGAAGACATTCCCAGTATATTCCAGTCAAAATTATTTCACAGACAGTTAGACTTAGACTTTTTGAGTAATCAGTCAGACATAAAATCATATTTTTCTGTAGTATTTCTTAACTTCTTCTTAAGTTGTTCTTAAACGGCTGAAGAATTACAATCTTAAATGTTAAGCTCAACAAATTGTAGTTGAATTCATTGAGTTCATATTGAGAAACCGCAACATAGAGACGATATACAGTGAGTGTCAATTAAAATCAATTGTCTCCAGTAGGTCTTCATAAAAAATATGGATGAAATTGTAAGAGATCTTCGTCGAAATTTAACTTAGAATTCAACAATACTGTTTGTGATTATAAATTATTATTTATTTTCAAGTATTGGTTTTTTAGGGATTCTGTTTGATTGGTTGGAGGATTTCATCATGAGCTGACATCAGTTAGAAAACCCCTGGAAGTCTTGGGAGTAATGGATAGCTGTTTCGTCCTAATATGAGGCTCTTCATCAGTACACACCCACCGCGAGGGTTCGAACCGAGGGCCTTCTGGTTACAAGGCTAGCGAGCTCGTAGACCGATAATTAAGCCACTGGGACCTGATCCAATGGCCCATGAATTCTAACTTCTACCGATTCATGACACATAGCGACCACTTCCCAGTGTTTTCTTAGATGAGTTAATGGCTCACCTTCAACCTGCTGTACCCTACTGGTCACGGCTTCCCACTATTTATTTACCACACATCACGTGGTCGTTGGAGTAAATAGCATACATCTTGAACACCCAATTTTCCCGGTAGTATTAAGAAATACAACTTCCATTCCAAAGTGGTACTGAAGAAATAGAAAAATAAATTTTGTTTGTGAACTGATGAAAACTTAAATTCGTTTAAAAAACAATTCAGTTGACAAACAAACTTACAGCTGATACTTGGAAAGTGTAAAAAAATTAATAAGAACAAGTATTTCAATTAAATTGGGCAGTATTTGATTCTCTAAATAAATTTATGCGTTTGTAAGTGATTCAGCTTTCTACATTTCAATCTTTAGTAGTGTTCCATGAATATTAGGTATAACTTATATTAAATGATTCTCCGAAAGACTTCCCTATACATGAAAACGGTCTGTTTATCTTGAAATATGCATTGTTCACGTGTTCTTACTATCTTAAGAATAATCGTAACAGTCTAAAATGGCAACAGCTTAACGAAGAAGTAAATTATGTGAAGAAAAGAAATCAACTTCAAAGTATTGATATGGAATTAGATTTTGACAAAGGAAACAATCATTTATATATATATATATATATATATGGAAAGAAATCTGATTCGATTTTATCACTCACAAAAAGACAAGCCCAGCATTATGTTTGCTTACATTTTAGGTATTACTTACTGTGTTGTTTTCAAGGTTGATGGTGTAAAGCGAGTATCAAAAAAGAGAACAGAATTGTTATTATTATTGCTGTTGCGTGTGTCACTGAAACAGCTATAATATTGAGCTGATCAGCTGAATAGATGTCAAATAAAAAAGGGACATTGAATTATCGGAATTATCATGATTATTTTTCATTCCATCTGAATTGCGTTAGGCTTTGAGAAACTTCTTCAGAATCAGTTCACATAAATTTAGCCGAAATTAATTGAGTAAATGGAAAGTTAGAACTAAATCACTTCAACCCACATATGAATAAATCATAAGAGAAGAAACCGACTCACATTTCAATCGGAAGAGGTTTCTGTCAGAAAATGGGTATCACAGCAGATTTGTTCAGAGGAATACACCTTAATAGTGATAAAGTGAAGCTAAACACAGAGAATAAAATGATACGTTATCTAGGAGTGAAGTGCAAAAGAGGAATATTCTGTAATAGATAAAGTAACAGACTTAGCAACTGTACCCAAGGGATGATTAAAGCGATTAAGTTTCATGTTATTTCCTCAACCACTCTGTCACTGATAAAGCAAATTAAACTAAATTGCCAATGATGGCTACATTAATGTGAGTACGTAAGTTTGACTACTCCCAATGAGTAGGTAGTATAAAGCATACTCAAAGTACGGATGTAGAAATGTTTTATTTCATGTTTTTTTTCTGGTTCATTTGAGCAGTAGAAGAATAGAATAGAGACTCAGAAATGTGTGCGCTGACCGACACTATCAATCTAGGTACCATTCGTTTATGCAAAAATGCAGCATCAAAAATTTGGGATTTCGGTATTCGAAAAAATTTTCAAAAGCTTTACGATGGTTATTTAACACTTCAGGGATAAAGTGACCTATAAACGTCCAAACTCATTTACAAAGAAATTGAGCCTATGAAACAGAATAATTAAGTTTATCTATTTGTATACAATGAGAGAGGGATATATAGAGCACACAGGTTAAAACTACTGCACAGGGTCAAAAACTCAACTGGAATTGATAGATTTATTGAAATCTAGATTTGTGAATTGTAATGAGATCAGAAATTTATAAGGTTGCTTAACTTTGTCATTACTTGTAGTCTTGAACTGTCATAAAACAGGATATGCCGAAACGGTAGTTCTGAAGCTCAGAACAACAGAATCGTAGCAAAGATTAATAACGGATCTTTCGTTTATTAGATCAACGAAGCATAATTGCAAGAGACATGAATTGTCATCGGTTTCGTACATAAGGAATGTTTCTACTACCCCAACAACAAACAGAGAAGAACTAGAACTAAAATGACTAAATTTCTGTGTTGTGGATTTACACACACAATCATGTGTATCAAATGTTGTATTCCCAACATAATCTGATATGTAAAACTGTTTCACAGTGTCGGATCCAATGGGCGAATAGGTGTGAAAATATAATATGAGGCTTGAAAGATGGGTAGCATAATGTAGGTACCACTGATTATGTCTGCCGGTTCTTTTGTTTATGTGAAAGCACTTGCTACATGCATGACTTCTTGAAGTCAGTAGCGTAGCACATAAACGAATGTGTCATTTTGATAAGCGTGAAGACGAATGCTGAAAATATTACATCACATGACTGTCTGATTCTTGTAGAGTAAAGATTTTACACCACATATCTATCCATTACTTGTCTTTGTAGCTTGTTGAAGACTGTCAGGCGATTTTAAACGTGTTTCTAAAAGAAACAGTCACATATGTATTTCTACAACCGTTATTAGCATTACTATTATTGCAACTTTGATGACTGTGGGGAAAAGCGGGCTGTTAACTATTGTGAAGCACCAATGGTGCTTATTTATAATATGGCGCAAAATTTGAATTTGTTTTGTCTTACGGAAATACATCAGATTAATTCATTTTGATGAGCATTTACTTGTACAAGTAACATTATAGTTTTGCAAAATTTATGGTGAACTGGTACCAGTTAAAGAGTCACTGGAAATCGAGGAGAAATAGGCAGTTATTTGGTCTAATTGTGGAAACTACTGAGTTTAGATTACAGTGTTTTGTGATATAAAAATCTTTTGACTTCTTTACACTGGGAGCTTTTTGCTTATTATACCGACTTGATGGAGTTATAAAATCATGATTAATTCTAGTTCCATTTCATGACTGAATTGTAATGTGTTCAGTTTAGAATCTGATAGTTTTGGGTTCAACTTCTCCTAAGTTCACAGTTGGACACTACTGAATGATTCCAAAAGATAACGGAATAGGTGTTCAATGCGTTTGTCTAAAATCAATAGACTCCTATGAATCAGCCTCCTGGTTTTTATTTTGTTAACAATTTATTGTCGTAAATTTCGATTTTGATCAACATGTATCTCTTCATTGTGGTAAGCAACGCAGACAAGTGCTGGTAATAATTAAGAATGAACTTGTCCAAACGTACATTTATTGACCACCGAACTGTATTAGGTGACTAAATTCCTACATCTTTGAAAATATAAATGTTCAGCACTTTTGTATCAACAGCCATCTGTTCCTAGCATTACTGAATATCCGATTTTTGAATACATCTTCTTCAGAATGAATTAAAATCTTTTTATGCACTATATTCTTAGCAGTGCCACTACATTCGGATTCGCGGATGCATTCTAATTCGTGAACAAAGATAAAATTAGTTCTAAAATCTTCTTATCCATATATATACATATATATATATATAAAACTTTAAATCTTAGATTACATTGAAAAATAAGACAACCTTTCTGTTTTTCTGTTTTCTTTAGGCAATCGTTTATCTTAAACATGCGGGACGTAAACTTCTAAGGGTATGTACTCTTATAAAAGGTCGTCTAAAGGAAATTTGTATTTCCTCCGTGGTTGTGCATAGTGTAGTAGTGGACACCTTATGCGGTCATATGTGCGTGAGTTATATTTCTATCCTTTTCCTTACAACAGTTTAATACCAACTATCAATGTCGTACAATCAAGCGTCTATTCACCCGAATCACTTATTTTATGCAACTGTAATTTAGTTAATATAACGCATGAAATTTTAGCCATACGTTTCAGTAACTGAACAAATTAGCATTAACAATCATCCAAAAGTCAGTATCTAACTTATTTTGCCTGACAATGTTAACTTTTTTCATTAACAAAGACAAATACACCTAATGTCCGTGGCATAAAGGAAAACTATTAATTAAATCTGTTAATGAGGAAAATCCTCATTAATTATGTTTTAAATACTAAATACATAATTGTTAATTATTAATTTCCTGTTTCCTAAATCTGCTGATGTTTAGTCGCTTTAGGAATGAAATTTTTGGTTTCTTCTACATAATAATAATAAAATGCCATCTAAGAGTAATTACGCCAAAATTTACTAATTTTGTGATAATAGTGATGTTTCAAAGAGAAAATTAGAGACGTTTACTTAATCTTTTGACTATAAGTAATCCAGAGTGGGATGGTATGTCTACTCAAGAAGAAATGTTTTAATCTTAAGAGTAGGAGAAGTGATGAATGTAAGTGGGATGGGTACAGTTAAAAGACTATTAATGTACCGACAATTAAATCTATATATCATTATTTGTTGCATTCTAATTAACTTTGTTTTATGAGATGATGTTATTCAGCAAAGCAGTTAATTAACAGGTATAGCTAATAGTTGGTTACTGTGATTGGAAAAATTGAGTAATCTTTAACAAAGCCATATTTAAATCAATTTACTTCAACTCTATTTACATCATATGTTTGCATAATCCGTACTGCTGGACATATAGTTGTCGAAATCAGTTAGCTACAGTTTCGTGTTTCAGAGAAACTTGTCCAGTCTCTTCACTTTTCATGCACTTCCTTATAAATTTACACGTTCATGTTAATTGGTAAAAATGTAGTCTTGGGTTGGTCTCAAAGTTCTGGTTTCTGTCTCAAAATCCAAAGAGCTCTTCAAATTTCCGAAGACATTTTTATTTGATGTCATCAGAAATTAGGTTTCACTGAAGTTTTTATCAGCCTTTATGAGTAACATCCTAAAATAAAATAGATTTTAATAGCCGTCTGGTAGAAACTGTTTTTATTATTTGATTTCAAAAACAACCTTTTGAGACCCACAGGTTTTAATATCATTTTGTTCCACACAAATGAGACTTGTAACTGCCGATTACATAAAATAATCTTTGGAGCTTTGAAAGTAAGCACCTATTGAAGATAACAAATGCCAAGGGATTTCATTTGGGAACACTAGGGCATGAAATTCATGTCGGTCATTAATGTCACCTTTTTTGGTTGTAATACTCATGATTAGGACCATAAAATGAAAAAAAATAGGTGGATATTGAAAAAATCATCAAAAGCAAAGAGAATGTCAAAGGTATTTCATTTGTAAGTCACCAGTAAATTGAGTATACTCAACAGTAGACTTTTATCACCGTTTTTCTGTCTATTGATGACTAACATTTGGAAATAAATACAGGATACTTTATGCAAATGTTGAGACACATTCAGTCAAAAATCTGTCGATCTATGCATTATTTTGTAAGCTGCAAATACAAAACTGACTGACAATATAATGTGATATAAAAGTCAGGATTTCTATGGTTTTTGATGTACACATATGTCATGATTACTTGAGGAGGCTTTGAATATTCTTGGAGGAAATTGGAAGTGTTTATCAAAATGACACTTAGTCATACTTTATTTCCGAATCTTATTGCTTTTGATCATTCCTCTACACGATGAAAGAAAGTTCTACATGGTCATAATTGAAAATATTTAATGTGATGAAATAACATTTACATGTAATAATAATAATGATAATATCATTTTGACTGGAAAAGCACAAGTAAATTTGCGCATACATATGACCACTTTGTGCCAAAATAATTTCAGTCATAGTACTCCTCTAGTCTATGTCATAACAATGTCTGCGGAAGCTATTAAAGAAGCACCTGTCGCAAATTTTAAATGCGACACATGGTTGGCGTCTAAGTTAAGGAAATTTGAAAATATTCAAGTTTTTATATATCACATCATATTTGAAAGATATTTTTTGTTGTTGTTATTGTGGAAAAACAATATCAGTTTTGATACGAATTTACACGGCAAATTACTTCCTCTTAACAATCACAATTTCCATTAACACTTTAGGGAAATAAAAGAGGAAACAAAGAAGAGTGTGGCGCTTGTATCACTGAAATATTTTAATGCAAAGCTAATAACTCGAAAAATGTTTCATCATGTTTGGATGTAATCAAATAATTTATTTATATATGTTATTTTGATGAACTAAATATCTATTCTGCCTTACTGGTATCCAATAAATGAATGCCCAGGGCTACATTTAATCACCAGATGAGATGTCATACTATTTCATCAGAAACTAAGAGTAAACGGCGTACAATAACGTCAACTTTAGAACTTTTTAGTTAAATTTATTTCTCAAATATTATTCTGGAGAATGCAAAACATCATTTATCTATTTTTTAAACATTTTTACTTTAGGCAAGAGAATTATTTATTCAAGACCTAAATGACTGCGTATCTAAAGATTACCTAACTTCCTATTCTGAAATATCTGCAGGAATAAGTTTACAATACTCTGTCGTCAAATAATTCAGTTAATGTTACCATCAAATAGCTGCTAAACAACCAACATTTTACAGGAAAAGAAACATTTCAAAAAATACAACAGAATTATTTCCCAGACAGCTTGCCAATTAATTCAGATGCATAATAACCTGGTGAGATGAAAACCATCGTATTCACCTGTTTACGGCTTCAATTAGTTTATACAACAGAGAATTGTAAATACTACTATCGCTTAGTTACTACCTACTAAAGTAGACAAGTAAGTGTTTAATTTCACTGTTGCTAATCTATAACGCTTTGCCTATTATGGATAATATAACAGCAAAATTGTTCAAATTGTGCTGAAAATTTATAAAATCACTGTTTTTCGATAGCTGTTCCCAAGGTTCAATTTCATATAGTTAGTAAGGCTGGGAAAACTATCCTGTAATTTATGCAGCGTATCATTTTAAAGACAGTACTGTTTCATTGTAATACTATTATTTATTAATATTAAAAGTCGGTAGCTAAATACTACATTTTTCTACGGTCAAGATTAGAGGAAATCGAAATGGTTATTTTGTAAGTGAAGTTATGGAGGTTCCATTTGATTTTGCGCTGCCTATGTCTGCAAATATATATTGACTTAATTCACACTGAAATTATTGCTGGCATATACAGGTTTTTTCTCCAAACTGTTTTAATGAAAAGACTGTGGCAAAAAATCATACTACTTATTTTTAAATCGGTAAATGAATAAAAAGACTGGTCATATTGTTTGTTTTTTCTCTCAAGTACCTCAAATATGTTTCATAAGGTGTTTGAGTAACAGCTGGTTTTATCTGAGTACAATTTATGTTTCATTTCATATTTACACATACTTTCGCTAGTCAAGATATAGTGCATGTTATATGGATCTATTAGTAAGTAGTAAGAGGCTAAAATACACAGATATATGCACGTTTAGTCATGAAATCTGTTTTAAGTATTGGTTTTGTAGGGATTTTGTTTGATTGCATGGAGGATTTCATCATGACTGGCCCTATTCAGGCAGTTAACCTAGGGTTCTAGTGGGAAGCAGTGACCAGTAGGGTACAGCAGGTTGAAGATGAGCCAGTAGCTCATCGAAGAAGACATTGAGAAATGGTCACGCTATGTCGTGAATTGGCAGAAGTTAGAATTCATGGACCAATAGATCGGGTCCCAGTGGCTCAACGGTCTACGAGTTCGCTCACCTTGTAACCAGAAGTTCCTGTGTTCGAACGCTGGCGGTGGGTGTGTACTGATGAAGAGTCCCAAACAAGGACGAAGCAGCTATCCAGTACTCCCAGCTGGTTTTCAATGGTTCTCTAACCAATGTCAGCTCATGATAAAATACTCCATGAAATCTGTTTAAGAATGCAGACGTTTGTTGTTCAGTTGTGTTATAAGAAAACTGTTGGCTTAATGATGATTCTTTCCTTCATCTTGAATTGTATAATCTTTTTCTATTAGGAGTTTATAATCTCAAATTTCATTTATGCCAGAAATTGTTAAAATTCTGCAATGAACTAGTAATTATTTTTGCCTAATAACATTTTTAATAGCACTTCACAGTTGTGCACAACACAACTGGTGGTCTCTGGTTTTATGCTTTTTACATAGGTGAAAATGCATACAGAAGACAGTAGATATATATATGTTACTACTGACAAAAATGATTGACTGACTAGTCGAGTGTTATTGAAGACGGAACAATTTCCAGGCTAAAATCATCTTTTATTTTGAAGTTTTTTTGCTAGTATGATATGAAATTCAACGATGAATCACTAAGATTATTATTGACAGGGGTATAAATGTATATTCTGGTTGTAAAAGTAATCACATTATTAGAGAAGATAAAATTTGTAGAATTGTAGAAAAATAACCACTAGCGTGTTAGTGAAGGATTTCTGCTGTCTGTCACATACCTTTTTACTACGCTTCATTAACTTTTCATTTGCTTCAATATGTTTTACTTCAATTGAAATAGTGAATTTCAATTAATTAAAATTTTGTAATATGAACCATCTTCATTTAAAATAGTTAGACTTTTTAAAATCTGCACAACCATTGTCATTTGATTATTATGCATGAAATGAGCTAAAGAAATCATTCAACGCAAAGATTACTGTATCTCTGTAATGTGTATATCAGTGTGTTGACGATTTATCTGGTAAAGTTCAGTGCTAGTAATAATCTGCAGGTGTTAATCCCTTTTTTCAGTTTTCATTTCAGTAGTTCTGTAGTATTTCGGTTAATTTACCATTTCTAATGGTATTAGAAGTTCCTTTATATTCAGGTTAATTATTCGGTAATTTCTCCTTGTATCTATTCGCCATATTTTAATCAATGAACAGATATTTGAACAAAGAAAGAAGAAACATTGGAGCAGAATAATCTGGATCCATTTTATCTCGTTGGTTCTCATCAGCTGCGTACAACCTGAATTTTTTTAATAAAAATAAAAAGTGTACAATTTTAACAAACCTTTGTCCATTAGCAAGCATAGTGTCAGAGCGTCATAGTAAAATATGGCATTGAGATTTACAGGGTGTCTAAAGTGTCACGACATATATATATATATGTGTCTTGGTAGAGAGAAGTATCTTAGTAACTCTTTGTTTTCTAATTTTGTTAACTTATCTTTTCACTCCACCCCCCCCTCCTTTATGTTTCGCTTGACTCTCTTAAGAGATAATTTTTTTGATCTTCTGAGTTCTGCTCACTGTATTACATCATCAACTTCTCATCTGACCTCATGTGCACCGTAATTTTAAAATTTTGATCTTCTCTCATCTAATTACGTAACTATTGCTAATTGTCTTTTGTTACCACCTTAACAACATAACTGTTAACTAATTTTCTCAAGAAACTTCTCTCTACCAATATATATATATATATGTCGTGACACTTCAGACACCCTGTAAATCTCAATGCCTTATTTTACTATGACGCCCTAACACTATGCTTGCTAATGGACAAAGGTTTGTTAAAATTGTACACTTTTTTTTATTAAAATAATTCAGGTTGTACGCAACTGATGAGAACCAACGAAATAAAATGGATCCAGATTATGTTAATTTCGACTAATTACCCTGAAGAAGTTTGGACCAGATTGCCGAACGAAACGTTGGAATTAATCATTTCAGTTTCGCTGAGATTTTACAAATATAATTTTATAAATGTCTTCTTCTCACTCAGCGCTCAATTATTTTGCAACTATCCGGTCAAATCTTGATCACAGTTCGTATGGATCCAGATTATTATACGTCAATGTTTCTTCTTTCTTTGTTCAAATTTTTAAAAGGGAATCATTGTATGAAATGAACAGATACATGGTTAAACATGTCATAAGTAGCGCATGACATCCTCAACGAAAATGAGTTCGTATCCAGCTGGATAAAGTATTCAGCAGCTAAAATACAAAATCATAACATTTGGGGACTTTTGTTTTCCAGATTTGTATTTGTTCAGCGTTCAAAAGTTGTACAGCGGGCGGTATTTGAAAATAAGAAATTCTGAGAATCTTGTATTGTGTCCTCAACGGATCACTGCATATTAATAGTCTCTTATATGTATATATATATATATGTATATATAGTGAGAGGTCGTTAATCGGATGCTTTCAGGTGTCTCTATACAATTCATTTTCTTTGTCGCATAATTTAAACCCTGTGGTTCGCACCACAGCTGACCATAAATAGCTGGTCGTTGGTTCAGTCTTTGTGAAGCTGTGGATAAGTATTTCTGAAAAGTACCAAACAAGAAGGAATAACTCTCCAAAGTCCCAATTTTTTAACTTATATTAGCATAATGTGGAATTCTATGTGAACTCAGCCTGATGTGCAAAAATCCGACGTCGTCATTATTTTTAGTTAAGTTTTAATAAATGTTTACACATAATTAAGTTTTCCACTATATATATATATATATACTTCTAACAATAGAAATTTTGCAGCTGACAGATATGTATAACACATCTTTAGAGTCTTCTTTTCAGACGATCGGTTTCATTGTTATTTTGCTTATATCTGTTTGTAAACAAGGGCGAAAGTGATATTAAATATCTGCGCAGTTATACATACCAGTATAGCCGTAGCCAGTGGTAATTCGTCCGTATGATTGATTTTAATTTGCCTGTGTTTACTATTAAATGTTATCAAGTCAGCTACGAGTGATATTCACATATCTTATTGAGAATACCGAAATTCCCTGGGATGCAGATTCATTCAGATGACAAGTCCAGAATACCATAAAACACACATCCTTGGTTCCCCTGCTAGCCATCACCAGTCAAATAACAGCAAGCTGCTCTGAAAATATCACCGAGGCCTCTGTACAAGGACCTAATAAGTGAAGAGGTAATTTCCGTATTGTGAAATATGAAAACGAAAAATTCAACAGTTTCACTTAGGAACTATGCTTCAATCTAATCAGATAGTAAATCACATTACTTTCTTCAGATTTAGACGTTTTGATGGATGTAAATTTCGGCAGCCCACTGACTTAAGCAGGCCACGCACAAACTCGAAAATGCACAGGCGAGGACCAGCAAGTTGTCATAAAAGGCAGACAACGAAGATAGGCTTCTAGGTGGATATAGAGAAGACAGAAGTGATGAAAGTAACAAGACACCAACAGCAATATCTACCAATCACCATCAACGGAATAAATTTGAAAGAGGTCACTTCCTTCACTTATCTAGGAAGTATTATTTCAATTGCTGATGGAATGGATAAGGATATCAAAACCAGCCGGGATTTCAAAGGCAAGATAGACCTTCACCATTTCGAAATCATTCTGAAAATCTCCTGCACTCCACAGCATAAACAACAAAATTACGATTTTCAACATCAATGTTAAGTCAGTCAATCAGTCACTGCTTCTAAATACGTCAGAAACTTGCCAAGTGCATCACGAAAAGAATCTTCAACAATCTGCTTCAGACGTTTATTAACAGCTGCCTTCTCCGGCTCCATAGTAAACATCAGAGATGGCCGGCCAGAAACAATTACCAACAGGAAACTATGGGAACAAACTAACCAACAACCTATTGCTCAACATATATGCAGGAGAAAAGGGAGATGGAGATGGTCACATGCTGACATGGCGCAGCAGGCCATAGCTCGAGTGGGACCGGAATCGGGAAACGACGGGTGTGGCATGGGTTTGAGGGTAACATTGTGGAGATTGTGTGAGGAAGAGGTGAGAGGCTAAAGAGGACTGCAGGGAATGAAATAAACTGGAGATATGCTGTTGAAGCCAAATATCCTACTCAGAACCCAAAGGAACAATAATAATAGTAACAATATTGTCAGTCGATCAAACTATGTAATGTTCTGTATGTATATTTTAGACTTTCAGTACAATAAATTAGTGGAAGAACCAAAACTTGAATTCAGTGATTGTTCGACGGTTAAAGTCATTCCAACTCTTAAAAAAAACGAAAATCGTGTTCGACTGAATGAACACCACAGAGATCTTTGCGCTATAAAGTTGGTTATATAAATAGTGACTACCAAGTTATTGGTTAAATAGTGGATTTCTCTTATTTATTTTACCTACAGGGAGGTGAAGGCGTTGTAGTTGACTGTTTTACCACTAATGTGTCTGTCATTATTGCTGTATATATATATATATTAGTGTAACATTGCGGAACACATGTCTGAAATATTTAGACAGTTTTATAATTTCTGCAAATTCACATCACAGTTTCCTGATGTATATCTACTGACAGGACGTCTAATTTTATTATCTGTCAAATTATATGTTTTACTTGACACTATACAAGGCGCAAATAAGTATGGAATCATTCAGCTGGTTAAATGTA
The DNA here is from genome assembly GCA_944472155.2 of Trichobilharzia szidati. Lineage (NCBI taxonomy): Eukaryota > Metazoa > Platyhelminthes > Trematoda > Strigeidida > Schistosomatidae > Trichobilharzia > Trichobilharzia szidati. The sequence continues at coordinate 132,895,979 of OX235279.1, read as the reverse complement.
TCTATAAGCATGGTGAATGGACTGAAATGGCCTATTATTATTATTATTATTATTATTATAGTAAGAAAATGGCGACAGTGAATAAATGAAACTGACAACGTACAACAATATTTTCCTAAATTAAACTAATCTTGATTGAGGTAAGAGAATGTCTGGAGAGGAAAACCCCTCTGTGGATAAGCTAATAATTCCAATATCGTAAATTTGTATCATGAATACTATTTCTAATGTATTGACAACAAGGTCAGACAAAGGTTAACTAATTTGTTGGGTTTATTTGAAGGAAAAACAAAGTTTACGCTAACTGACTGGCAATGCTAATGATTCACATTTTAAAAAAACACCAAGACTTCCTTTTTAATGTCATATTGAAGTCAGAGATGAAGGTTTTATCAAGAAAGTAACAATCGAAGCTACACCCTGAACAACCATGTGAGCTAACTATCTCCATTATTTCAAAACCTTACTACGACGTTCACGAATTTCTCATATTGTGTCAACTTTTATTTGTGTAAAAATACAGGACTTCGTTACTAAGATTTTGTTAGTTTATTTTCACACCTATGAATTTCGTGTACTAAAATTTATGTTGACAAAAATGCAAAATAAGTGCATTTCATTGAATGAATGTATTAAATTATCAGTAAATACATTATAGAAAATTTCCTGTGGAAAATTTCCTGCATATCTCAGTACTACATGTGGCTCAAAAGTTAGACAGGGAATGTTTTCAACGTTGAAGTAAAATCAGTCAATCTAACTGTCGTAAGACTTGATTGGAAAACTTTGTCCCACTATCTTAAATAAAGTTCATTTTAACAAAAACTATTTTAGTAAAGAATGAAATGTTTTACTGTCTTTGTGATGTTTAACCTTGCAAAGCAGTGTCAATCACTGTGGGTGCCGAATAGTATAAAACAAGCATTCTGTATTTCACCGCCAGTCTTTTTAGGACAAATTCAACTGAAACAGCATTAGACACTGCTTATCAGAAATGAAAACTTTCCCATTAATAAAGTTTGTCTAGTCCGTGAATATGAATGATATAAACTCCGCTTGTTTTTGAAAATGTAATACTTTAAACAAATTTAACATTGATTTCCTATATATTCTCCACATAGCTAAACACCGTTCAAATAAAAAGTTACCTAGTCATTTCAGAAACGTTTATTTTTACTTATATAAAGTGATTTTCTCAAACATTTAGGTAATTAATCATATTACAGAACAGGCTTAGTAGAAAGTTGCTAGTGTTTGCCTTCCGAATGAGAAATATAACTTATTGAGTAATGGCGTTGTTCAAAGGAGTATTTGATAAATTAGTTATGCATTTAACATGGTTGCAAGACCGAGACAAAGAGAAATCTACTTGCTGCTATACAATCATGAATAAGGACGTTTATTATTTTTACGAGTTGATAACGGATTGATATCACTTAGAGAACCATTGAAGACCAGTTGGGAGTACTGGATAGCTGTTTCATCCCACTTTGAGAATCATCGGAAGTACGCACTCACCACACGGGTTCGAAGCCAGGACCTTCCGGTTACAAGGCAAGCTCGTATACCATTCAGTCACTGGGACCCATTTCAATGGGCAGCCCATGAATTCTAACTTCTACCAATTTGTGATTTAGCGCAACCCCAACCAATGTCGTTGGTGGGACATCCATCCATACACGACAATGGCTGGGGTCACGCTAAATCATGAATCGGTGGAAGTTAGAATTCATGAGCCATTGAATCGGGTCCCAGTGGCTGAATGGTATAGGAGCTTGCCTTGTAACCGGAAGGTCCTGGGTTGGAAGCCGTGTGGTGGGTGCGTACTGTCGATGATTCCCAAACTAGGATGAAACAACTGTCCAGTACTCTCTGGTTTCCAGTGGTTCTCTAACTGATCAACTCGTAGAAACAAAGCTAATCCTTACAAACCAAACTACAGAAAACTATTATTATTATCATTATTCTTCCGAGTTCTGGGTGCAACATAAGCATTCATATGTAACGGTAAAGTTTTATAGTTGTAGTTATTTATATGAAGTTTTTCTGAACCCCTTTTACTTTAAATTTATATATATACATTATATAGAAGGTGTTCACTGTTCATCGCTATGATTAGCAACACCTTGAACGCAATCATCATCTACAGATAGTAATCTTCGTCATAGAATCCGTTTCGTTACTGCAGCAAATTTTAGATTTCGAACTTAACGAGGATGGCAAGTACAGAATTGAATTTCAAACAAACGTTTTAGAAGTTATTTAATTTTAGCAGACTCAGTGCACTTCAAGACTAGACACAGAACTTTGTCGGCTGCTTATTTAACACAGTCTTTAAGTAGAAAGGGAGAAGACAGTATATTACATTCGTTACCAGCATGCACTAACAACATTTAAAATATTCGTATTATATCAATGACTTGGACATATTTTTTGATAAATTAGTAGTGTGAACAATTAGTATGTAATGAAAATGATATCCACCATAATGCAATGCAACTTAGAGTTTATAACTGATACAGTCATGTACTGGTAAGACAAAAATGACCTTTTTCCATTAGAAATGTTTTCATCCATCTCCGTTTTAATATATTTCTTTTCTTTTAAAGAGCCAGAAGAAATATAGCTAAATTCAGAACTTGAATAACTTAAGTCTACTTTAAGGAAGCTGTATACGATTCTTGACATCAGGCTAACCTGTACCAAATGATATAATTAATTTAATTGGTGGATGGTGACTAGCAAATGAAATCCAGGATGCACACTTCGTCCTATTTGGAACTCGTCATCTGGATGTACCTGCATTCCGCAGTGCGTGATGATATTCCCACCGAGACTCGAACCCAGCACCCATAGTTTCAAACGCTAGAGCGTTATCCACTAGACCACTTGCGCCACAAGAGAGCCACCTCTTGTGCAACGGGTCATATTAATCATAGGACGAAATACGCATCCTGGATTCCACTGCTAGTCACCATCCACCAATGAAATTCTAATTACATGACCAGACATTGTCGAAGCATCTGCACAAGAAGCCAACATGTCAACCTAAGACCGAGCACTTCGGTCGAATCAATCGACGGGAAAATTTAAAATTCAATTAAATATAATTATAATTGTACTTCTTTTTGGTCTGAAATTTAAATTAAACCAACTTTCAGATTACTTCTATTGAGAAAGTTCAACAGAAATTACTGATTCATGAAGACAATAAATCTGTCTGGATAGTGTTATTGGAAGACAGAGATTATCTGAAAAAATGTGATGTATTTGTGCAATGCATTTCGAATAATACGATCACAAATTTACTTGTCAAGTTGATTTATATGGAAAAAAAAATAAAGGTCAGTTAAAGTACAGAAAGTGATAGAAAGGATTTAAGTATAATTAACACAACACAACGTTTGGTAATCCAAGGTAGGTGAAGAGTAATAAATAATAAACTGGTATTAAATCTGTTTCACAAAAAAAACCAGTGTCATTTGTACCAACTCATGTAAATTCAGGGGGTTTAATCTTTCGCCACTAGTAAATAGGTTTAATTATGCAAACTACTGCATTTATTTTCTGTCATATTTGTGAAAAAGAGATGGAAATGCAACACACTGTTTACCATCACTACATGTAATATAATTAGTACTACAAATAAAGCGCGATCATCATACAGTCAGTATAACTATCATATTATGAAATATGAATTGTTTCCCTACTATTTTCTTCTCTACTTCAAAAAAAGCAACAACACATTTTCAAATATCACACGGATGAATTTTACATTTCATATTTTTCTCCCATTTTTTCGCCAAAAATATAACAGGTTGAAGTAATCTATTAGTGCATTCTGAGCTTCTAAGTTAGTTGAACAAATGTACAAAGCTTAAGTAATGCCTTATTATTTGCTTATGTTTTTTCAAGAGGTGGAAAGCGAAAAACTTCAACACTAACGTTTCTTATTACTAATGTCATATAAAAAGCAACAACAAGCAATGAATGTAGTAGGAAGGTATGACATAAATTCTTCCTGGTGGTATCTGAAAGTCTGCGTTTAAATTTAGTAACATGGAGTAATATGTGTTATTTTTTGAAAACAACTTAATTAATTGACTACAGTTCAATCTAGCAACTGATTAGAAGCACATTTCACAGCTGGAGATATATACAGAAAGCAAGCGATTGGTAGAGACTTAAGTTTGGTAGGCGCAAAATTCTCAGAAGCGCATTCATTACTGAATCACCTTTAAGAAAAACGTAACATACTGGTAGAATTTTTTCAAGCATAGATGACAATTCTGGATTTATGTATATTTTACTTCACAACAACCATCGATAGATTTGTTGCACGGATCAGACTAGCAGTTAGAAACTTTACTATTATTGTTTCCTTTAATTCCTACAGGAACATAGGGCTTCAACCGTGCGTCTCCATTGCTTTCGGTTCTCTGCTAGAGTCTTCACATGGCTCCATGTCTGCCCACACGTTTTCATCTCCTCTTCACATGACCTCCTCCAAGTCACCCTCGCACTGACGACCAACTCGCCACTTCCCTTTCGAGTTCCACTCGAGCAATGGCTTCTCTAGTGATGTCACTTGATGGTTTCCTAAGAGTATGGCCAATCCATCTCCATTTCTTCCTGTCCATTTGTTTCACAATCGGTTCCTGGTTGATTCGCTCCCAGAGATCCCTCCCTGTTGCTGATCTTTTCTGGCCGGTCATCTGATCGTGAGCGAAGTATTGAGCGAAGACAGCTGTTGACGAAGGTCTTTAGTTTTTTTGAAGTGCTCTTCATGACAAGCCAAGTCTCTGATCCGTATAGTAGCACTGACTTCACATTGGAGTTGAAAATCTGGATCTTCTTTTTGATGCTGAGCAGTGCTGTTGACCTCCACACAGACTTGAGAGTAGTGAAGGCTTGTCTTGCTTTTCCGATTCTTGCTTTGATATCCTCATCAGTTCCGCCTGTAGTTGAAACGATGCTTCCCAGTTGGGTGGGTAGGTAAAGGAGGTTGTTTCTTTCAGGTTCCTTCCATTTATGCTGATTGTTGTCAGCTGTTTTTGTTGCTGTTGGTGGTGTTGGCCAGGAATCTGCACCACCACCTCTGTTTTCTCTATGTTCACCTGAAGACCTATCTTCTCTGGATGCTTCTTCTGCCAACTTGTTGCTTTTCACTTGTATGTCTTCCAGTTTGTGGGAAATCAGACATATATCATCGACGAAGTCCAGATCCTCCAAGAAACTTTATAAACTGTAGTTTTTCACTATCCAAATCGAGTCTTAGCTCACCGTTATTGAGGGCTAATAATGTAGTTAAAAGTAGTCTAACGTTTTTCCCAACATGTAAACTCGACCTAGGTTGAAGATCATATCAGTGTACTAAATTAGCATAGATAATCAGTTTAGAAATAAAGAAGAAAGTATTACTAAGCACTATAGAGGTATAGTACTCATCCTTTACAATTGGAGGAGGATAAGATGTAAATACTCCCAAAATATGCTTGTACCCTGACAGGCAGCAGGATATTCATTGAAAGTGCAGCCGATATAGATTTATAGACTTGAAGCGAGCTCTTCTGATCTGCAGTGAGTTTTTATCAGTAGTCGATCTACCTAATTTCTTGTTACTTCCCACAAAAGTGAATAATTTGATCCACTCGGTTATTTGAACTGCGTTTTTAAAACTGCCATCCTTTGTTTGTCTTTTTGGCACTATATTTTCCATGGCAGTTTGCTTATTAGGTATACCACTCAGTAGAACTAATATATCCTGAAAAACGTTTCGAACATATTTTACTGTTGACTCAGTAAACAATACTGTTACACTGAGCAATATTTATATAGTGGGCTAAATAACGTGAAATTTGTATGACACTAGACTAGATGAAAAACGCCAATCTCGCTGGACTTCGCATACTGTCAACACCTCTACCTAAAAAGACGACATGGATTGTGTAACAAGAATTTTGCTGAAAATAAACCAAAGTCGGAAGTAGGCAGAAGTGTTTTCATCAGGACAGAGATGACAAATGACGCTACTGACTACAGAAAACCACTGATCATCAGTGAATTTTATTGTGGACTACTCACTATGACGACTTCAGAACGCTTTCTTCAGTGTTACTTATGTTCTTGTCTCGCTGCTGATAACCGGGCATTATCCAGAAACAATCACTATGTGTCAGTTTTCAAATTGCATTGTGGCGAAACCAGTACAACTAACTTATACACCACAAGTAAATTAAAGGCTTTTCCACTTTGTCTAGAGAATCAAAAAACAATTAATTACTCGGAGATTGCAGATTACGTGTTGGACACCTTTATACCACTGTAATTTTTACAAGCGGAATATCTCTCTTTAAAGTACTGGTTATAAATATTCTGAATAGCTTCTGATTTCTATTTATCAGTTACAATAAGTAGTTGTCCGCTTACAGTACCGAAATACTTCTGACCAAGAGGCTTACTCAGATTCATATTTAAAAGTGCCTTCTGAAATCATACCTATTGGATGCAGTCTGAAAGGCACCTTAAAATTATTTGCTTTATACGAATTTCTGTACCTGGTGTATGCTTAAAAAAATAAAAAATAATGAATAGTGGTGAAATAAGCATTTTTATTATAACCAAATAATTTATGTTTTACTAGAGTACTTGATGTACAAGGTACAAGAATTTCATACTTTTGTTACAGACTTTAACATCAACTCTAAGGAAATGATCTAGCCCATGTCTTATGTTACAATATGTTCAAAATATTTAGTTTAGAACAAAGTTCAGCTATAAAATGTACAGGAGTTATTAGATGGAATGTATGATTAGTAGTAAATAAAGTGTTTCTGAACATTATAAAAGGTGTAACACAACACTAGGAAAGCTACTGTGACGCCTATATTGTCTTCGACTAGGTTTTCTAATCATTATTTATGTTAGAAGACGACGTTACAAGCAATTATAAGAATATAGAGTCAGTAGATATCCGGCTTGACGAGTGAAACATCAATCAGACTACACATTTTTTCCTGTTTTAACTACGTGAACATAGTATTAGAGCTAAAAAAAATATGGACCTATAGTTTTCTGTTCTTATAATTCACCTGGATCTTACAAAAACCACAAGAATGTACAGTTTATCGGAGCTCAAAGTTTGTTTATTGTAGTGAAATCAGGAAGACCTCGAGAATTAATCATTACTACGAAGAGAACGCAGAACACGCACAAGTCAGTAGGACTCCAGTGCTAGATACCAACAGTCATTTAACGTCGAGTTGATCTCCAAGCACCACCTAAGGGTTCATACAGGAATCAAACACCAAGCAGTTCTGTATACTGAAATCAAACGATGGTAAATTCAGAAGTCTCTATAATTGATAACTATCACAATGTTTATTTGGTGCTCTATGGGTGAAATTACAGACGACCAAGTCAGAAGAAACTAGGGTATGATATCATCGATCGCTACAACAAAATGAATATGCTCAAATGCCAACAAACAAACACATGAAGTGAAAAATCTCATTACTCTAAGATATGAATCCCGTGATGATGTAAGACAGATTACAAAGAATCCCAATGTTGGTATTGAGTCGTATTCTTGAACATATATATACCAAAATATCATCTCACGGGAAAAGTGAATATCGACAGAATGATAGTTCGCCATTAGTGAAATCACCGATACATAGTTGATACAATAAAAAATAGTACCATGATTGACTACATCATTGAAAGGAACGTAAGCATAATTATGCCTAATCCAAGGCTTTGCATTTCAACAACACGAAGTACTCAGCCTATGGATAACTTACCAGTTAAATTTGTCTATTGTTATTCTCTAAGTCAGCATGACCTCATATCCATTAAGCAAGAAATGCAAACAAATGCTTAGAGAACAAAACGCATAATTTTGTTTATCGATTGTCACAATTTGAATGATCTGTATCCCGACAATGTCGGTTCCTAAATTACTCACAATTAGTGTAAAAAAAGAGAGACTAATTTCGTTAACCAGTGATAACAAAATTACTGAGTTTTCAGTTTCTCATTTCAACATGGAGGTGAATTTCAACTTTATTTTCTTTATACTACTTAGAATAGCATTACAAACATAAAAATACTGAGTCTGAGCAGACTTATAAGGAGGGTTGTGTGCAACAATATGTACGACAGTTAACGACTAATTTTAGTAATACTGCTCAAAGTCCAGACGGTGCTATGAATAAAATTTGAATTTAGAGCAAGGGATTTCCAGCTTGATCACTCGCTTCTACCTTGAAATGATGTTCATTGCTTGCATAGAGCAATGACCTGAATTTTGTTAGGTGGAATAAATGTTTTCGCGAATCTTAAAATGCTACAAATATTATCCGGGTAGCTGTTTGGCTAAAATCAATTACCAATACAGGCTAGATTACTTACGGCATAGAGATGGCGTTGAAGTAAAGTTTTACTGCCAGCTGACAGGATAGTAAGAGCAGCAATAAATATTTCAATCGGACAGTCAGTAGGTAAGCTACGCAACATTCCTAATCTTGAGAGCAGAGGTTAGAAAGGGTAGACATCAAAAGTTACCCATCCCGACTTATCCAACAAGTTACAGACTTTTATCAACAGCTGCCTTCGCTAGCTCGATACAGAAGATCAAATGGCCGGCCGGCCAGACAGAATTAACAACAAGAAACTCTGTCAACGAACAAACCAAGAGGCGATTGCTCAACAAATATATAGGAGAAAGTGGAGATAGATTGGCGTACATTGGGGAGGCCGTCGAATGACATCGAGCTCAGTAGGAGCCATCGCTCGGGTGGATTCCGAATGGCAAGCGACGAGTGGGGCATCCTGGGGTGACATGGAGAAGTTCGTGCGAGTAGGAGATGAGATATTATGGACAATCGTGGGCCCAGTTGAAGAGGACAGTGGAAAATAGAGCAAAGTGGAAATGTATTGTTGAAGACCTATATTCCTCTCGGAACCCAAGGGAATAATAATAATACCCTATAGCGGTTCTCGTATATCTTCGTCCATTGTAGTGAATTTCGGATTTGTGATAAATTGAACTGAAGCACTTTTGTGCAAAGTTCTACGGTGATAAGGCAGTTACTATTTATCCACTGAATATTTCGTATAAGGTATATTATGATGAGAATATTAACCACAAACAGTAAAACAATGGAATTCATCGTCAGCTTCTTATATAATGACTTCGTTAAATACTCCCCCTGATGATATTCTGGATAGTGACCAGGAGACATTCATTCAACATCACGTACCTATATAAGTGCCACAAGTAACCTCAGAAATCATCCGTGAGAATGCTCAAGTTTGCTTATTCGACTACAAGAGACTACATCTAACTATTATTATCATTACCAGAGTAGTTATTTATTTGATATGAAACTGCTTGTAATAACAATCGAACATGTAATAAATACATTTCCATTTGCTACACTGACGTTTTAAGTCATGTGTGTAGTGATCCCTTCTAATAATTTACTAATATCGCACAAAAAATCAGTTTAATTAATATCTTTGATAAGTTGTATTTAATTTATATTAAACAGAATTGCGTATAAAATTAAAAAAAAGGAAAATAAGTCAAGCGAATTGCACAGAAACAATCACAGAACTGATGATAGTAAGCAAATTCTGGGGGAAGTACATGAGAAAAGAAAAATTAAAATCATGAAGTGTAGCGCGTGTACACGAATGAAGCTTTAACGACAGGCTACTTGTGGCTGAAGCGTAGATAGACCGCTGATAAGCAGACGCATTCGTATTTTCTCTCTTTCAAGTAATTTGGATAAATGTCTGAAATAGTAAACAAAAAAATATTATCACTTATTAAACATTTTTTAAAATTTAACCTTTTTACTACAAATATCAGTTAAATAAAACAAACAATCTAAGATGAATTTTCAGCTGACTTAAAAAATAATTCGATGCTAGCTCAATACAGATATTCAAACGCATCCTCGAGACATGATAGCGTCATCAGCTGTTTGACTCTAACAATGTGACCTACAAACTGTGTGCTGATGATGGTTCAGTGGTAGGATGCTGGCCAACCAAACAGAAGGTCCGGGTTCAACTTCCCGCCAAACAGCAGATATTAAGACAGGAGCTAACAACCATACCCCGCAAAAAAACACCATCATTAATGGAGCTCACAAGCGTGAAGATCACGTTCCACTTGTGACGCAAGGATCGGAAGAAAACCCATAATTATTTCTAAAATAAAACTTTTGTAGATAGTAGTTAGCTTTATCTTAAACTGATTATTGAACATCTTGTTGACCAGTAGTAAGTTGAAGTAATATAGATTTTGACCACAATGACATCAAGAGTGTATTTGTTTTTTATTGTCCTAAAAAAGTTATTTTCTCCTGGTGATCATAGCAACTACAACCAATTCCCCTGGAGACCTATTGTATTTAACGACTATACCGTTTTAACCAGTTTAAATAACCACTAAGATGATGTTACAGTACTGGACTACACTGACTCCTAGTTTAGAAATAGGGAATGAAGTGGTAGAGCATGTTGACCACTTCACTTATTTGGGAAGTACCATCAGCCCCAACGGGTTGATCTCCGACGAAATCTCAGCATAGCGGATACAGAAGGCTTGTTTCTCATATGCCAGTTTACGCCGTCTCTGGCTTGGTAGACGTGATATCCGGCTATCGACCAAAGGGCGGGTGTACTGCTTAGCAGTCCACTCCGTCCTCTTTTATGGCTGTGAGACCTGGCCACTGAGAGTGGAAGACAAGAAAAGATTAGCTGTCTTTGATCATAGGTGTCTGCGTTCTATCTCCCGTATAAAGTGGTATAATAAGGTGAGCAATATTGAGGTTCGGCGTCGAGTGCTAGGTAAGGAGGGGAAATCAATAGACATGGCTGTGCAATTACATCGATTTAGATGGTTAGGATATGTGTTACGTTTGCCTAGTCGTCGCCTTCCTCGACAATGGGCAATGTTAGCTGACATACGGTCAGGCTGGAAAAGAGCCAGTGGCGATCGAACCAAAACATGGCTTCGTCAGTCAATGAAATCTACAACAGTTAGTTTAAGCCACGTAGGAAGGTGTGGACTTCCTGACTAGTAGGGGTCCTCGGGACAGTAAAAACCAATGATTGGAAACAGTTGGTGATATGGCTCAAAATCCTTCTCAATGGCTGGCGCAGATGCATCCACTCCTCGTGACTTATAATTTCCAATTAAACTATATTGTTCTCCGTTACTACTATTCCTTTGTCTCACCTCTGTTTACTGTCTATATTACGCATTTCTTCCACTTTCTTCTCTTGCTTTGTGTACTACATGGAGTGTGGCGACTTGAACTGCCGCACATATGTGCAAAGTTCTATGTCGAATACAGACAGACAAATAACCACTAAAAAGTTTAATCATCTGCTGTAATTGAAGAATTCTATTCATCTTATCCGACTGCAATATATAAATAAATAATAGGCAGAATACCTGAAGGAAAAAGTAATCCAAAGTGCATAGGATGACTACAATATCAATAACAGTATATCAAGTGGTGATCTAGTTCAAGTGTCAATGGGGAAAACCATTACATCATTCTCTACAAGCTAAAAAATTTTAGAAATCCAGCTTGACTAGAACAAAAAAACAAACACCAATATACAACACAGATGCATAATATTCCCCTTTGTTTTCAAAACCAAGACACCTCAGAAACATGGCTGGTTAGGATGTCAAAACCAGAATCAGAAAGGCTACATAAGTGTTGATTGCTCTGAAATCAGTCTGGAAATCTCCTGCACTCCACAGCATAAACAACAAAATTACGATTTTCAACATCAATGTTTAGTCAGTCAGTCACTGCTTCTATATACGTCAGAAACTTGCCGAGCGCGTCACTGAAACCACAGCCTATTTCAGAACTGTATCAACAGCTGCCTTCTCCGACTCCATAGTAAACATCAGAGATGGCCGGCCAAAAACAATTACCAACAGGAAACTATGGGAACAAACTAACCAAGATCCTATTACTCAGCATATATGCAGAAGGACAGGGAGATGGAAATGGTCACATGCTGACATGGCGCAGCAGCAGGCCATAGGTCGAGTGGAACCGGAATGGAAAACGACTGGTGTGGCAAGGGTTTGAGGATGACATCGTGGAGATTGTGTGAGGCTATGGGCGACCGTGGGGCAAGATGAAGAGGACTGTAGCGAAGACGGTGAAATGGAGATGTGCTATATTGCACTTGGAAACCAAGCTAAGAAAAATAATAGTAATGATAATAATAATCGTAAGCTATAACACGACAAAAATGACTGTGATCAGTCAAGTGTTGGATAAGCCCTAACGAAATTGTTTTCCAGCTGATTAAGTCTATATATATATATATATATATATACATATATATATATATATATATATATATGTATATAGTGCTAATATTACTGAACAACTTTTTTATATTTCAGTTGAAACCTGTCAAATAGTTTTCTTTTGTCTACTAACTAGTTCTTCTATTGAATCAAAATATGAATGGATTTTTCCTGTCTGGTATGCAATGTTCACGTCATTTTACGATTAGAGTAATACAGGTGGTGCGGAGAAAGCGAACAAAAACCGTTGTTCTTTAGCATTTTCACATTATTCAGTGATAAAGCCACAATGAAATGTGGTGTTTCTCTTCGCATTGGTATTTAACATCATGTAGATATCAACGCAAATATATGTGTATATATGCAACACATCAAATAATACTTGAAATGGTTTCTTATAATAAGAAAGGATACACATTCACTCATTCAGGTAAGGCGATAATAATCTTATTTCAACTTACTCTGATTCTTCTAAGGTTAAATGATCCAACGCTGGAGATATTTCAATACTGAAACGACTGCATATTTCCTTTAACAGTTCGTTTGATTCTTTTGTAAATAATTGATTTGGTATAATTGTCTTCATTGTATTCAAATCAAGTGTTAATTGTAATTGAGCTAATTTCGACCAGTCAGTTATATTTTTTTCACTAAATGAATAATAAACAGAGTATGAAAGTTATGAAAAGTTATGCGAATATTGAAGTTTCACGCACTAATTCTTTTTTATGAATATATATATATATATATATATATATCATTTTAAAAAAGACATTTTCAACGTGCCTGCGAAGGTAACAAATGATGTCAGTTAACAGGAGAGTCAAAAGTTAATAAAATATGCCCAGAAGTTAAATTTTAGAAATAATCTTTTACACAGTTTATTGATTTCAATATATCCACTTCACTACCCGCACCAACAAGATGTATGATGATAGCACTGTTGAAACTGCCTCTTACCATGCGACGTAGGCATTTCCCGATTGTCAGTAGAAAATGTAGAATCTTTTGAATACAGTTTCATTTATAAACGAATTACCTATCACCTGTAGATAATTTAATAATAATAATAATGATAGCTTTAATCTGACCAATGTTTAAGCAGAGTAACACTATCAAAGCCAAAACCACAGTGACCTTGAACAGCCAATCAGAACTCAGATGCAGAAGAGCCGCATAATCGTTGAAAAATACACTAAAAAAATATTGCAAACTTGATAATACACTGTGTAGTTGTAGCTTATGTGTTGAATGAATGTCTCCCAGTCAAAACACAAAGGATCTATAAAGAAATCGTACCATGCACGATATACTTATTCATCCAGGTGACTGTAGGTCATGGTACTTTGAGATCCATTGATATTTCTGCCACTATTCTCCAACCTACTCCTAACTCTATCCATAATCCTAATCCTAAGGTTAACTAACCCTAAACCTCATTCTTAAAAGCCATAACCCTACTACCTAACAGTATAGATTTGCAGAAAAAGTACCTAGTAAATACGTAGAGTACTGTATCTATGCTCTCAAAGTCCAAAAAGACAGGCATGATTGGATTTGGAATGATATTTTGCATAGTATTCGCTGTGTGTGATCAGTTCTTGAAGGACTTTGGCTATGATACTTCAATTTCGCCAATGTTTACATAATGTACAGAATTCTCAGCAAAGTTTATCGCATGATATTTCCTCATAGTCCAAGAACTTCTAATAAAAGATTAATTGACAGTATATATCGTGTGACACTGTTCTATATGACCTGAAGCGCAAATCAATCCATAATGATATCTCATCTTTGTCTCCTTTGAGAAATATATACACCGCATTTTGTTAAATGTTAAATTACAGGAAATTAAGAGTACATTTTGTGAACCAAGGACACAACTCAAGAACAGTTATCTTAGGTATTCTAAGATAATAATGCTTTTTTCGTGTTTAGTAGTACCTTGCGAATCAGCTGGTTGTACATGTTTTAAATACTCGCCAGAGTTAACAATAACTCATTAGAGGTCATACTCTAATAGATTTAAACAAACTGAATAAGAGAAATAATACGCAATATATAGTGATGGAGGTTTTCGGTAGCCCAAGTTGTAAGCAGGCCACGGCAAAACTTCAGTGTGACTAGTCTATCAAGATTGCAGAAGAACTGGTGGTTAAGCTAAAATACTGATTTTACTTTCTGATCGACACTATTACTTGATTTTTTTTTTGATTTTTGATTACAGCTTGATTCCACACAGTACTTTTTGGTAGAAGTATGGAATTTTCAGCATGTGATATCGGTAGCCCAAATTTTGCAGGCCAACCATTGATATTAGGTGTGCGTCGGCATTGGATCGAACCCCGGACCATGGGTATGATCGGCAAGAGTCATCATCATGTAGTTTGTTTACCTAACTGAAAAAAAAACTGCAAAGTGAAGTCACATTTGGACAAGTAAATGTAGCCTGAAAGAACGTTATCCAGCACAGAACCTTGCACAAGTTCAAATTGCAACACTCCAGGCAGCATACAAAAAAGAGGAAAACAGAAATCAAACAGAACTATAATGAGAACAAATATGCGGGAGGAAAGTGGGAAAAACAAGAGGGCTTAGTCGATTTGGGAAATTACAAAGAGTGAATACACCTGAGCCATCCAAAACGATTTTTGAGTTATATCACCATAAGTCTTCAGTCATTGTTTCTTAGCATCTCGAGGACCTTAACCAGGCAGTTAGTCTACACCTACCTAAGTGGCCTGCTGAAACCAACTGTCAAACACTTCATGGACTGATTTCAGGTGTTGGTTTGACCACCCTTAACTCCTTTCCAGATTAATCCTATGTCAGCTGACATCGATCGCCGTGAAAGGCTGTGGCTCGGAATATTTCCTAGCCATCTCAATCCAATGTAACTCCACAACCCCCCCCCCCAGGGATTCACCTAACACTCTACGCCTGACCTCAGTCTTTCTCACCATATTATACCGCTTAACACCAGAGACAGAACGCAAACATCTGTGGTCAGAGGCAGCTAGCCTTTTAGTATCCTTCGGCTTTTAATGTCCATGTCTATAGAGTCATAAAGATAAATGGACAGAGGGAACTGCAGTACACACGTCTTTTAATCGATAGCAAGAAAAAAATGTTACCAAGGTACAACTTTTGACAGTAAAGTTATGCAGCTGATATATTAGTAGAAAAAATTTACCTTGTGGCATATTTTTGCCAGCTTCTTTTTAAACTACATATGTCAGTTGTATTTTTGCACTATTAATTTCTGGACACAAGTGTATATCAACTCAACAACTACTGAATATGTCCAATGTTGTTTGGGCTTAGTGTTTTTGAACAAACACTGTGAACTGGCAAAGTGAAGAAGACTTAGGGTCTATCTGCTTACAAAAAACAACATGAATAAATTATGAAGGCAGTCGAAGAAATTGTAAAAGAATGTCAAAATACTATACAGGTCTTTCCGCAACTGAGTTGTAATCAGCGCGTCATCCCTTTTAGTTGAGAGCTCAGATAACTTGTGAATACAGTTCTAATGAATGAACCCATACTTGTCTGTCAGATTGCAATGTTTTGCTTTTGGAACTTTGTTTGTTTGTTTGTTTCAAATCTAGATAGCACAAACGCTTCTACAGATCATACCATACCGCTAAAGTGGTTTGGATGAATGTCCGATACACACTCGCCTACGTTACACACACACTATGAGATAGTAATTCGATAAAGTTAATTTGCCATTCAAAAGTATCAGTTGCATAAACAGTATCGCTTTTAAAACATGTTTTTCAGTCATATATATGCATAAAATCTAATAGTTGTTATATATCAAGTATTAGATGATGTAGAGGTTATATACAGACAATGAATGAGAACACTCATGAGTATAAATATGTCGTACAGTTTGTAAACACGTGCTATGAGACGTTAATCAAGACTGAACAAACTATTCAGTTAGAACACGTTGTTATCAGGAACGAGATTCAGGTAGTTCTTGGATGCATAATATATACAGATGCATGTCAGCAAACAGACAGGAGCGTTTTGATGAAATAAGTACTATAAAAAATTTTTCATTTTTTTTAAATGGACATCACTTGTAAACGATTGACAGAAAACAGTTTCAAGAGTGTGACGAGAGAAAAACATGTTTAGATTAAATTCTTCATCAGAAAAAAAATAATAATAATAAAATAATGTGCTTGAGATTAGACCTAAAACACGTCTACAAGCTTATCTCACAAGTTATCAGAGGGGGCTAAATTCACTGAACATTATAACAGGACAGTCACACATCCCAGTAGAAAGAGAATGATTGAAGGTTATGGAAAAAGTAAGACAAGGGTAATAATGAGGCTTTGGGTAAGTAGAGAAAAAAATAAGGAAACAGTTACCTGTGGCTGTATGCATTCTAAGTCATTCCCCTCCCCTTCTCCTTTCCATTAATAAATTTTATAGAAACATGGAGATTAAAGTAGACTACTCTCTCTATTCATGATGCATAGGTGATAAAATCTCTAATAATATAACAAGTGTAGAAAATATTACTTACATTAGACGACCGTGTAAATTCTTTATGAGATAATAGATGATTTGATGTAAAATTTCCTGAACATCAACTGAACAAGTTGGTTTATCATTATTACCAGGCAAAGAATTATTTCGGAAAGACTTAATCGATTTCAGTCCCATGAGTAAAATTAACTCAGAATAGATATGCGATAAATTTGCTAGGACTTCTTGTAAAGAATTTTGAAGGCCTAAAATTAAAAAAAACATAGAGAAAACCAAAAAGCAGAATATAAGATATAATATGTCTTTCAAAAATAAACAAAGAACTTTCTGTAGATTTGAATTACATCTATTGAATGTAATTCAATGTCACATTGATGAACAGTCATTACTGTATTATAGTGGAATACGACTTCATCTACAGATACGATATTCTACACCGATATCATTTTTATGGATGATGGCGTGAGGTGGAATTCAAGAGATGAACTTGCTTCTGCTTGGGATTCGGTCAGCTCCATGTACCTGCAACTCTAGGACATAGTGGTTAGTTACCATCAACTAGACGACATCAAGTTAACTGTTAGACACCATAGAAGCGTCCGTACTAGCAGCTGACATGCCAACACAAGAACCGAGTATTTCTGTGCAATCCACTGGAAATTCAAGTTAAATGATATTATTATTATTGTTCCCTTCGGTTCCTGGTGGAACAGAGGGCTTCAAATACACGTCTCCACTTGCTTCTGTCTTCAGCTGTACTTTTCACCTGCATCCATGTTAGTCCATGCTGTTTCATCTCCTCTTCACACTATCTCCTCCATGTCACCCTTGCACTGACGTCCCACTCGCCGCTTCCCTTTCGGCTTCCACTCAAGGGCCTGACGCGCGATGTCACCCAGCGGCCTCCTCAGCGAGTGTCCAATCCATCTCCACTTCCTCCTACATATTTGTTGGGCGATTGGTTCTTGTTTTGTTTGTTCCCATAGCTCCTTGTTGGTGATTCTTTCTGGCCATCTGATCTTGAGTATAGAACGAAGACACCTTTTGATAAAGGTCTGCAACAGGCTGTTGGAAATATTCTTTGTGACGCGCCAAGTTTCTGATCCGTATAGAAGAAGTGACTGACTTGACGTTTGTTTTGAAAATCCGAATTTTATTGTTGATGCTGAGTGACAGCGGAAGATTTCCAGATTGGTTTCAGGTTGATGAATGTGTTTCTCGCCTTCCCGATTCTCGATTTGACATCCTCGTCCGTTCCTCCTGTAGTTGAGACAATGCTCCCTAGATAAGTGAATGAAGTAAGTATCCTCTTTCAAATCCCTCCCGTTGATGGTGATTGGCGGTGGATGTTGCTGCTGCTGTTGTTGTTGTTGGTTGGTTGGTTATTTTCATAACCTCCGTCTTGTCTATGTTCACCTGGAGTCCTGTCTTTGCTGCCTCTTCGACCAGTTTGTCGGTTTTCGCTTGTAAGTCTTCGATTTTGTGTGACATCAAACATAAATCATCCACGCGCGAAATCCAGGTCTTCTAGGTTCTTTGCGTCGGTCCAGGATATCCCTGTCTTCTCGTTTCCCACTGTCTGACGACGCATAATCCAGTCCACCACAATTAGGAATATCATTGGTGATAATAAGCACCCTTGTCTGACTCCTGTGTTTACTCCAAACGCCTCTCTGAGTTTTCCGTTGTGGATCACTTGACATGTGCCGTTGTCGTACAGCTGTTGAATAAGGTTGATGAATATTTGGGGTACGCCGTAGTACTTGAGTAGTTTCCAAATTACTTCGCGGTCAACGCTCTCAACGGCCTTCTCAAAGTCTATAAAGTTGAGGTAGAGGTTTGATTGCCATTCCATGCTTTGTTAAACGTTAACTTTTCTGTGAAGATAATCTATTGATTTTTCTGTAGTCAAAACATCGAAGCAGGCAAAAGTGATGGTAAATTATGATACATTTTTTAGTCAAAATGAACATACCAGTTATTGCATTTATATCCTCGGTCCTCTTAGTAACCATTCTTTTCTGCGATGGTAAGTCATCAGGTAAATAAGATTCAAGAGGTAAGCATAGCCATTCACTTCGAAGTTTTACATATCTTGAGCATATATCTTTTCGGCCTTTTTCCCAGGCCTCATTCAGAGTGGTTTGCAATCGACCAACTGAAACGTAACCCAATGACTTGTACAGATTAAGTAGACGATAATTTGCATGACACGCAACCCATTCAATATTGTTTAATATAAGCAGTAATCCTCTGGCCTATAGATTCAAAAAAGGAGTAAAATAAGAGTGGAAATAAATTAACTAGTTTGTCCGTATGAAAAAGATCTACATTTAACTTTTTTTTTGACAGCGTAAATGCCAACACAAACACACCAGAGAGAGAATTTCACATCGCTTTAACACGGTAAATACATTGATTATGCACTTAAAAATAAGAGCCCAAAATCAGCCTACATAGATAGACAAAAATGTAAACTAAACAAATGGCACAATTGGTCTAGTGGGTAATGCTTTGGAGTTAGAAACGATAGGGTATTGGGTTAGAGGTTCAGTGGGAGGGAACGCCTTCACCCACTGGGTAATGCAGGGTAGATCCTGATTATGACTCCCAAACAGGGCGAAATGTGCGTTGTTTTGGATTCCACCGCTGGTCACCATCAACCAAATTACCTCAAGTTAATGCGCAGACGTCATCGATGTATCCGCACACAAGAAGCCGACATGTTAACAGAGGCTGAACATTCCGGTAAGATCAGTCAACGGGAAAATCAAAATTGAATTAAAAGTAAAAACAAATGGATTTATCCTCAAGATTTAGAAGTATCTTTAAAACAGTATGGAAATCACTTATTCATTTAATTCTGGTGAGCAACACTAAGTCACATTATTTATCAAACGTATTAATTACTAATCTAGGCTACAATAAGCGTAGTTTATCTTCCTATGCATTGTTTTCCGCGATGGGATTGCTTACCTTACTCACAACCTTTCCACTTCGGGTTAGTAAACTAGACGAGGTATAGGAGTACACCTGTCGAGAATCGAACCTGAAACCACGAGCGAAGTGGAAAAGCATCCTACCGCTGAAAACTCGAGGCATATCAAGAGTATACACAGTTCATATCATATATACATATATTTATATATAACTTTGAAGCTTTTGTTATCTTTCTAGACAATAGCTTCAGATACTTTTGGTTGATAGTGCCTATCAGTGGAATCCAGGGCGTGTGATTCGTCCTACTGGAGACTCGACAGCTGGATGTTACCATGTCACTTAATTTTAAACTTTGACATCATCAAAGCGTCCACACAAAGAGTTGATGTGTCAACAGAGACCAATCATTTCTGTCCAATAAAAATATTTTAACAGGAAACGAAAATTATCCCAAAAAACAAACAGCTTCAAATCTTAATTGACATTAAAAGCTTTTCACATAAACCAACAAGATCAGAAAACATCCACCTGAGCTACAAATCCTCTAAAAATTACTTCAGTTTCACATTACGCAACTTTGGATTTATTTTATCACATTTTGAACTAATTTGATATTTCAAATGTTGTTTGCATTATCAGACTGTATTCATTATTCTTATCACCACACCTGCATCAACAAGTTGTAATTTTGTTATCTATTGGTATTAGTAATATTATCGTTAATTTTATTACCATTGCAATTAACTGCATAATTTACGAATACTTGACATTTATTGTTAACTCACAAATCAACATCAATTATGGAAAGGATTTATACATACAGTTACAACTATAGTGGTAATAGAGTGAAGTGGTAGATACACTCAACCACTTCACTCTCTATCTTTTTCAGTGTCTTCACATGAGAGGACAATATCATCCACATCCTCAAAGTCCATAAGACTGTTCCACGATAAAAAGTTAATGTCTAAGTCACCAAAGTCAGTTAGGATCAGTTGCATTAGTACACCTATGATGAAATTAAATAGAAAATCGAGACAGTGAGCATCCATGACGGACACGAGTGATTGTCCACACTTCAGATGACAAGTCTTCGTAAGTATTCATATAAACTTGTAGAAGACGAAAGGCTTGGTAAAGGAATGTTTATTTGGGAATTTGTATCTCTATATAGCCAAATTATGTACACCTTATCTTCAACGCACCATTGGCACAGATCTTCTGTGTTATGCTAATTCTGGCCTCCATATTGTGTTTCTTTGTGCTCCTTTCACTTCTCCCACATATCTCCGCAACGCTGTATCATTTGCTTTCTCTGACATCAAATCTATCTCCCCGCTATTTGATGCTTTTTAAACCGATGAATGTCTCTTCCTATACCACTGATAACTCCTATCAGTAAGAAAAATGACAATTTGCATGATTTCATAAGCTAGGGTTTATTTAGTTTACAAGTGATCTTGATGGAAGCTTAAATAATCTATAGGTTACTATGATGATAATGAAAAATACATGAACGCCGATTGGTCTGTCTGTCTGTTTTCGACATAGAACTTTGCAAATATGTGCGGCAGTTCAAGTCGCCACACTCCCTGCATGTAGCACACAAAGCAAGAGAAGAAAGTAGAAGTGCAAAATAGAGACAGACAGGGATATGAGACAAAAGGAATAGTAATAACGAAGAACAAAACAGTTTCGTTGGAAATCATAAGTCACAAGGAGTGGATGCATCTGCACCATTGGTTTTTACCGTCCCGAAGACCCCAACCAGGATGTCTACACCTTCCTACGTGGCCTAGGCTAACTGTTGTAGATTTCATTGACTGGTGCCATGTTTTGGTTTGACCACCGCTAGCTCTTTTCCAGCCTGACCTTATATCAGCTAACATTGCCCGTCGAGGAAGGAGATGACTAGGCATACGTAACACATGTCCTAACGCCAACTGGACAATAAGAGTGAGTTAGAGTCAAACAAAGAAGTTAGTTTTCTAAAAGTGTGAGTATCTATGCAACTGTGAGACAGTTGTTTTTACTGAATTTAAATTAAATTTCCAGTCACATACAACAATACTGAATGTATTTGATAAAATAAATTGACAATACAGTGAAATATATAAATACCTGTGAGATAATGTTGTTTTGTCCAGAATGTCGAAAATTCGGTGAACGTGGATTTAACCAGTTTTGATGATATTCTGAGGATTCATCCTGTTCACGAGATCGTTTAACAGTATGCCTAATTTTTAATTCATTAAAAAAACAATGAAGTGAAAAAGAATATCATGTATAACAGAAAGTAGACAACAAAAATATTCAGCGTAAATTCTTAATGGAATTCTAATTCTAAACAGAACTGTTGTCTGTTATTAACACAGTTCCGGATGAAAATTCACCACAGTTTTCGCTGGACAGCCAAAATAATCAGATCAGAATATGTGACGTGCTTCACAACCATAAACAGCACTAGGCAAATGAAAGGGTGATGAATACTAGTCATTGATATGGACAGTAAAGAATTTTCATTTCAAACTGCATAATATGCAGATGATAAGTTCGACATTATATATGTACTGCCACCTAGAATTCAAGTAGTGTGAACTGACTCGGCTCTCTGAGCTGAATCAAACTGCGTACACCGTCAATGAGGTGGGCTCCTTATGAGGGAAACAGCTGTCAGATCAGACCTTTAGGCACTAATAGTTGATGTGAGTGGTTTCAAACAACGTGTATTTATCAGTACCATATGCGATATCATGAACAACATGAGGATTTACAGTAAGTATTTTTGGATATTTGAATGAGTGAAATAACTATCAAGTGAAAACTTATAGGTTAGTAGTCAGTAAGTTCTATCAGGTAAGATTCATTATGACTTATAAAAGTGATAACATGAATAAAAAATATTGAAAAAGATCATCTTCTGAATGTAAACACATTAATGCAGACAACTTGGCGAGTTAACTGTTAGTAGTTATGCTTTCAAGAGACACTATTACTTGCAACAAATTACTATATTTTCATACCAAACACTGTAGAATTGTAAGCAACTCTCGCATGGCATATACATGAAACGGTGACGTCCTTAACTGCGAAATCCAATTTATATGTTAACAAGCCCGCTGATGACCGTTGAGATTACGAGGCAAACATGTTAGTGTACCGAGCAGGAATTCAAAGACACAAACTAGAAAGAAACAGCTATCCAACATTCCCTAGTTCCAAGTAATTCACTAATGAGTGTTGATTCATGATGAGATCTATGTTGGAATCAGTTGAATCCACACAAAATTAACCATTCAGAAGTTGAATACGCTAAATACAAAACTACGATGTCGAGTAGATATTGACTATGCAGTATTACTTGTCCTGTTATAATCAGATGGAAGGATGCCTTTAGAATGTCTGCTGCTATACGTACAGTTTATCCACAGAATAGATAAGTCTGGGTGTAAGACTTGTTAATTAAGTACACTTCAGTTGGCAAATGGAACTTGTGTAACAAGCATACATGTAAAATTGGATTTTATGCTTCTAAACATCACAAAAAGTATGCGAAATAATCCAATGACAGTAAGTACTTTATCTTTCGTGATTTTTTTTTATATTTCAAAGACAACGAGACTGTCAATAAGTATAGTAGGAGTTGACAAACGGAGTGTTAATAAATAACAGTAGGCAGTAGCAGTAGAAATAATTCGAAACTATATACTACTACTGATATGGGTAAATATACCATAAGGCTTTTTCATGTACAACACTGGATATTTTATTGTCTCAGTGTATATATGCCGCTAGAAATGAAGACATTTTCGTGTTTGTATTGAACGCTAATAAAATTATAATTTTAAGTCAGATATTGGAAAATAAGCACACAAAAATTAGTCATACATTTACACTGATTATGTACCAAGTAATTCTTAGTACATGTTTTATAATGAACAGAAATTTTATAAGAAAAACAAACTGTACTCTAATTTTCACAAAGTAATTGTAACACAAAATAAAACTTAGTTAATATAATTGACATAAGAATAAAACTTGTGCAACCGTGGTAGAGTATAATTCCATTATGGGTAAAATTTATTTTGATAAAGTCACATACAGTGTTATACAGTAATATTTACTGATGACCACGTTTCGAGCACAATTTATTACTGCTCATAATCATATCAAGGTATTCACACAACTTTCTAACTTCGTTTCTATAATTCCATTATCTACCATCGCTTGATTTCATTAGCAGTAGTATTTTTCATATTTCCGGTATGAGTGATGAGTCATTCCTATTCCACGTGTTGTCTTGGGTGTAGACTCGATGAACAAGGATTCAGTAATCAACCTATCTCGCTCTCCACCTACCTAGATTACTTCTTAGAGTTTTAACCCTCTCCCACCATGCTACTATGTGGTTGTGTGTTAATGCATGCAGTGCGATTGGTGAGCTTTTTTCTAAATTACTTATCTTCTCTGGGTCAACCATTCTCACCTTAGCTAAATTCTTATGTTCCGATAATCTGATTACCCCGCCTGATATACTAGTTTGACCTATGTAGGTAACCTGACTCACAGTCATTGCAGGGTATTTTGTAGATTATATTATTTTGTCTAATTGGGTCGACCGACAGGGTCCTTCAACCTACAGAGCTTGTCCCTGAGTGAGTTTGTAGGTTTAAATGCCACTCTAATTCCTGCTTTATTAAGAATCCCACGTAGGGTCTCAGATGTCCCCTCCTTATACGGTATAACAGTAGATGCCTTATATTCACTCTTATGAATGTCATCATTACTAGTTTCACAATTATTTTTAATTTGTTTTTTGCCTTTTCCGATCTTCCTAATGAATTTTCTTCTATCCATTTTATTTCATCATTTAGGTCTTTTTTGTACTACTTAGTGCTACTGCTCGGTTTGCTACACACTTAATTTAACTAAGCCTGCCTTAACAGTTAAAGAATGAGATGAATTAAAGTCTAAATATCTATTAGAATGAGTTGGTTTTCTATAAACACTAGTGCGTAGTTTGCCTTCTTCTATTCGTTTTATTTTACAATCTAACATAGCTAATTCTCCTTGTTCATTTTCCGATTGAAATGTGAATTTTATTCCCTCTACCAGTGAGTTAATGTGTGTCAAGAAGCTAGAGATATGTTCTGTTTTTAACACTGTGAAAGTGTTATCCACATATCTCCACCATATTTTTGGAGTAGGATTAAATGTATTAAGAGCACTATTTTTCCAGTTGTCCATAAATATGTCTGCTACGATAGGAGATATTGGTGATCCCACTGCTACACCTTCTATTTGTCTATATATTTTACCTTGGAATTTAAAGATAATAGATGTGAGGCATAACTGAATTCCTAAAATAATTTCTTCAGTGGGTAGCTTCGTCCTATTAGTGAGTTCAGGATCTGCTTCTAATGCCATATTGATTGATATATTAGTATAAAGACAAGTTATATCAAAAACTAACCATTATTTCATCACCTTGATATGAATATGAGCAATAAATTGTGCTCGAAATGTCATCAGTAAATATTACTGTATAACACTGTGAGACTATCAAAATAAAGTTTGCCCATAATGGAAAACTTAGTTAACATGTTTGAGAACTGGATGGACTAGTAATATGTAATTAACGTAGTTATATTTCACATATGGCAGGGACATAATCCACTTTGGAATAATGTAGTAAATAAAACAGGTATAAGATGAGAGAAAAACAATTTCACACGCCAAAAGAATGCTTTTCAATATCACTAGTTGACTGACTAAGTTTCAATATAGGACTTTGTATACAAGTGCACAAGTTCAACTTCCCACATTTCATTCAACACACACAAGGTAGACATAAGAGAGAAACAGGAGATAAAGTGAACACAACTATAATGAGAACAAATGTATGAGAGAAAGAATTTTCTTATTATTCCTTTACGTTTCCAGTGGAACATAGAGCTTCAAGATAGAGGCTTGAAGTTTCGGCAGCAATTATGTTTAGCCTCATACCCAACCTTCCCTCTTTACCGATCCCATTACCGGCTTAGCAAGGTAAAGCAGTACATTGGTCGGGAATTGAACCCAGAACCACATGAGTGGTTACCAGTAACGTGAATTATAACATGATGGTCTAGTGGATATGAGAGATTACAAAGGGTGTTATCCAGAACAATTTTTAAGCTATATCACCAATAGTCTTCATCGATTGGTTCTTCGCATCCTCAGGACGCCAACTGAACAGTCTACACTTACCTCCTTGGCTAGCTCGAACAGACAGTAAAATACTCCAACAACTGATCCTAGATTTTGGTTTGGCCAACCTTAACTCTTTTCCAACCGAATCCTATGTCAGCTGACATCGCTCGCCGTGAAAGGCAGTGGCTCAGAATACACAACACATTTCCTAGCCATCTCAATCAATGTCACTCCATAACTTCATTGATTGAATCACCCCTCTATTCCAAACCTCAATAATACTCATCATATTATACAACTTCACAAAGTACTTCGTAATTACAACAGCGAACGAAACATATAAGCAATATACAATCATGAGTGAGGTAACAAATGGAATTTTCAATTTTAACGCCCCCTTCAGACTTTCTGATCTACTGTCAACAACACAATAACAGGGGAAATATGAAGTAATTGGACTAGGTAGATAAAACAATTTTTGAATCGAGTAACGAATTGGTAAACCCAGTCAGTGGTCTGTCTGAGGCGACCGTGATGAGGTTACTCCAGTAATCAACTCTTCATAAGCAACAACAACCGTTATATGAGTGTGAACAGTGGCTTGATTGGCATAACAAACAATATCCACAATCGCTTGGTAGCCAGATATTCCCAAAAGCTTTCTCCCCCCTCCCCGCCCCCAATTGGCAAAGTCAAATACCACCCTCAGATCAAGATATATGGTAAATGTTAGACGCCTGTTTAAGTCAAGCTGATCCCATCCCACCCGGTGAAATGAAAATACTACCGAATAGGAGATAATTAATGCAAAGTACATAAACAATCGAAAGTTTCATTGAACAGAGGTGAACCAAAAAAAATAAACACTCTTAAGATAAATACCTCAATCGGAATAATAATAATAATAACAGAAGTAATAACTGGTAACGACCACATAAGAGATTTGCGCAATACATTGCCAATTCTCATGCTTGTCAAAAGCAAGGCTGAAAATATTTGTGTGAACAATAAAACAGTATCTGTGATGGGAACAGTAGAGCACAGGCCAAGCCACAAAAGGCAAGAAGGAGAATATTATGCACAGAAATTATCCTTCAATAAAGAAAGAAGTCTTAGAATCACAAAGCATATGAGAAAGTATGAGGAGGAAACAAAACGCGCAAATAAATTATAAGGTATGAGAAATAGGCATCAGGTAGAAAACAAACGCACTACCCGACAGTCACTAATGTACAAATTTCACTTGCAAAAAATTGACACATAAAGTGAACACAGTCTGAACCAGTCAGTAGCAGGCAAGACAAAACAACTAAAACTAATGTGACAAATTTTACATTAGTAGGAAAAAGTTAATTCGTGCACTAGTAATAATAATAATAATAAATACTCATTATTGCCATTGCCTTTATTATCATTAAAAGTCATACTGCTGACAGCTAATCTTCATATGATGACTGTCAAGCGATAAGAGTTGTAAGTATTTCTGTTCTTTTTTGTTTCTCTCTCTCCTGATTAAGTAGGTGTGAATACTGGAAAGAGTGACAGTGACACAGAATATACTTTAATTGAAGTAAAAAGACAAAACAAAAGAAGAGGCTAAGAAAACTAAGAAGACAGAAGAACTAGGGAAAGAAATGCAAAGAGATGTGACAGTGTTGAACAACATTTAGTAGTTTAAATAATTCATTAGCTCAGTAAAGCAGACACAAATCACAAAGTTGTATTACATTAATTAATTCACAATAAGCTTTTTTTCTTGATGAAGAGGTATTTAATGACAGGATGAAAAATATTCAAAGAAGATACTGTATAAATAATAGATTTAAGAAATAAGAATAATAGTTGTCAGAATTTTTTATTGACTAACTTGACAAGTGCATACATTTGAGTAGGATAAGACAGTGAGAATTGCTGTCTCACTCAGACGTAGAAACATCTACTTGGTTGTAAGTCGGCCTAACAATTTAAAGTTGTTTTTTTTTTCTTTTTTTTGTCGAGGACATTTTTCACTACTTATATACGTTAAAATAAATCCCCGTGTTACCTAAGAATAATAAAAGTGCTATCAGTATATCATGCAAAGCAGTTGGTCCCTCTTATGAATTTCGACAAGATAATAAGACGTACTTTACTCGACACATGTAATGTATTTGAGCAATACACTTCGAACATTTTGATCACACATTTACTTGTCATGATGATACAAAATGCCAAATGATGCACTACGTAAGACTCGGCAAATCCTTTTAAGTGAAGGCAGGAGAAAGACAACACTGTCTACTATCACCCATGATATTCCTCATTGTGGTAGAAAAGATCTCGCAACAGCCCATGGGGAGCAAGGCGATGGGCATGCGTTGGACTGACGAAAAGACGTTGAAAGATCTGATCTTGGCAGATAGTTTTTATCTGATGTCACAAAAACTGGAAGATCTACGGGAGGAAACCAACAAGTTGGCAGGAGAGGCAGTCGAGAAACGACTTCCGTTGAACATAGAGAAAACAGAGGTGATGAAGATGCCTAACCAAGTGAAGTGAAGTCATCTCTTTTCTTTATCGAAGCAGAATCATTCCAACTATGTGCAGCACGTATTGGGATGCCAAAGGTAGGATTACAAAAGCAAGACAAACTTTCATCAGTGCAGAAATCTGTCCTACTCAGCCCAAGGAACAGTGTACGAATTGCCATCACTAATATCAAATCAATTCTCCTAAATGATTCAGAGTCTTGGCGAGAAGGTCAGTAAAAGTTTTCGCGACAGTCTGCTGCAGAATTTTATCAACACTGCATTCGCTAATTACATCTGACTGAAGATGAGATGACCAGAAGAGATTAGCAACAAGAAACTCTCTCTCTCAACGAACCAACCAAAGACCTATCGCTCAACATGTATACAGAAGCAAATGGATGTGGATTGGACGCACACTGAGGAGACCGTTTGTTTGTTTTTGACATTGCAGAGCATATATCCTACTAAAGGTACTGATTATCAACTGGCAGGTTGTCATATAGGTAGTTTACACATGATCCACAGTAATATGTTACTTTTACTAACTCGACCTAATTTAGGTGATAAATAATTGCAAAAACATACACTATTAAACCTCACAATTAAAAAATCACTCTCTACACACTCAATAGATGCATACGCACAGGAAAAGTGATATGAAATAACCTGTTAGCACTTATGAGAAATCAATTCACTGAAATGCATTTACCAGTGAAATATATTATTATATTATCATAGAATTAAAGTGAAAGCGATCATCTGTAACAATAAAACTGCTTCAGTTGTCTGATTTAACTAATGCTAAAAACAAATGTCATGAAACAGACATGAATTTCGTTAAGTGAAATATAAAACAAATCATAAAATAAGATAGCTAATGTTGACTGATGCTTGGATACTGTAACCAGCTGGTTAACTAGCTAAGTTTGCAAAGATTTGGTTGATTAGTCAACTCACTATCCGACTAAAACTTGAGTGGAACATTGTGACATGAGATTTCAATTATGGCAAACTGTAAAGCTAAGGAGTAGGCATGATAAAGTAATTAATGCTCAAATTATCCAGACAGCGCACAATTACAATAGCAAAAGCATTACAACAACAACAAAAAAAAACATGATGAAAAATGCATAAAACACGAGATATAGTGTATGAATGCAAACTAATATTCTTAATCATATATTATGTTAAAACAATAGTAAGACTGATTGGTCCTCCTCATCCATATTAGCAAACAATTTTACCATTCAGTCCTATGTATTATTCTTGTCAGCTTGCCTATCTCATCATAGGTTGAGAAACTGCTGTATGAGTCACGCATAGATTTAAGTCACTTCTGAAATCCTACTAAGTGGTCTGTTACCATGAGTCAGTGAAAGAATGCTTAGATATTCTTAAAAATGTTTCAACACCTACTGTTACGCGTGTATTTTTCAATAAATACAGTACAGTATATATATATATATATATATATACTGTACGTTCCCCAGTGGAACATAGGGTTTCAAGCTAGAAGCTTGAAGTTTCTGTAGCAGTGTTTATTTTTACAGGATGGGGTTGCTAGCCTCATGCCCAACCTTTCCTCTTCATCAGCATTATTTCTGGTTTAGCAAGGTAAAGGAGTGCGTCGACCCGGGATCGAACCCCGGACCATGTGCATGGTCGACGAGCGTCCTAACCGCTATGCCACCGACGCACTACACTATGTCTGCCTGAAGAATTACAACAATACTTCACTGCACTCTCTGTTTTTACATGCAGTACACGTGCATTTCAGAAAACAACATAAATTTATTAACGTAAACAAAACTGATGCATCAGATTTTAAGTCGTTAGCCAATCAGAAATCATATCCATAATAAATTTTCCACATACCAGGCTGTGAATCTTAATATGTGAGGGCTGATGTTATAATCTAGTTGCCCTGTCTATATTCTAACCTTGGAGTCGTTAACTAAAAGACGAGTGCTCCAGCTTATAAGCCGCATATCCCTATTTTTTATAGCCACCAAAAAGATAAACATTTGTTATTTGGTATAGGAATAGATTTCGTGTTCTGCATATTATAGTGACTGGAATATAGTGACAAAAAAGTTATGGAAAAGACTGAAGTTGGAACCAACCCTCCGTGATTTCAGTGAAATAATAAAGTGTCTAGCCCTTAAGGTCTTCAGATGTGATATATATACGTCTAAGAAATTCTAGTCAACATAGTTCATAAAAATGAGTACGAAAAGTAGCTAATAAATTATGCCTAGAATAACTTGTTATATATATAAGAGTAAAACTTGTGCACTGTGGTAGAGTATAATTCCATTATGGGTTAAATTTTCACTATGGATAAGATTTTATTTTGATAAATCACACAGTGTTATACAGTAATATTAACTGATGACCACCTTTCGAGCACAAACTATTGCCACTCATAATCATATCAAGTTACTCACACAACTTTCTTGCTTCATTTATATACATGAGTAAAAACTGATGATTAGACATTTGAATAAAAATCAATATAAGATATTGTACATTCAGAAATAATAATATAAGTGTTATTGATTATGATTGCATGGAGGATTTCATCATGAGCTCACATCAGTTAGAGAACCACCGGAAAACCTGGGAGTACTGGACAGCTGTTTCGTCCTAGTTTATGACTCTTCATCAGTACGCACCCACCGAGGTTATGTGAGTACCTTGATATGATTATGATCAATAGTTTGTGCTCGAAACGTCATCAGTTAATATTACTATATAACCCTGTGCGATTTATCAAAATAAAATCTTATCTATAATGGAGTTATGCTCTACCACAGTGCCCGAATTTTATACTTATCTCAATGGGTTAAATTTATTTTGATAAAGTTTCACAGTGTTATACAGTAGCAATATTTACTGATGACCACGTTTCGAGCACAATTTATTACTGCTCATAATCATATCAAGGTATTCACACAACTTTCTAATTTCGTTTATATAATTCAATTATCTACCATCGCTTGATTTGATTGGTAGTAGTATTTTCCATATTTCCGGTATGAGTGATGAGTCATTCCTATTCCACGTGTTGTCTTGGGTGTAGTGGACTCGATGAACAAGGATTCAGTAATCAACCTCTCTCGCTCTCCACCTGCCTAGATTACTTCTTAGAGTTTTAACCCTCTCCCACGATGCTACTGTGTGGTTGTGTGTTAATGCATGCAGTGCGATTGGTGAGCTTTTTTCTAAATTACCTATCTTCTCTGGGTCAACCATTCTTACCTTAGCTAAATTCTTATGTTCCGACAATCTGACTACCCCCTGACCTACTAGTTTGACCTATGTAGTTGACCTCACAGATGTACTCTCCCACTGGCAGAAGTTGAAATTCATGGGACACTGGATCGGGCGGGTCCCAGTGGCTGCATAGTATGTCAGCCCGCCATGTAGCGGGGAGATCCTAGATTCGAACCCTAGCATACTCTGCTAGAGAGTTCCAAACTAGGATGAAATAGCTGTCCAGTACTGTCTGATTTTCCAGTGATTTTGCTAACTGATAGCAACTTATTGGATGGTGTGCTTAAACCACAGAAGTGTGAACATGCACTGATTCAGTGATTATAAAAAAATAAAACCAATAGCGTAACTTTTATATTCATCATATATAATATTAATTAACATTACAAGATTTTTTTTAATTTCAGATATAATAACAAAGTTTACTGGACAGGAAATTAGTTAAATGCATTTTATTGTGTATGTGTATGCTTTAGGATGAAGCTATCATTGAATAGGAGTGAAAAAAACCGTATAACAAACCCTATAACACTTTGAAACGCGCATACTCATTCTTCACAGCTTTTAATTATCTAAGGATTATTTATACTTTCCGAAAAATAAAAAGGCGATTTGTTTTTTTTTCTGTAAAAGTTGTGTGAATGTTCTATAGTAATAATAATCATAACAATAATAATGATACAAAAGTTCTGTTGACAGATTTTTTTTTCAAAAGATTAAAACACACAGAACAGAGAGCAAATGTAAAGCTTACTTACTTTTATTTTATTTACTCACGCGCGAAATCCACATTTTTTTAACCCGTGAAGAGAAAAAAGAATTCTCAAATGGCTTTTATCAACAACTTAACTGATAAATACCATCTGAATATTCAAGTCTAAATTCAAATTTTATGGATGAATAACATTTGACCACTAGATGTGTATGATACAATAACACTTCAGCTGTTGATGGCCAAAGTTTAAAAATTAATACTAATAATAATAATAATATAGTAACGGTAATAAGAAAAACGAAACCTAAAGCACATTTAGTGGATATATGTGCCTCGGTGTGTTTAGAAGGGTTGAATACTTGTCAACCATGCACGTGGTCCGGGTTCAATCCCCGGCCAATGCACACTGCCATACTTCGCTTAGCCAGTAGCAATCTTGGAAAAAAGGGATGGTTAGGTGTTATAAGCCAGCAACCTCAGTCTGTAAAATCAACACCACTACTACTGAAACTTCAAAAAAAGAGAGAGATATGCAAATCCATTCATTTACTTACTCTACTTGATCAGCTAAACGTTGTGATACTGAGATGAAACTGAGCATTCCAATCCCACACCATTCAGGAAAACGTTCTTGAAGTTCACCAGCATCGAAAAGCTAAATGTGTATTGTAATGATAAGTGAAAATTTGAAGAAAAAAAAGTCCTTTATTACTTACTCATAAATAAGGGGAGCTAAGGTTGGATGTGACTGAGTACAATACATGTAGGTGCTTTTTTTCCGACCAATAGCTGCTACGTTGACGTGGTGGTT
The DNA here is from genome assembly GCA_944472155.2 of Trichobilharzia szidati. NCBI lineage: Eukaryota > Metazoa > Platyhelminthes > Trematoda > Strigeidida > Schistosomatidae > Trichobilharzia > Trichobilharzia szidati. The sequence continues at coordinate 132,862,668 of OX235279.1, read as the reverse complement.
GGGCTTGCCATATTGCGATCACCCAACAAGCTACACTGGCTGGAATTAATCTTTCTGTAGGTCCTACTCTGCCAGAATGGTTGTTAGGATAGCAGTTAGACTAAAAGCAGTTACCGGCATAGTGTAAGAACATTTTTTGCACTATGCTGAGGGTCTATGGGCGAAGTCGTACTGCTGGGGAACAGTAAGGTGTTTCTCTCAGATGACCAGCATGCCAGCTATGCTGTCCCTGCACTCTGGAGAGAGAGGGTTAGAAAAGGTCGACCCCCAAAATTGTACATCCCAACGTAATCTACGGTGGTCCGTAACCAGTGGTAAGTTACTAATACGGAACCAATCCAAGAAACCAGTTCAAACAGGTCGTGTGTGACCGGCCTCAAGCAGTTGTCTCCTGAGCTCTGCGGTCACGCAACACTAACTCTCTTTCTATTTCAGGTACATGAAGAAAAGAATCGACTTCCACAGTGTAGGCAGCGGGGAAGTAACAATCGCCCACACGCTTCCAAAAGCACACGAAGCCCCCCCCCCAGATCATCAGTGTAGGTGCTTTTCTATCGTTAATACTGATGCATGAAAGTTGACCGTACTACAAATTAATTTCTTTTGAAATCATTTACCGTCTCTATATTTTAAAAAAATGTTAGAAAGATGAATACAGCTCATTGTTTCATTCGATAACAAAATTTCGACACTGACCGAGAACACTGAAAGTTATCATTCTAAGTAATAAATATCTTATGGAATAAGAAAGGAATATTTGATTCTCTTCTAAGTCATGGTAAATGCTCAGACTCTGCTATACTACTTGTTAAACACGAGGTAGTATGGTACATATACAGTTAAGCCTATGTCTTCTCCCAAATCTTTACTAAGTGGATAAAAATGACACATTGCACTGTATTTATTTCATTTATCATCTTACATCGATTCACACGTGAACAGAAACCGCTTATCGAGTAAGGCCTTCGAATGAGAAGACTGAATCATTTGACCGTTGAGTACTTACTAGTAATAGAAGAAGAAACCACTAATCAAAAGAAAGTACACATGCAATGTTTCCATTCATCCACAAAACCTGTTGTTGGCAGAAGGCTTAAGTCGCAGACAACTTGTGACCAATTAAGGACGTTTTCTTTTATATTCACAATTAAAGTTAATACATTTGTTCTGTTCTGTTCTATTGTTTCTATGTTGACTGTTATTTTCACCTTCATTTAAACCTTCTTTGTTCTCTGTTAATTTCTTTGCGATTTAAACTTTAATTATTTTGCATCGGATATTCTGCGAGTAGTACGTGTTTGTATGTGTGTGTGATCGCGTTGTTTTAAATATGACACAAAAATATACATTTGTCATTGTTTTGACCAAAATTAACCAAAAGCACATGTAACTATGGAAATCAGATGTGAAATTTATCCACTGTCAGGGATCGGATTGGAATCAGTCTGTTTCGCCTAACCATCGCCTCCCCCGACGGGCATTACTAGCTGATATAGGTGCAGGTTGAAAAAGAGTAAGTGGTGGCCAAACAAAAACATGGCATCAATCCATGAAATCCCTGACACTTAAACTGAGTCAGGTAGGGAGATGCAGACTTCCGGGCTGAGGCCCTCGGGACTCTAAGAATCAATGACTGGAGACAATAGGTGACATGGCTCAAAATCGTTGTCAATGGCTTATGCAGATGTATTCAGTCTCTGTAATCTTTCATATTCCTTTCTACCATTACCCATTCTTTTTCACTCTTATACTTGTCAAAACTCTATTGATTCTTTTCACCCATTTTCTTGTCTACCTTTGGAACGTGGCAACTCGAACTGCTGCACTTCGGTGCCAAGTTCTGTGTTGAATCCAGACAGACAGACAGTTTCACTTAATTTGCTCATATAAATCGGAAGTAAAGATCAGAGTACTAAGGATTAGTAGTGAATTACATATAATAGATGTGGAAATGCTTTCTTTACAATTACGTAAACACATATGACAATCGATTACATAGTAGAAAGCTGATATTAGACTTCAGAATAAAACGAGAAACAGGGAATCCCAAACCCAGTTTCTATACTTGTTGGCGCATATAATTCGGTAGACTGGACTTCTATATTTGTTGAGCAATCAGCTCAACAAATTTGTAGAAAATGGAGATGGATCGGACATACATTGGGGAAGTCATTGATTGACATCGCGCACAATGCAGGCCGTTGCTCGAGTGGAATCCAAATGGGAAGCGACGAGTGGGTAGTCGGTGCGAGGGTGACATGGAGGAGATCGTGTGAGGAAGAGATGAGAGATTATGAGCAATCGTGGACGCAGCTGAAATGGATGTCAAAAAATAGAAGAAAGAAGAGATGTGTTTTTGAGGCCCTATGTTCCACTCAGAACCCAAGCGAATAATAATAATAATAATAAAAGCAAATCGCCACCTCCAAAATTCAAAATTACGATACGATGACTGATGCAGAAGTTAGCTACGACACCTAATACTATCCAGTAAGTAATTCACATATCTAGATAATTCTTCCAAAAACTTATTAGTTTTAAGGAAGATAAAAAGTAATTATATAGGTGTAAAAATCATGAATACTTACTGGTTTCTCCATCGATGTCTTAGGAAATACTTGTTCTTCACAAAGTATCAATGAGTCTGCAATAATGTCCTCGTACAGCAAAGGCTTAAGAATTAATAAATAAATAAAACGTGAATATGATTATAACTGAACACATTCTTAGATATATTTTCAATCCAAAGAAGTACAAATTTCAATTTTCAATTTTGATTTTTTTTTTTCAATTTTGATTTACAGCTTGATTCCACACCGTATTTTCAGTACAAGTGTGGAATTTTCAGCATGGATATCGGTAGCCCAAATTCAGGCCGACCATAGATATCAGGTGTGCGCCGGCAGGGGATCGAACCCCGGACCATGTGTATGGTCGGCGAGAGTCCTAACCACTGTGCCACCGACGCACTTTTTCCTCTGAACTTACATCAAAAACATACATAAAGATATACTATTGGGAAAAAATTGCTATTCAGGTCACCTAAGCGATTTCGAAAGTCATACTGACCATTTTCAATGAACGGTATATATATTATGCAGTAATTTAATGGGTAGCTCGTCTATTGCAAAACGATAAACAACAGTGTGGACCAAATATGTTCTGGAGGGACAATGACAATGCATGGTATTGGAATATTGACATAAGTAAGTGTGTCACAAGGAACTAATTGTCCTCATCTGACCGAAACACATTTTGCAATATGTAAATATGGAAGAAAAAGGAAGTATTAGCACACTGTTTTCTAATCAACAGCGCCTGGTAAACCAATTACGAATAATACAGATTCGTTTCTCTTGATAAACTTCAACAAAATCGCAAGAAGAACTAAATTTGTAGTATGAGACACGATATGAAGATCATTGATGCTATGCATTAAGTGATTTTTCAGATTAACACTAGTTATTGTCCTCCTGAATTCTGTCTTTCCCCGCTTTATCTTCTCTTTGCCATTATATATAAGTGGATGACGATTTCAGTCCCAATTTGTCAACTGTAATGACACTACTAACCACACAACTGTAACAATGCTTTCTATATTATTACTGAGAACAGTTGAAGTGTTTAATTGTTCTTATTCTTTCATGATTGTTTTAGGCAGTCTGACTGACTGAGTTTTCAACGCAGAACTTCACACTGAAGTGCACACAACCACCTGGTTAGATCAATCGGTTGGGGTATGAAACTTTTCAAAAAGTTTGCAATGGATCTGTTAAATAAAAGGATGGTTTTCTCTTTATGTTTCGAACTCAGTCCCCTTTGCTTAATATAAATCATAAATTACACTAATAAATAACCTTCAATAGCAAGAGTGAAAACTAATTTGACATAAATAAATAGGCCTTATTTGAAACTGCAGTCATCTTACGAGAATCTTTTTTTAACGAAAACAAAACTTACTACTCAATATGAGGTTAGTAAGTTGAGTGAATTACGTACAAAAGCTATGTGCAGTAATACTTTTCCCCTACTTTAAAGATGTGAAGTTTAATGGAGGGCTAAAACTTTGTCTTTGAAAAAAGAGCTAACTGGTAGACACGAAAGAGATGAATGTATTTATTGGTTAATTTAATTTAATATGAAGTGATCACCAGCTAACATCACTTCGGAAAAAGCCTTCTAGTGTTAAAACGCCAACAGAGAAAGGTGTATTTATTGCATTTTCGGAGTACGTTACATATTAGCCGCTTTAAGACAGCCACTGAGTAATATTCACTGGTGAATAAATATCCTTTAAAACTCTATTTTTTTTACTTTTTCCACTTAGATCACAGAAATCCCTTAGTTATTTTGATTGTTTTCAAAAGAAGTGTTGTGGGTTTCAAGCTAATAAAAATATTTGCACTTTCAGATATCACTATATTAATTTAACGCATAATAACTAACTGGTAACAGTGATAGAATGCTCATCAGCCATGTGGGAGGTCTGGGGGTTCGATTGCTAACCTGCGCACTGCTAAATCTCGCCTAGACGGTAGTAAGCCCGGGAAAAGAGAGAACGTTGGACGTGAGGTCTAGCAACCCCCCCCCCCACCCCATCCAGTAAAAGAATGGCGTTACTAAAACTCCAAAATCTTGCAGTCCTATATTCCACTCGGAATGCACGAAATGAACACCAGCAGCAACAACAGCAACAAAAATAATAAACCAACACGTCAAGTACGGTTAGCTGGAATTTATGGTTTCGTAGACTACTTTGTTTTCTCTTTAGTGATATGTGATGAATAAGCACACCATAGGTTACTATCAATCATATATATATATATATATTGTAAAATCAAACAAAACTTATTACATACAAGCTTTGTGATTCCTCCATCAGCATCACTTATGTCAACATCCCATCTTTCTTTAATTTGCAATGTTTCAATGGCTGAAATGCATAGGAAAATAATGAGGAACAATAAATTTTTTTAATGAGAGTATGGATATAAACACGATAAAAACATTATGCAGAGGATGAAATGAATGGATGATACAAAACCACTGGAGTGAAGCTGTTTTTTAAGTCCTCATCTTACTGATTTGCTTACAACAGATACTGAGTACCAGTAGATGACTAGAAGTAATTAATGGGTTACTTGCTTATGTCGTCACACTTTTTTTTATCGTAGCTACCTGAGATAACCAGGCTATTTTCCAGTTTTACTCAGTTACCACTTTTTTACAATACGTCTATAGTAGAAATAGAGACGTTTTGACTTATAGCTACAATCTATGTGGTCAAACAAAGCGAATACAAGATGAAATTCAGTGATAATCGAGTGTGAAAAGCAGAATGTTAAGTGGGTATTTTAGGCTTCTGAGTTCTTCTTTTTATCCTGTGGAAGACCATGAATAAATAGTACTGAACTGATTGTCCACTGTCTACTGCACCTTGTTTTTCTTAAAGATTATCTCGCTGGTGCAAATATATCAACAGCAGAAAAAGATTCTCACTGAAGTTGTTTGAATTGACAGACTTACTCAGTTGAGCACGCAGAAATATCCCACGAACTGCAAGCTTGCGTAGATCATAGGCTAGTTTAGCAAATATATCAATGATATCAGACGGCATCTCTGTCAGTGGTAATGAACTACAGCATTGCCTGAATATGAAGAGAAGTCATAAGAAAGTAATTTTAGATTAAGTTGTAAAATTTTGCGTGCAATCAAAAATTTTAATTATGTTCCTTAAAGGGGAAATTTTTATTAACTGTATATAAAATTCATAGTGTATAAGGCCAATTCCCCTGTGTCTACAATGTTTAACTTGTATAGGTGTGCTGTTCGTGATTACTCGTTGAATACGAATAAGTCTGCATGCTAGAAATATTTTCTCAGGAGTTATTTGATGATTTCCTGAAGTTCTATGCTATTAAAGTTATGGGTAAACTAATTAGACTCCTGATACAATTACAGGACTGAAGCATAAATTCCTATTCATACGCACTCATTAAATTGTGTAAACCACAATCAGTTTCAGTAATGTACTACAATGATTATGCGAATTATAGCAGGATGCATTTTGTACACTATAGATTGTTCATATATATATATAACTAATATGACACACTCTCCCTGTAGGATGTAGCCAAAGTAAGTTATCTAAGCAACTATCATTGAATACATTACATTGGTGCATTTTCGCATGATTAAAGGATGAAGAAGTACTCTAACAATTCATGAAATCTCTCCAAGTTGAATCCTTCCACAACTCAGGTTTTCATTTCAACTGCAACTATTAACTCACTTAATCAAAGTGAGGTTGGGAAAGAGCTAGTAGTGGTCAAACCGAAACACGGCTTCATCAGTCAATTAAATCCATAACAGTTAGTTTAAGCCAGCCAGTCATGTAGGGAGGTGTAGACTTTCTGACTGGTTGCGATCTTCGGGATGGTAAGAACCAATGAAGGCTGGAGGCACATTGGCGATATGGCTCAGTGGTGCAGATGCATTCACTCTTTGTGATTTATCATATCTAATAAAATTCTATTTTTTTGCATATAACTATTCTTTTCCCCTCATACTCCTGTTTATTATCTGTCTTTTGAACCTTCCTCTGCTCACTCTCTTCTTGCTTTGTGTACTAAAGGGAATGTGGCAACTCGAACTGCTGCACATCTGTGCAAAGTTCTATGTTGAAACCGGTCAGTCAATCACTTAATCAAACCAGTTGATCCCATTAAGCGCATTTCGCAACAAATTCTTTATTTCAGCTGACCGACAAAAATCACCCGCCTTATTGTAACGCAATGCCTCCAAAGCCTCAGGATGGTCGGGGGTGGATGCCTTGCGCTGCGGGTTGGCCACCCTTCCGCACACCTCTTGAAATGCTCCCATATGACCGGGCGTCTTACATAGCCTCTCCTAAGGAAGTCCTACTCACTGCCTTCACTTGGCGGAGGTGTTTCTCAACAAAGTGAGAGGGCGAAAGCGGATGCCCGGCGCTCTTCACCGGGTTGACTGTCCATTGGATGACAGTCTAGGGGAGATGGCTAAACCCTGATTCCAAACCTCCAACGACTGGCGTATGAAGCTCACTGGAGCTCACTGGCAGACGTATGGACAAAGGGCTTGTTGGATGTCTGGCCCCATTCAAAAAGGCGTATGAACCGAACTCTGGTCACCGGCTGCCAATGGATAGTGGACTCCCTACTCCACTCCTACTGCCTTGTAGATTACACTTGGTTGTGTAAAGGCTAGAGCTGCACTCTCAAACAAAAGGCCGAGCGATTCTGGGGACATCACTCGTACCAAATTCCCATGAAACTTCATGAACTCTCTTACAAACGAGGTACAGTCAAGGCTGATATGGAGTGCCTGGGGCTACAAACCGTCTACGGACTCCGTTTGTAGAACAAGAATTGGACAACCCTGTCGCAAAACCTTGCATCAGATCGCCCCGCCTGGGCAGCGATGATTCGAGATGTTCATGAAGCCGGCTCATCCTCTCGTAGGAGATAGCCGAAGTAAAGAAAGAAGAAGAAGAATGACCTAGATGCAACAATCTATTTCATTTAAAGCTTTGAAAACTATTCTGTTTAGGTGTTGTTAGGCAGAAAATAAAATGTTAGATAATGTTGACTAAGGGTATTTATTATGCAACACAGACACCTACCTGTATTCTCGTATACATTCTAATAAGTAATCTGTTAATGCTGTTTCATTTGTTGTACTACTGAATGCTTCAAGAACACTATCACGCATGTGATTGGAAATAGCATGAACCAGCTCCAAGTTAATTTGCTAAAATAAATTATTTTATAAAAGGCAAGTAAAAGAAAATAAATAAGTAAGTGGTAAGATGCAGACACTGATGATAAAATTGTCTTCTTCAATACACCAATAAGGAAAAAGTGTGACTGCTACTCAGTTTAATTTGTAGCAGTAAATCGAACAGGAAATTAAACATAAGATTATGTAAAACAACAGAATTGATTGTAACAGCAGTAAAAGCTTGTAAAAACAACAACATAGTTCAATGACACAGGCATCTGTCAAAAATCCAAATATTATTAAATGACAGTTCAACTAGGATACTTCAGTAGTATAATGCACTCACAAGAAAAAAAGGAATTTTTCTAATCAGGCTATCAGTCTATATGAGTTCTGAAATCCCTTGAGGACATAATCGTCTATGAAAGTTGTCCCATTCTCAGAGAAACTGATAGTAACTGGTAGAAATAACTCTTCATACAATCTTAACTTTATTAAATGAAAGTTTGGTTCGAAACTGCAGACAAAAATCAGCATGTGTTACGGTCCTTTGAAGTTCTTGCGCCGATCCATTCAGATAAACAGAATAAAGGGATGTTTTTTTCTAGTTTACAACTTCCTCCCATTACACCGAATAAATGAAGTTATGTGAGTATCAAAACTGATGTGTGATGTATATACGTAAATTTGTAAATTCAGATTACAGGATTTCGATTACTGAATATTACCGCATGAAGTATGGGCGCAAAAAGACCCAAAGTGATTTAATTTAAGCAATAGGCTGGATCATTGGAGATAGCTAGATAATAGTAAGTAATCTGCTGAAACTCTAGATGCTAAAATCCTTGTAGTGGGAAGAGATAATACTATCGTAAACATGTACTCGGTCAATTATTTATATTGTTTTCATGCAGCCTACACTGTGGGAAATGATGTCTTTCTCAAATACCTTAAATACACAGTAAATAATTTTGCATAAAAGTGAAATTTTCTATAGTTGGTTTGTAAGGATTAATTTTGTTTCTACGAGTTGATCACGGATTGATATGAGTTAGAGAACCATTGAAAACCAGGGAGTACTGGACAGCTGCTGTTTCATCCTAGTTTGGGAATCATCGGCAGTACGCACCCACCACACTGGTTTCGAACCAAGGACCTTCCAGTTACAAGGCAAGTTAGTATACCATCCAGTCACTGGGACCCGATTCAATGGCGCATGAATTCTAACTTCTACCACTTCGTGATTTAGCGCGACCCCAACCAATGTTGTCGGTGGGACATCCATCCTCACACTTGACTGGATGGACCTCACTGGTCAAGACATCTCACTAGAACTCCCGGAAACTCCATCCTGTGAGGTCCTTATTACCACTGTTGTTAACTTGACTTTTGTTTTGGTTAAATTTTTAGCTGAGCTCTACTCAACCAAGTCAATTAGATGACGTCACTCAAACTTGCTTATTTAATCTTACTTTAGTTTCTAGGCGATTAACGAAGTTTGTTATCTAAAATTTACAATTCTAATGACAAATCCTTCAAAATTATCACAATTGATTAAAAGTCACAACTAGTCGAAAACTCCACCGAAAATATTATTTCAACTTACTATCCAAGCTGCTTTAGGATCATTTGTGGACGATTGACCGAGTTTATCATAAACTTTCTGAAAAGGAAACGATAAATTGTAAGAACAAGTTTATATTATGCAAAAGTTAGGATAAAAGGAAAACATATATATATATATATATTTACAGTAAGACGTTATTTCCTAATTATAGTATTGTCAGTTTGCAATGACTGAAATTGTTTGTTTATGAAAAACTAAATGGTTAAACAAAAGCACCTTGCAACACAGTGAGTTACACAGAATAGTCCGCAAATTTTGCTTTACTGAATCACTGAAAATAGCCACAAAAGGGAGTCGCTTAGCCAGTACTTTCAGTGACAAAGTTATAAACTTAGAACCTTCAAACTATGAAATAGTACAGTAATAGAAACAAAAGAAATTCAATTTTATACCTTGAATGTTCAAAGTTATTTAGGACAAACTTTTATCTGCAACAATAAACTTACAGTATTTCCAGGAGCTTGATTACTGTAATTCAACTGCCCAGACGTATACGCAGCACCCAGACGCCAAAACTGTGTGACATGAGTAGTGAGCAGGCGACACACTGACTTAACCATACCCACCATTCGAGGAACACCGTAAAACTCTACAGCATAAACAAGAAAGTAACTTTATTTAAGAGGAGCTCTATGTGTGTGTGCGTGTGTGCACAATGCAGATAGAGCGCGCATAAAAATTGCAAAAAGTTGAATTCACTATATAATGCAACTGTGCTCCATTCAAGCTATTGCACTCAGACGTCTAAAACTCCATAAATGAAGAGACTCGATTTCAGTCCGTGACCCCTTTTTCATATTTCTCCATTTCAAATAACCTAAAATCACAAATTAGTAATGCTGCGGAATGATTACTCTTAGTTAATACAATAGATTAACAGATCAAAAACTATGGGTTTCTCCTCCAGAACTTTTAACACCAACTCACAAATGCATACAAAACACAACTATTTTTTGTAAATCTAATGGGAAATTGTGAGGAGGTTTGCTATATTTTTAATAAGAGAAATTATTATTCATTTGGTTGTTTATGTCAAGAGAATAACAGGAATGTGACTAAACCTAATCTAATAACGGTTACCATTATATATATATATATATATATATATATATATATATATATAATTCGCAATACTTAGCGCGATGATTCCCATTAAAATTACAAATAATAAGCATAATGTGTTTATGAATATTGCATGAAGACCTAAGTTATATGTATGAGTCACAATATTTCCATACGCACAGAACTCTTGTTATAATAATTGCAATCAAAAATTTACTGGACTAGAGGACAAAGATATATGACGCGATATCAGTAATGACCATTGTTTCCACTGCTACGACTATTAATGAGTGTTATTGCTAAAATAATTATTACAACCAAACGTGAATACATCCTGTGTCTCACTATGTTTATAAATCAGATAAAATTAGAGAGATATATATTGAAACTGTTGGATTAACATTATTATTATTACTATCATTAGCCTTTACTCGATATAGGATATAATACCTGGAATGAGCTGCCGAAGGATTTAGAGTTTGAGTTTAAAAGCGACACAGAGAGGGCATCGCATAATACCTGATGTGATTACTCACGCTTTGGTCAACGTTAATGCAACATACAGAAGTATATCGAAAAGAAAGCCAACACGAGAGAATTAGAATAATTAAGTTCAACTCTACAAAACGAGCTGTGGTGATTCTATGCATTAACTTTCACTCTGTAATTGAATATTTGTTTCGTTTGCCTTGCCTTACTATAGAGACTAATCGATTAAGTATAATCCTTACGGTATCCGAACGACAGTGTCACATCCCACTGTGTTTATCAATTTACATGTATATGTGGTCACATGTATATTGGGAAGACCCGTCGATCTCTGCAGGTTAGAGCTACGGAACACAATCCAAAGTGGCTGCAAGAACATAAAAAATCACCGGATACAATTAGTCGGTGGCACAGCGGTTAGGACTCTCGCCGACCATGCACATGGTCCGGGGTTCGATCCCCTGCCGACGCACACCCGATGTCTATGGTTGGCCTGTAAATTTGGGCTACCGATATCCATGCTGAAAATTCCATACTTGTACTGAAAATATGGTGTGGAATCAAGCAGTAATCAAAATAAAAATAAAAAAAAATAGTCCGTGAAACAGATGTTGAACATCATTTATCGCAAAGCACATCATAGGGAAGGGTAACAAAGTTGATTCCAGTTGTGTCTTTAAGCCCATACGTAAAACGAGTTTGGATCATATACTGAAATTCATTGAAGCCTTAGTGATAAATTTGTTTTATGTGTTCGAAAATTACTTGTCATTAACTCTGAACCTGCCTCGATAATCCAATTTTAGAATCAAGATCCATCAGTATTTTCACCAACACCACCCCCCGCTTTTGATTTTACCCCATTTTTCTACCTCTTATCTATGACTATGATCTGTAAATATGTTGACTTATACTGATAAAAATTGTAAGCCTTTATGTTCTGTTGTCTTCAATATAAATATGTATGACAAGAACGAGTGTGACCAGAATGTCGAAAATGTGTTACACAAATAATACACTACACTTTTCAGATAAATTACGTCCTCTATATTGTTTTGTCGAAATTCATAAAAGGAACTCTCACTGGTTTACAACACTACATATAGTCTGTTGTGGTAGCGCGTTTTTGAATCGAACTTTGCCGATAATACACATCTGAAAAAAAAATACGCGGGGTGTTTTTTACCTCGACGTTTGACACAGACGTATGCCACTGAAGTCGGATCGAGCAGGCTTCGAATATAATCTAGTATTTCAATGCGATAATATAAAACGATAAGTGAACAGTAAAGTGAATAAGTTATGCTCTAGGGTAACAACAAACGATCATCTTATAGTATTTGGTAACTAGTAATAAACGATAGTAGATGATGTGCTCAAAAAAATAGAGCATATATGCGCAAAATTAGTTGAGATGTGATGTATGAATGAAATATAATCAAGTCTTTTCTTTTTAATGAAAACAGCCATTTACCTTCAGCGAATAATATCGATGATTCAGGATTCATTACAGAGGATCGATTATCAATTGATAAAAGATTACCGATAAGATGAGAACCACTATTCGCTGAATTTCCATCACCTATGCCTTGGCTTGATAAACGTTGATAATTGCGCAATTGGTCGATCAGCCAGTCTTTGAAACATGTTAAACACAACCATCCTGGATCATAATCCACCTCTAATTGAGTTAGATAACTGAAATGAAGCGTTGAAATACAAATAATTAATAAAAAGCTTTATTACCGAAACCTTTTTTACTTTTACTTTTTCTCTCTATTATTCGGTTTGTGATGGGGTTCATTGGCTGAAGCAGCTGGATATAAACCAATGAGTCACAGGTTCGAAACTTGCTTCATCTACTTCAGTTTCGGGATCTGAACAGTATCACCTGACACAGCTCACACCTTGGAACATGGAAAATCTGTTTCCAGAAATTGAATCTAATGATACACGACTGGAGACATTATTCTAGAAGGGTTGATGTTTGAAAATGACAATTAAGTCTTAGAGCTCTAACTAAGCCCAACTAAGCTTATTATTTCATTATTATTTAAGATACAATCGCATAATTCTTACTTTTTATGAGGCGCCAGTAAAGTTAACGTTTTACGTTAAAGTTAGGTTAAGTAGTAAGATAAAGTATTCTCGCCATTATTAATATTAATATTACTATTAGTAGTAGTATTACTCCTAGCCTATAAAATGAGCTATTATTTTTTAATCACTAATATGGCTTGATTTGTACACACTTTCTATCTTTTCTACATACATACATACTAAAAAGAGAAACATTCATTAAGAACTGTAAATTCAGCTAATACAGACAGGAAAGTGAGTGGTACGGGGAAAATGAATAGATGCAAAGAGATAGTCAGTCACCAAATTTTGTTTAAAAGGACGTTGAATGCCTGAAACAGCAACAACAACAACAACAGCACATACCCACTTCCGCATTTACAGCAGACAATCATATACACCCTACTTCTTCTTCTTAAGAATTCTATCACATTTGAAAACAAACAAAATATTATTTAGCGACACTTAAACATATATATATATACATATCAATTCACATGTTTATATCATTTCCTGGATAAGTCAGTCATTTAAAGAAAAACCAGCTTCTAATAGACGTTGGCTAAAATGGGTTATAACTTGATGTTAACGAAAAACAAAGGGGTGTCAAGAGTAAAGGCTAACTTAGATACCTTCCTTCCATCCTTCAAAAATGAGGGATGAATTTGGTGCCATGACGTGCCTCATTTAAACTGTAACATGATCATAAATAGAGAGTAGTTAGTTAGTTCATCAATAATACATCACACTTTACCACTTTACCACTAGTCAAAGTTATACAGTCAGATAACTAACAGAATGGTAATACAAATCAGTCTGATGGGACAAAGTGTTTTGCTTAAATTAAACATTTGAATATCAGTCATTCCTGCTTCATTGTACATTATTAATGAATCACCTTTTAACTAACACGATAGTAAGTAATTGATCTTTCTTTCGAATAAATAGTATCAAATTATTTAAGGTGCCTAATCAACTAACTATTTTGTGTGTGTGTATGTGTGTGTGGAATGCAAAGCCAGCTACAACATCTACATCACCTAGATAATATTTATATAGAGTGCCTTATTTACTCTCACTTCCTCTATATACAATACATAATCCTGTCATCTTTAAAATAATAAAGATAAGTAAAGCGCGACAATGAAAAAAGGGGGGAATGCTAAAAGCACTTGACTATAATATTAATCTTTTTTAGACTTTGATCACATTGAACCTATGCATTTGATTGAACATTGATATACGGAATAAAAGGAGATATTTGTTTGAATGTGCATATGTGGTGAATAAACGGCAACACTGACAAAAGGAATGAAAATCAAATCTACCCTGTTAATTTCAACACCCACGGCTTAGGGGAAACTGATTAATTTAAAAATAGCAAGTCTAATTGTTCAATTTAATACTCAAAATCAGTATGTTCTTCGTTGAGGAGCACCACTAAGACCACTGAAAACACTTAACAATTACTCTAGTCTACACACTCTGATAAATAATTCTTTTACAAGCTATACATGATGTCACTGGTAGCAACGTTTAACCTTTGTGTATAATAACCCTGGCAGAATTATTTCCATTCTGAACAAACTTAAACAAAAGTATACTTAGCCAATCCTTTCTCTTGTAAAATAATTTAAGATCATTTTCTAAAATACTGATAAATAGTCGCATTTCACATTCTCTCTTATCACTTGAACAGATGTGAACTGAACCAATTTCACGATAAACATACTTTAGATGAAAACTGAAAATAAAGCAAACCTGATGACTGACTCTGTGATAGGATGTCACATAAGAGATAGTAGTATATTACACTACAAAGACTTACCTTATTTTGTGCCTTGCATCATCACTGTCTATCGGCATTGAAGTTAACTGATTACGTAGCATGATAGAGAAATTAGCTACTACAGTTTCTACATCTCCATAAACTAAAATAAGTAAATGTTTTTGAAGAAAAACAAACAAAAGGAAGAGTGAAAAGTGAAGAAAGCTCAGTTTACCCAACTAATTAGCAAAAAACAAAAATGAATACTGATAGAAAGAAACGAAAAGTGGCAAAATTAGGTTAGCCGTTATATGGATGGACTTCAATGGGAAAGTGTAATGAAATTGAAAAACAAGGAGACATAATTTTAAGCTAAAATAAGGCAGCTGTATATCTTATCATTTCACCTTCTAATCTCGAAATAACCACATTACCACAATAAGTTATACACCGTTACTTTTTCTTTATTTCACATATATTCCTATTAATAAGATTAACAGTATTTTGTTCTGCTCACATTCTTTTTATGTACTGTTATCAAGTGTACAGAAGTGAACTACCAGTGGACCAGAGAAACACACTTCACTTTATTTCGTTCAATATAAGTGGAAAAAGTCTGAGAACTTTATTATTGTTATTGTTTCCTTTAATTCCTAGAGGAACATAGAGCTTCAGCCGTGAGTCTACATTGCGTTCGGTTCTCTGCTAGAGTCTTCACACGGCTCCAAGTCTGCCCACACGTTTTCATCTCCTCTTCACATGACCTCCTCCAAGTCACCCTTGCACTGACGACCAACTCGCCGCTTCCCCTTCGGGTTCCACTCGAGCAATGGCTTGTCTAGTGATGTCACTTGATGGTTTCCTCAGAGTATGGCCAATCCATCTCCATTTCTTCCTGCCTATTTGTTTCACAATCGGTTCCTGGTTAGTTCGCTCCCAGAGATCCCTGTTGCTGATCTTTTCTGTCTGGCCATCTGATCTTGAGTATTGAGCGAAGACAACTGTTAATGAAGGTCTGTAGTTTGTTTGAGATGCTCTTTATGACGCGCAGTGCAAGTCTCAGATCCATCCAGAGGACTTTAGTAATCTATATATATATATATATATATATATACTCATATACTATTTAACATACAAAATGAGTTGTCAACCGATAAAGGATGTGAAATTCAATCTCCCTGACTTAAATAATACTAATGATAACTTCTTCAAATGGAACAATGAGTACAGCACAGCTGGTAATCTTTGAGAAGGCAACAACCTCTTTGACATTTCCTGTGTTCCTTGTAATGACAGAGTGAAATGAACAGAAAGTCTTATCCATTCTCTCTTAATGTGATGATAAATTCATACAAGTGATTCTTCCATCCTGTAAGATGGATAACAAAAATTCACCTGAAAATATATGGAGAAACCATAATTTCACACAAATGCAGTACACGTAAGATTCAGGATATGAATGCAAGAATGACTGATATGAAAAGCTGTTTCGATCAGCGACAATTAAACGGAAGATTTTTCAGAATGAAAAAATGAATGTAAAACCTTCAAAGTATCTGAAAACAAAAACCCTGTAACTTGAGGTCGAACATAATATGACCTTAAAATATCAGTAGACGATCATAGTGTAACAACAGAAGACAAGGGCCAGGCAACAGATCGTTTATTAAGGAAAATCAACACATATTTATAGATTTTAATGTACATTATTGTAGATTATTGTTAGTAGAAAATACAGTCTTTTGATTGGTTGTTTCTCACAGAAAGTTAACCTTGCATCTCTTTATGGCTGTGCCAGATCATCCATATGCTAACTGTACCCGCTTACGCAAAGCCTTCGTTCTCATTTTCTCAACACCAATATTGGGGAAATAAACATTGACGTTAATTACTGTCTACTAACTTTGGCTAGCAGCCAGCTCTCACCACAACAGGACACTTTATCAATCAACTTTGATACCGAGATTTGTACAAACACTTTTAATCGACAACATCTCCAGTTACTTTGCATTTCTATACGGTTTCTATTTTTCCTTATTCTAATCTTTCTCTTACTACTAATACTGTAAACATTTAGATGGTGATATAGAGTTGTGTTTTCTGAGCTGGATGGTTTATCTGAGAAGCTTTTATTACCGTCTACTAGGTAACATCTTCAACGCATACTTCAATTTGAAGTCGACTTTTTAAGATTAACCTGGTAAAACTAAAACTGCCGCGTTCTAATTATGAAAAACCAAAATGTAATCGTCTTTTCATATGGATCATTACACTTCCGGTGCACATAATTTGTCACCTACACTGGGCACAACACTGAACACTAGTATGGGCTTCAATAATAACAGTGAACTGTTAAACTTTATTTACTTTATCCAGTATTCGCATTTCGATTCAGATCACGCCACATACTAGAAAACTACAAAGCCTCATTACTCATACCTTCTACATCTCGGAAAACCAATATTTATGATTCTAGTCAAGTTTTTTAATAACAACTCTCCAACTGTAAATTTAAAATAGTATTGTATTTCTGCTTGACCATAAATTCTATATCAGCAAAGCAGGATCTTTCAAGAGAGCTAATCGGCAGGATTCCTAAGAAACAGATGCTAGACTAGAATATTCTATCAAAAGTAGTAAATCGTTTCCCTCTTTGAACTGCGGTTTTCAAACACTTTACACTTGGGTGATTATTGACACAATTGTTTTAAGCGAACCTATAACAAAATAATGTTGCAACGGAACAAAACAACTCAACACGGATTAAGGTGGGAAACGAATCTATGGTTACGCATCAATGATTACTAGTTATCCTTCACATGACACATGACTCCATCCATCCAGAGGTAAAATGCCAATGTCTGGCTATGAAGAGAATGCTGAGAAAGTAAATCGCACTAATCGAGCTCATGCAGTCATGTAAGAGCTTGTGAGGGATCGTCCCATGAAGTAATGAGGACCAGTGTATCTATCAGGGATGCCCAATATCTCCATTCATGTTTATGTTCACCAGTATTAGTGAGTGTGGTCCCGATCTTCCTCACTGATTTATTACCAGGAAAGTCTTGTTGGTTTAAAGTAGGCTGATGGCGTTGTCCTTCTAGATAAATATAAAATCTTCTAAAGACCTTGGGTAGAGTCTTAGTATGCTTTGCACTGCTATTCGCCCTTGTGAAATATACGTTGATTCTACAGGCCGGACTGCACCAAGATGAGATAATTATATCACCACTTGTTTGGGAAGTTGTATAAATCCTAAAGGATACAAAAGGCTTGTGTGACATCTACGAACTTACTTCATCACTGGCCTAGATATGACCCCCAACACCCCCTCTATTCCCAACTCTCTCCTTGTATCTCATCAAGTAAAACCAGAAATCAGTATAAAAGAATCTATGCTCGTACAACCAAGTACAGGAACTCAACGATACCATACTTGGCCCGTGTTCTAAGCGACAGAGACAATGTTAGGCGTGAAACCTGTGACTTGCTTTGTTATTAACAACATAATTTCATACTCTTTTATTTCTCTCTTATTTCGTATTCTTTAGTGAACTCCTTCTTCAAACTACTTAGCTACCTGAAATATTAACATTGGCTTCCTTTTTTGTACTTTACTATATTCCTTCTATTGTGTATCACTGGTTCCGACTATATTAGCACTATGAGTATTACAAAATTGTCGTGTCATTAACCATCATGTAATTATTAGTTTTGTGGTTGCTTTTCTTATTTTCTATACTTTTCGGCAATATTAAACTGACAATCATTGTTTGTGAATGCCATAGTCACCACCTCAAAAAATTTTGTATTATTCAGGATTACTCACACTACCACCACAAACACTGCATTAGACCTTGGTAGACTTTGGTACTTTTTCGCATTCATAATTATTTTGTGTTTATCCTGTTTTTTCTTTTTTTTGGTTTTTTTTTGCTGTTGGTGTCTTCAGATTTACTCTTTTTTTTTGTTTGTTTAATACTTATTTTAAACGTCGGTAAAATTAGATGCAAATATTGTAGATATGTGCTGAAAATTCCACACTGTACCACTGTACTGTTTCTGGAATAAAGCAAATTATTATTATTATTATTATTATTATTGATATAAGGATGTGTGTAGCTAGCGGCAATTTGCTCCAGCCTTCTTTACAACTGTGAGTCATGGTCATTGAAACTGCAAGATCTGAAGAAGTAAACTTTCTTTAACCATAGGTGTCTGCGTTCTAACTCTCTTGTCAGGTGGCACAATGTGGTGAGTAATATTGATGTTAGCCATAGTGTTAGATAAGAACAGGAAGCTCATGATTTAGGTTGTGAAACTAAATTAGCTGAGATGTCTGGAGTGTCGGTGTTACATGTGACGAGCCATTGCTTTCCTCTTTGGACAATCTTAGCAGACACAAGATTGGGCTGGAAAAGAGTTAGGTGTGGAGAAACCTATACATGGTATCAATCCAGGGAGTCTTTGTCTGCTGATTTGAATCACGTAAGGACGTCAAAATATCTGGTTGTGACACAAAAGACGCTACGAACTAACGGTTGGCGACTGCTTGCTACATTGGCTCAAAATCGCTCTCAACAGCTCAGATGCGTTCACTCTAAATGAACTCCCAGGTTCTTATTATTATCTTTCACCCCTTCGTGTCTGTTTATTATATTTACAAGTGTTGGTTTAGAGGGATTTAATTGGTCACAGGATTGATCATGTGCTAACATCAGTTAGAGAACCCATGGAAAATCTGGGAGTATTAGACAGTGTTTCTTCCTATTCTGGGACTCTTCATCAGTATGCACACACCGGGATTTGAACCCAGGATCTTCCAGTAACGAGGCGAGCTCGTAGGCCATTAAGCCCCTGGGACCTAATCCAATGGTCTATGACACTGGCTGGCGGTTGCGTTAAATATATATTATATTTTCATTACATTTTTTCCCTATCTTTATGCATGCTTATGTGGAATGTAAAAATTTGAACTGCTGTAATTTTGTGTGAAATTCTACCTTGAAAATTCAGTTCATTTATAGTTATCAGAATTCCAGTTCAGTAGTTCCTATGTTTAAATGCAGAAAAGTCATAGTCTAGAAAATATTTAAAATTTTCAACGTACTACTTATTAGTAATTTGTAATACAATTCGAACAATCAGAATGCCAAACGTTTAAAATCTCTTATGTAGCGATGAATAGTAAATATTTTCTGGATATTAGACGTATTTTATAGACAGACAACCGCAGTAAATCAGAGTAACTAATATGGAATATAAGATCCCAGGCTCCAGATGCCTACGAAGACTAAGTCTATATGAACGAACTCTAAAGAGAAAGGCGGGCTTCAGGCCCAGACAACACAGTGTGCACTTGTGAACACACTAGACACTAAACCCAGCACCTTCAGATTATCTGATGAGCGTGTTACGGTTGAGTCACTGGCTGGAATGAAGTGGTGCATGAATTCACGATATAGTGTCACCACCAACCAATGCCACACTCACCAGGGGGTTGGGTATACGGCATGACAGTTCTCTCTGTCCTACTTCACGAAATGATCAGTCAAAGTAGAAAATGCGGCAGTATAACCGGTTTTGGTCGTATGCTCTTACTCTCAGTAACCGACTTAGGTGTAGCGAGATGGTGATTAATAACGAGGTAAGGACTAAAGTGCTAAAAAGGAAGCAGCTCCATCGATGAGGCTGCTCGTGTACTATACACACTGATCCATCACATTCCTTGAAGAACAATGCCAGTCGAAGTCACATTAGGTTGGAAAAACTTTAGAGGTGATTACAACGAAACAGTCCACCAATCAATGGCTTTTGATCTGAACCACATAGGGCAGTGCATGTCATCTGATTTGGGTCCTTACAATTCCAAGAAACAATGACTGGATGCCCCTTGTACTATGACTCAAAGTTGCACACACAATGTGGCGCAGATGTATTCCCTCGTTAAACTTATCACCTCGTTCCTGCGTCATTTTATCGCTAGAGTATTTGAATGACTGATGTAGATTTAATTGTAAACCATGAGAAGTATTGGATTTTGAGGTGCTTGTTTTTCTATAGTTCATTATTACTTTGTTGAATAATGTCTGTGTCTTTCAAGGCTTTTAAAATAATAAATTCAAGGTACAAGTACTCAATAAAGGCCAGAAAGAAACAAAAATATGTTAGAGAAATGAATCTTTGATTTTCTCAACATAATTCATTGCACTTTATACTATTTTTGTTTTTTGTTGTTGTTGTTTTTTTTTGAAGTATAAACAGCTGATCAGCATCACACTGTTCTTACACATAGTTCTTGGTATTGCAATAAATTCCTTTGCTATAGTGTATTTCTCGTACACAATTGATTGTCGTCGAAAATGGTTTCTATTCATCATACACTTCACAATTATTAATTACAAGAGAAAAAATATTCAGAAAGTTAGTTTGGATTTGGACAATGTGCACCACAAACAGAAAGCAGCTGTTGCAAAAATATATATATTATTCCTACGGTTTATTGTTATTACTCTTTTGGGTTCCATGTGGAATATAGGGCTTCAACAACACATTTCCACTTTGTTCTATTTTCTGCCGTCCTCTCCGACTGGGTCCACCGTTTACAGACCATTTAGAGGTGATTACAACGAAACAATCCACCAATCAAAGGCTTCTGATCTGAACCACATAGGGTAATAGTGCGTCGGTGGCATAGCGGTTAGGACGCTCGCCGATCATGCACATGGTCCGGGGTTCGATCCCCGGCTGACGCACTCCTTTACCTCGCTAAGCCAGAAATAATGTTGGTGAAGAGGAAAGGTTGGGCATTAGGCTAGCAACCCCATCCTGTAAAATAAACACTGCTACAGAAACTTCAAGCCACTAGCTTGAAGCCCTATTTTCCACTGGGGAACGTAAAGGAAAAATAAAACATAGGGAAGTGCATGTCATTTGATTTGGGTCTTTACAATTCCAAGAAACAATGACTGGGTGCCCCTTGTACTATGACTCAAAGTTGCACACACAGTGTGGCACAGATGTATTCCCTCTTTAATCTTATCACCTCGTTCCTGTGTCATTTCATCGCTAGAGTATTTGAATGACAACACATTTCCACTTTGTTCTATTTTCTGCCGTCCTCTCCAACTGGGCCCACCGTTTAGAGACTCAGGATTTAATACAATAATCCAACTGAGAAGTTCATTTATTATTTACTAACTTCTTAATCACAAAATCTCAGTCATAATCTTCTTCTGTATGAAATTATATATATATATATATATATATATATATAGGAAGGTATTTACACAATGTTATCAAAGTACAGGCATTTATCATATTTTGTGCTAAATTATAACTTACTGCGGCGTAGAACTTCTGCATCCGAATTAGAGAACAGTGATTTCGCGCGTAGATAATCATTTAACACCAAGTTGTAATCACCCTATACACATATATATAAACAGATGCACGTCATAACAGGTAGTATGATTATAAATGACTACAGACAATCACATGAGTTTTTGAAAACAAGTCGAGTAGTTTATACCACAGGTTGCAGAAAGAAAAGAATACAAAAGCCCTACAAAATGAGACATGATGATGCATCCATAAGTAAGCACAATAATAATAATAATGTTAGGTTGAATGAAAAGAAAGGTTCATTCTATGGTATATACAATGCAAAAGTATAATAACCAAATTCACCTGTAACTGAAAAATTGAAAGACCAACACTTCAGTTTTGCTATATTTACCTTTTAGTCTAGCCTTGTGTATAAGAGATATTGTAGGCGAATTAGGAGAACATAAAATTGGTGATGAGTTTATTTAAATGACGGCGGTGAGTTGGCAGGATAAAAAAGAACTAGGGTTAGCAGCTTAGAAGGTCGGATTCACAACAAACCTAGATATTTGAGTCAATACTGAGATATTTGACCTTGCCAATCAAATCGAATGAAAATTCAGTTAGAAAGCTAACCCGCAAAACAGACAATCACATTATATGATTATGAGTGATAAAGTAGGCTCGAAACGCTGTCAGTAAATACTGTATCACTGTGTATTATCAAATAAAACTATTCCATTATGGAGCTATTCAGCTGTTTGCAATGTAGTCTGATGGATACTGCTTTGGTGTTTGGGGCTATAAGTACCGAGTTTGTGTCTCAGTGGGAGCACTACCACTTAATGAAGATCAATTAATATCCAGATGATGGGTCCCAAACAGGATGAAAGGCGAGTCCTGGATCCCATTGCTAGCTGCCACAAAACCAGCAACTTCTTAATCCTGGTAATACCGAGACTTGCTTTAAAACAGTCCATATACCAAACGACAGCTAGTCAATGCGATTCAGTATGTCAATGGAAAATCACAAACATAAATAAAATAGTATTCACTTAAGCTGATTTTGTATCTTTCTATGATTGATTGTATTGGACCGAAATGTTCGGTCTCTGTTGACATGTCAGCTCCCAACAGGGACGCTTCGACGATACCTGACGCTCAATATAATCAACCACTAGGAAATACAAAATTAACTTAGACAAATAATAACTGGTATCCGATGCACAAGAGGTAGGTAGCTGGTGCTACGCAAGTGACCAAGTGGGCAACGCTTTGGAGTTTGAGACAATGAGTACTGGGCTCCAGTCTCAGTGAAAACACCATCTTGCACTGGAGACTGCAGGCACATTCAGTCCTAAACAGGATGTAATGCGCATTCTGTTAACCGATGGACAACACAATACTCAACCAGATAATAAGTATCACATAGTTCGTCAATGCAAAGCTTCGAACATATATATTAAACTACTATAAAATCTTATACAAAGCCCTGCCAATATTTCAACTCAATAGTCCAAAGAATGTTTAATCATAAAACCGAAATAAGATAACATCTCGCCCCAACTAAACAAGATTTGCACAAATGATGTACGCTTAGTTTTAAAAGAATAACAAGAATAGATGAAATCCTACCTTGGATATATTCGTGCGAATAGCATGCGGTAAATTAAACAAGAATTGATAGCGCTGCATAACTGATATAGCATTTCTAATTGAATCTCCTCTTTCTCTACGCTTTAGAACATCTTCAAACAATCGATAACCAAGTGTACGCGAATCTATAAAAAAATGATCGAATAACGACGTTGGACAATTAACACAATTTTCATAGAGTATTCTGAGTTACATTTTAATTTTTAATTTTTGTTGGAAGAATTACAATAATAATTTGTCTCTTATATTACAAATACACCGGTGAGACGTTAACTAACCACAAAAGTAATTAGAGATTAACTGGTGAATGGTGACTCACAGTGGAATCCAGGGTGCGCATTTCGTCCTACTCGGGACTCGTCATTTGGATGTACCTGCATTCCGCAGTGAGTGATGATGTTCCCAATGAGGCTCGAACTCAGTGTCCATAGTTTCAAACGTCAAAGCGTTATCCACTAGACCACTTGGACCATGAAATTAATTATTAGTCATATACACCAGTCAGTAGAATTTCCCGTGTCATAATGTATATGTTTGAAACAGCGACTGCACCTTATTATCAGTGTGACTGGAATAAATTTAAGCGATTTTGAGTTATTCTTCACCTTCTAGGCTACTTGTATTGGTGTTGATTGTTTCCTTGACTTGAACTTTGACCCTTTGTGTGTGAGGTTTCTTTCTTATCGGTTGATAAATTTTGTCAATCTTGATGTGTCTATTGATTGATGATTAGCTGGAATGCCAAGCTTCTAAAAATTCTCTAGCATTCTTGTTGTTTCCTCTGTCTAATATTTGGACATTGTACCAATCGAATCGATGCACGTGGTTGTCTGTATGTAGTGAGATGAGGGAGTGAATGTCCTGTCTTTTGACGGTTAGCTTATGTTCGTGGATACGAAGACGAAACGAATGTCCACTTTGCCCAGTGTAGTGTTTTTCGCAGGTGTTACAATTTATTTTGTAGATGATGTTGGTTTTATCTTCTTTCGCTGTTGAGTCTTTTATACTTATATCAATAATGACATAGAACTGAGTGAAGTGATTTTGTTGGTTTGTGTGCGACGTCAATTCCTAAAGGTTTGACGAGTCTTGCAGTGATTTCTTGATATATCCTTTATATATGGCAGGGTGACTTTCTTTGTGCTTTCCTTGCAGGCTTTTGGTTTGATAGGTTGGCTTGGCAAGCTTCATGAGACTCACTTTTTATTAATCCTCTTTATAGTTATGTCAAGCTGAAAAGATTTAGAAGTCTCTGAAAAAACAGTGGAACAAACAAATGTACACAAATTTTATACCCTGCATTTTTTTCTTTTAAACATGAAAACTTTGTAAAAAACAAAAAGAAGGAATAGTGGAAAAATTGTTGATCTACCGTAAAGGATTGACTCCAACTGTGTATCATTGCCACTGTATGCATCACCAGATTTCTTCTCACTCTCCAATTTGTAGCGCAAAGCTAATAAAAAGAAGAGAGGTAAAGACACTCTAAATGGAGAGATTTATAGGAAAATAGACCACTTTTAAAGTAGGATTTGTTATAAACCGACATGAGTTGAACTACTGTAAAAAAAAAATGAA
Source organism: Trichobilharzia szidati (assembly GCA_944472155.2). Lineage (NCBI taxonomy): Eukaryota > Metazoa > Platyhelminthes > Trematoda > Strigeidida > Schistosomatidae > Trichobilharzia > Trichobilharzia szidati. The sequence goes on along the minus strand of OX235279.1, from coordinate 132,837,325 downwards.
AACCGCTTAACAGCTATTCTATTCTGCACTGTACATCTATTATGTGCTGAGCTCGCGGATTCGATTTTGAGTTAAACAGCGTGTAGAAATTAGATGAGTAGGTCAAAACTGAATAGGAAGGCTTTCTTTATTCTTTAGTTTTCAATGGTTATCTAGTAGATATATTGGTTCAAGATGAAGACTACTCTGACATTTCAAATAGTCTGAACTTAACGTTTATTTTGTAAAGAAAGAATATTGAACTTGCTAATCTAATGAGGAGGAATTATTATTATTATTGCATCCTTTAATTCCTAGAGGAACATAGGGCTTCAGGCGTGCGTCTCCATTGCGTTCGGTTCTCTGCTAAAGTCTCCATGTCTGCCCACACGTTTTCATCTCCTCTTCACATGACCTCCTCCAAGTCACCCTTGCACTGATGACCAACTCGCCGCTTCCCTTTCGGGTTCCATTCGAGCAATGGCTTGTCTAGTGATGTCACTTGATGATTTCCTCAGAGTATGGCCAATCCATCTCCATTTCTTCCTCCCTATTTGTTTCACAATCGGTTCCTGGTTGGTTCGCTCCCAGAGATCTTTGTTGCTGATCTTTTCTGGCCGGCCATCTGATCTTGAGTATTGAGAGAAGACAGCTGTTAATGAAGGTCTGTAGTTTGTTTGAGATGCTTTTTATGACGCACCAAGTCTCTGATCCGTATAGTAGCACTGACTGACTTCACATTGGAGTTGAAAATCCGGATCTTATTTTTCATGCTGAGAGTTGTTGACCTCCACACAGACTTGAGAGTAGTGAAAGCTTGTCGTGCTTTTCCGATTCTTGCTTTGATATCCTCGTCAGTTCCGCCTGTAGTTGAAACGATGCTTCCCAGGTAGGTAAAAGAGGTTGTTTCTTTCAGGTTCCTCCCATTTATGCTGATTGTTGTCTGTTGTTGCTGTTGGTGGTGTTGCCCAGGAATCTTCATCACCTCTGTTTTCTCTATGTTCACCTAAAGTCCTATCTCCTCAGGATGCTTCTTCTGCCAACTTGTTGCTTTTCGTTTGCATATCTTCCAGTTTGTGGGGAATCAGACATATATCATCGGCGAAGTCCAGATCCTCCAAGTTTCTTGTGTGAGTCCATTTTATGCCTGTTTCCTCATTGCCCGCTGTCTGTCGCATTATCCAGTCTACTGCAATCAGGCGATACAGGAGGAATACAAGTATTAATTAGTTCGGAAATGTTTTGCCTCCAACTGTGAATTAAATATTATGCTCTGATAACAGCCACCCTTGGTAATTAGGTCATACTCATCTGAAACAATCATATAACGCTTACACATGTTTCTCTCCTTTATCACTTTACTTTATTTATGTAAAAAACTTAGTACAAAATGGGCGACAAAAGATGCGCCACATAAAAACGATAAAACATAATGTATAGAAAGGAAGTAGAGCGATTAACGAACAGCATCCATCATATCATGAAAGAGGGCAAGCACAATTATCAACAGCATTTAAGAAACGTCCATCAATTCACTTTGCTTTCAGAAATGGAGAGAAGAAAATGAAATTGCATTATGTTCTCAACTGATTTCAATTCCCAGACATATCTGATAACGTACTAAGTCACTGGTTCGGATTATTTCTCAGGGATGCACCATCAGATGCTGGCCCAAAGCAACTATCCCTTGTCCCACGGTAGTATGTCATAGATTGACCACCTCTACCCAGTCGCAGTGGTAGCATGGGAGCCACAAGGATAACATTTATGCAACATGTTCAAGTTACTGAAGCCAACGGCTTATTGAGAAACTATATCCGTTGTGTTCAAACACACGCTTCTGGACCTCCATATTACTTACGTGATGATGTCAGAGAATGCAAACAATTCTAAAGAGTCAACGACGATTGAATACATAGGCTCGTGGTATATACCCCAGCTCAGAAAGGTCAGGTTTTACAAGTGTACAGACTCCTACCAATCTTCCAAAACTGTACACTTGGACAGAGCAAAGTAAATACCATACTTAGAGACACTGATCGCTAAATGACTAAGTGCGATTTAAGTAGTCTGTGTGTTATTACATAGTAAGATAATGTCCTTTGCATACTTGAGGTTAAAGTCTTCCGGGTAACAGATCTACACGGCTATCATGTACATCCTTCAGAGGTTTCCCCAGAGTGTCACAGATGGCAAAGTGAAAGGGAAATCTGAACGAAGAACCTGAAGAAGAGAATTTATTGGAAAGAATATTCTTCGTTCAGACTGATTTTTAATTCATGATATAGCAGCATTTCACACTATCGATTCTTAAAGAGAGATAATGAGATTGGGTAACCATGTCTAAGTCCACTATTAGTTAATGATAGCGGTGATAGATGGTTGTATGTTCTCACTCTAACTGAGGTGTTTTTTTATAAAGAGCTTTCAGGATGATGACAAACGTCTCAGGAATACCTCTCTCTATAAAATATCATTCCAGAGAATGCTTCTGTCAAACGAATCGAAGGCAACCGTAATATCAAGAAATATAGCGATCTTTGGTCTGTAATACCAGTGACAGTAGTCTAGCAAATGATAAAAGATGAACATGTGATCAAAGCACCCAAAACTTGGACGAAACCCAGGCTACTCTTCGTGAGCAGGTTTCTACACGTTTTACACAAACTGTGAGCAAGACGGCAATATTTCAGACGCAAGTGGTAGATGACTAATACTCCAACGATTACCACATGCGTGATAATAGCTTCATTTCACAATCTTACGTACATCTCGTCTTTATTACGTAACTCCCTTACCATTGTATGCATAAATTTACTTTGTTTAAACTTGAAGTCCCTGTATAAAAACCTGGTTATGTATATATATATATATATATATATATGCTATACTATACTATACTATACACAAGCAAACATTTTATTGGCACACAAGTGTTAAAAGTGCGAACTGAATAATAAAAAGATGTGTTTTTTCTCCTTAACTTACAGTCCATTCCATCCAGACATCGAAAAATCAACACCAAATTTGTCCGAATAACATTTACAGGTTCACTTGGACCTTCTTGACCCATACTTTGTCGGAAATTCTTAACAGTGATCAACAGGTCATTGTAACTAAAGATAGGAGATGCAGTTTCAAGAGTGGATAATTCATTAATAAATAAAATACAAAAATAAATCTTTACTCATGGTATTTATAAACTTCTCATAGTTTCGAGGAACAACAGAAATACCTTTTGATACATAATATAAACAGCTTTGTCTACGCCTTGTACCAATCATCTCGTGAGAGTCTGTAACAACAATGACTACCGTTAATCTGATTGCAAATCGAACGGTTGGCGATACAATTTGGTTATGAAACTGTCGTAAACACAGCAGAGTTAGAATACAAGATCAACTATTTAAAAGTTGAATACCTAAGTCATCATCAGGAGGCTTATTCATACTCAGGAGGCAGCCTATGCAGTTCTGTTTCACACAGTCTACATTGGCGAAGGCGTTACAGCAATTGCAAAACAGCAGCATCTGGATAAATTAAAATTTAACGGCCTTTAAAGCAACAAAACTTTATGCGACTACATCTCCCAATTCGGCCACAAAACGGTGGACCGCAACGCTACTTCTACCGATATAGCGACTGATTTTCGAGACAAACACAAAAAAAGAATATCTTAAACGTTATAGATGATCCTATGTCGCAACTAATTCCTAGAAGTGGACAACAAACAAGTATAACCCACTTATTTGGTACCACTGACAAAAGATTAGTTGCACTAGTTGAAATAAAGTGAAATGAATAGGCTTTTCGCATCTGCAGACGACTCTAGAAACTTTTAAATCTGAGTCATTAATTTGGTTCGGAAACCATGTGGGTCAGAAATCAAAAAAGCACATGAGATGTGTTTACTACCATATATAGATATTTAAGTGTTGATTGATGCAAAACAACCTAAACAACATCTCAGTGTTATTACAGCCTCCGAAAACACGAGGAACGTATACATTTTAACTAGACGATTATTTGAATAAACCGGTCCTTCAATCCATGAGGATATAAAAGTAGCATTTCGAATGAAAACTACACCCAAAAATGTCTAGTTACATCATTATTGTTGCTGAACTAGAGCAGCAAAAATCCTGGTGAAACGGAATTAAAAACAATCACAGTATAGAATATGGAACGAAAAGCAGATCAACAGAAGTAGAAATTTACTACAATGAATAAGAAGAAAGATATGTATAAAAAAGGAAAAGACTTTCTTTATAAGATGTATTCCGTAACATGAAATCACTTAACATTATAGTGGGACTACAACCACCGGTGTGCGAGAGAGAGGGAGAGAGAAAGGCTGTTCGTGGAGGATATCAATATCGCGGCAAACATATCGCATGTCCTAGCGATCTTAATCTATGAAACTTGACGATTTTATTGACCGACTTCCTCTCCTTACCTACATCTATCTAATCTAGTTATTTATCATGTCTCTTCATTCGACGTCAGCAAATGGATAACGACACTTATGATCAAGAACCTCCAATTATTCCAGATCTTTCACTTTCAACAACTACTTCGCGCAACCGTAAACTGAGACAAAGTGTTATCTCATGATAACTATTCAATAGGGAAAACAAATACACACAGTAAAACAAGAGAAGAATAAGCCCCACTGATATTACTTGTACCATTGAAAACACTTCAAACAAAGGCGAACGTACTGAATCAGTCTGGCTTAGTCGATTGTACAGATATGGTTAACTGGCTTAAGCACTTGATTTCCAGTCAACGGGTGCTGGGTTCGAGTCCCTCTTCACCTACTTCATTCTAAGCAACTGGATATTATCACCAGTCCTCATGCATTAGATGTGGTTTCAGATAAATCCATTCAACATAACTGAATTCTAACTAATCTAATCGAATATACTCACTAAACATACAGGCTCCATCATCCTTTTATATCAGTGAAAACAAACAATTAACCTGGAAACTTGACTCCCATGATACGGAATCGTAAAATCTTATGATGCCATTACGTAAAATGGGATGTATTTTGTGAGTGGTTCACATCCACAAACCATATGTATGACTCAGTCATATGACAGACGGTATTAGTGCCAATACTTATATGTAACGATCATCGCCAAAAGCAAACATGTGGCCTTCAGATTCTAGACACGTAAATGACAAATAACAAAGTGTCAGTGAAAACCTACTTTGAAAATTACCCCGTAAACAGTTGACTACTCACAAGTAGGTAAGCTAAGTGTTCCATTTATTTAAGTAAGTGTGCCAAAGGCTTCCCTTGTTTTTAGAATGCAAGTGAGGCAATTCATCTGTTTGAAGAACAACTGCAACCATAGGTCAGTATGCCGTCGATTCAGCTAAATTTTCCAGTATCTTTATAGTGCGGTTAAAGGAAACCTCATGCGCCAGTAGTGACAAGCGAAAATAGCATAGAGGTATTTTTTTTTTCAAATAAGTGTTTTAAGGAAATATGTAAACGTGTACAAAAATTATTACTATCCAACTTGTACATCACATCTCAGCTAACTTAAACAACCAGTATCAAGCAAGTAACAGTAACAACTTGTATCTTGTAACATATTTTAGGGAGCAAAAACATTTGTGCTGTTATAACCTTTCTTTCAGATAAGCGTGTTTATATAGACTCGATATATCAATATTCCTAAGCGGTGTATTTGATAATTCAGTTGATTCACCAACTGTTTGCTATTATTCTTAGTCCTTTTTTTTCGTCTGATACAGATACAAAGGACTTTTAAAATGCACAAATAACTCACTTTGAATTTTTATAAAATTTCAGTAAGAACATAACTGGATCGAAATCTTTATCCGCTAGGTGTACAGAACCTGGACCTAAAAGCCATGCATGCGGGAATAAAAAGAAAACATAATTTAACTCAAGTTATTTGCAAAATATAACACTGGAAATCACGCAAATCATTAGGAATGATTGAATTAGAAACTACCAGTGTACTATTGAGTGTGTGTGTGTGTGAATCGGTAGTTCAGTGTTAGAATGCCCGGCAGTCACTCCTAAGCGTTGCCTAGTTTACTGAGGGGTAGTAATTCCGGGAAAAAAGGGGTAAAATTGGGTGTGAAGCTAGCAACTCCACTCCGTAAAGGTGGCATAGCTAATGAAATTCCAAAGCTGGAAGTCTTATGTTTCACCAGGATTTAAAAGAATGAAAAAAATTTACCAGTGAAATGATTGGTGGAAAAATTAATAAGGCCAGTAAAAGAGTATAAAGTCTGACCAACATTGATTCAGTTGGCTATTCGCCAAAACTTTCTAACATTTAAAACAACTTTATTCCAAAAAAAACGATAAAACGTTTATATTAATCCAGATTACACTTTATTACATCGTTGTATATATAATCTTACGAATTTCGGTTATTCGGCAGCGAGTTTGAGATTCAGTATTGTAGATAGTCGTACAGTGAAACTCCTCTGGGATTCAAAGCGGTCTAAAATAAACGCCCATAGAACCCTTGAAAAACACTATCCTATATGCAGTAAAACAGGGTTGAAGATGGATGGTAAATCTGAAATTTATCCTTCATATGTTAACTTATTCAGAAATATCAAAATATCAAGGTTGAATCTTAATGTGAGGGCTTATAACCTCATGCTTTGATACTCCAAAGGATTAAACAGAGAAGAGAAAGTTTGAAACTGAACAGTGGAAAAGAGGATATGAGGTATACACTGTTAGGATAAGGAAAGCATATAATGGAAACTAAGTGAACTGGTACTCGTGTGGTTAGTCTCTAAATGTCATCCCCGTAGTTAAGAAAATTTATTTTGGGCGTCTTGAAACAGTAGAGCAGTTTGAACTTTGTTATATGACCCAGTAAATCCTTAGTCCTGAGTCTTTGTCTCACAATTCCTAATTTTTTAACAGACAAACTCAATTTTAAGGCGATAAGGATTCATAATTTGTCAATTTAAAAATAAAGCTTGAACACTGGTATGTGGTCCTGAGTGATTACGTTAAACAATCCAACTGATCAGGAATGATCCTCAGGTCTATAAGACAAAGACACTTTTCAAACTTGTAAATTTTAGTTGAATAACAGTGCACTAGCACTTATAACTCTAACTTTTGAGGAATAATCGTCGCTATCAGTAAGGGTGATATATATGCACGGCAGTGATTTTATGGGCGAAAACTGTTATTTTAAGAACTACATAAACTGTTTACTCTGTTTAAATTAAACCGAGTAATATTGAAATGAATTATAAAAAACCTGAATAGTAAAAATAAAAAATGAACGAAATAACTGACAGAATTATTCACTTTATTTTTTTCTTTTTATAAGTATATAAGGTGCAAGACTTCCTCTAGCCACAATAGCTTGTGCCAATTTTTACTCCATGCAAAGTCTTTCGTAAATGAGGTTTTGTCAAATAAATACTTCAGCAAATACAAATGGTATTGAGATAGGTAGTGAAATATTAGTGTTTAACATTGGGCTAGACACATAAGTGAATTTACGTGACAACTGTTTTGGGAGAAAATAAAACTTTGCTACCTTAGTATTCATGCTACAACTACTCTAAAATTACAGGTGTGACTCTATACTAGAACCACTAGAATGTACTTACGTGAATATATTTCTCTTAAAGCGGATTCTGATAGTGGCATGCTAATCCGACTTAACTCAGAAATTGGAAGGCCAGTAGAGTGGTCAAGCTCTGCACCAAGAACACATCCAACAGCCACGGTAGATCCTGAATATCCGCTAGACGTATTTGCACTGGTAGCAGCAACACGACGGTCATCTTCTGGCCAGTAGGTTACAACGGTTTGTGGACCTTGTAGAAAATAATGCAAAATCCTTTTAAAATAAAGCATTATAGGGTGATTCACTAAAAGTGACAAGTGTTTCAAGACAAAAGCAGTGCTCGAGAATATTTCCCACTGTGGCTAAGTAAAGGTGTAGTGAAAACCATTAACAGTTCGATATTAGACCATCTGGTACAAACCGGCCGGCCACAAAGCCAGTGTGGAAGAATCCTTCTCTATAATCTACCAGGTGCCTAACAAATTACCAAATTCATCGAAGCACCACATGCTCCAAACAGCAGAGGCTGTTGCACTTCGCCTCAAATAACCAGTGCTCTGTGTTCAAAAGAAGCAAGTCCAGCCCCTACTACTGTCCTGGCCTTCAGTAGAGACTATTAATTCATGAATTTGTAATATTATCTTTCCTAATTTTTCTGACATTCAGTTTATTTTATGTTGATGCTATTGAGCTATAATCTATCAATATTATTGATTCGATGCTATTTAAACATTATTGTTGTTCATAAGACTAATTCATTCATTCACTGTAATGTATATATAACTGTAGAGCCTGATGATGAAGTTATCGAAAAGAGTACTCTTTGTTCAGTATCCATTCTTTTGAAAAATTTTAATGCTGAATTATTTGCAACAACTTTAACGACTTGTATTAGTTTACTTGATTTACCATCAGTCAGCTAAATTACTATGTGACCTAAAATTGTCTGCATATAGTTACAAATAGACATAATATTGCATGCTGAAGACCAAAATTTAATAGTATACATTATAACGACTAAGATTGAGCGGAAACGTAATACAACCTATGGCAATATCATAAAACAAATCAAAATGTTTTTAAGCTAGCATTTCAAAAACAAATGGTTTGTGCAAATCACAGTAACTAAATAACGTACCAACCACCCGGAGACAGTTTTGCTGATAAGTCACGGCAGCAGTTCCAAAACCCCCACTATCAGTGACCACAACTATTTCGAGTTCACCTTCTCCTAATGGTGTTATGGCTGTAATCTTTTTGTGAGAGAACCATTGAGCACTCCTTCCAACGTCTATCCCACCAATAAATACGTGTAGCAGATCACTTGCAGTATTTCCCAAATTTTCCCCCCGGATGGTAAGTTTTGTCCCAGGGGTCCCTTCATTCGGTGAAATTCCATTCACCTGTGGAGCAGGACCACTAGGTTTACCCATTTCTACCTAAAAAATGAGTCGCATGAGGCAGTTATTTGAGATTATTTAATGTAAAAGTGTAGAATAGAACTTTTCATCCCTAAGATCTTGGACGATTAAGGTGATTAATATAAGGGCCCTTAGAGCGCCTGGTTTATATTCACAAAAAAATCACAATAAATAACGAAAATATAGAGTACAGCAATGAAACTCACTTGAATGCAGCCACAGTTATCCCCATCTACATTCTGAGAAGTTAATGACTAACTTTTTCATTCCTTCTGTGATAGCGTCTATTTCGTTTACGATGTGATCCATTTCTCTTTGTATAATCATTTATATTTCGTAGTCCTACTTTTTCATGGTTTTGCATGAATATTTTTTGAATTATAACTACTAATATGTGATAATTATTTTATATCTGCAATTCAAAACCCGACCTTAAAATCAATGTTGAAGTAAATGTGGAGTTGTGAATTGAGCACTTAAAGTTACTGACAAACTAACGAAGTGACATCAGTCGTAGATCTAGTCTTCTCTAGCCTAATGTTTCGAATAGCCCATTTACAATCCACACATATATTACGTATTGATCGGAGAGAACAAAAGTAAGTTAACGGAACAAGCTGGAACCAAACCTCAAATGCCCGATTAAGCAAAAAAATCTAGCATGACGAATACAGTTAACATAAGAATATCCATTAAGTTATCAAGGCTTTTCGGCTGTGCTGATAACTTAAAATGAATACGTTATCACAAAAACAGTCATATCACACGGAATTTCATGAGATTTTTTCCCCAAAACTACACATACAAGAATAACTATGTATTGCAAGTTAATATGCTTCTGCATGACAACACTACACCCAACAAATACGGAAAAATTACGTACATACCATAAATCAACATACAATAGAAAGCAACAATCTTGGTGTTACTGAGTTATTAATTTCTCTGTCACCGAGTAAATTAGAGCATGGTAATACAATTAAACATGTCACGAATAAATTTACACATATCCGAGTGAACTCTCAGACATTCCACGATATAACATATTTTATTCTAGTGCTCACACTGCACGAAGTCTACGATTAAGTACGTTGTGTATATACATACGTTTACACTTCTATACTTGTGCAGACGCCTACTAGAGATAATCAGGTTTAGCTGAAAACATTAGAAGTGATGATCGAGGACAAAACTCACCAAACTTTTAGCCATGGAATTAAAACCATATGGAAACAAAGTAACTGAACACTTTATCTGTATACAACTAAAGTCTATACAGATTTTTACTGGCATTCTTGACATAACTATATGAGCTTTGACATTGGGTTCATGCAGAAGTTGACTAATATCCGAGATTCCCTTTGGAATACTGTTAATTTATATTGAATATGGTATCTGATAAATTTATCCCAGTGAAAATGTTACCAAGGGATGTTAAGTTTTTAAATATTATATGGCGTTATTTAACTCGTTACATATATTAGTGGAGCTACATTACGTGTAGAAGACCAGCTTGGAATAAGGTGGGTTAGTCATGATAAACAACCCGAATATTCACTAAAGAAAACGGTAATGAGTATGAACATACAACTGTTACTGCGTCAACATGATTATTGTATAATCTTTCTACGACACAACGAGAAAGTAAGGTTGCTTTGCGTAAAACTAAGATCACATACAGCGATATTGAACAGATGCAGCCAAGATTATTTATTCTCCAGGCAAATCAAGGACAGCGTTTACCAAACAGCTTTTTAAAGCAAAGATTGAGCCGAAATTCAACCAATAATGAGACTGGAACTCCGTGTTGGTGCACACATTTCCCAATAGGTATAAACAAAATTAGCGACTTGATTCATAAGGGGAGTTGCCACATGTTAATGCAAAAAGGCGCAAATATCAATTTAATATTAAAATAAGGTTGGATACCGGGACCACTTAAAAAAAAGAAGTGTAGGACCAATGTCAACTTTTTATCATGAAAAAATGAGGTAAAGTTATCTTCTAAGATGTCAGATGAATAATTAAAAATAAGGCACTACACAGTGGAAAGACTAGAAGACTTACAAATGAGAGCCTTTAAACTAGGTTGTACATTTATTGTGAACAAGATCTAACCTTGAAACGTACCGCAAAAGTTATACCAGCCACCAGTGAACGATACGTTCAACAACAGAGAGAAACTGTTCGGGAATCCTTCAACAAGATTTCGACTTTCGCCGGACTTCTGTGGAGGGACACCTAGTCAGGGATATTCGAAGGCATAAGATAATGCAATCCACATATTCAATCCTGAACTCTGAACCAGTTAGTCTGAAAACTGCATGTGACATTGCCTAAGATTGTTCTCAGTCGCTCAGGTGAATTTGCTCTTCATGAATACCAAGATCCAGTTATTTTTTGCTACTTTTTACGCGATTAGTCTTCCGACAAAAAGGACCCCACTACTAAGGGTTTCCTAGCAGTGAGACTTAGAACTCTGATAATTCTGAGGTCTCAGTGGTTGAAAAGGGGAAACACCAAACAGTTTCCCGCACTATTACCCTCAGTCTGTTGAATAAAAGGCTAAGCTGGGTTCCGTGTTGAACTCTGACAACCCAAATATCAATGTAATCATGAAAACATGGCTTACGTACTACGTCAAGGGCAACCAAGTTAGTCTTCCAGACTTCACAGTGTTCACAGTAGAAACCGCAAGCCGCAAGGGGGGGTGAGAGGTCAGCCACCTAAAAAGGTGCCTTGACTTCACTACAGTGAAGCCCTTGCACTCGAGTGTGAATCCCGTAATGCATATTAAAGTGCGTGGGACAAGACATTAACCCTACTACAACATATCGCACCTCCTACCGCGTCGCAGACCACTTTCTAATGGAAAAACTAGGCTCGTAGACGCCCAAATATCAGGGTCTTTCAATGCTCAAACAGCTGACTTTATGAACCTTACGACACTACCTTCAGGTAACGCCTTTGGCCACAAACTGCTGTAATCTACTATTTCAGCACCCTCAGTGCGACGTGTCATGAAGCACACACATTATGATCCACAGCATTCCTCATAAGCCCTGGGCATATGTCAAAATGCTGGAGTTATTCATAGTTCCCGTAAATGCATAATACAAACCCACTTCAGGTATGAAATTAATGTGTACCACAATTTTCAGTAGCAACTTTGGATTGCTCTGATGGTGGCTAAGTATTTTCCCTGTCTAAAAAGGGCAGTAATTAGGCAGACGAACTGTTGAGTATCCCCTTGTGCTCACTGTTTCTCGAAGTTGCTTCTAACATCTTTAAGTGACCTTCATTTTCGGTCGAGAATTCCAGCGCGTGGTCATCGTTTGCTGAAACCTTTATTTGACATCAAGGTATGCCGCTAATACTCACAATGGATAAGATTTTAGACACAAAATAATTAGTTCCATTGACATATATTGGAGTAAATAATTATTTCTAAGTAATCTCATTGCGCTTACTTTAGAGTCAGTCAGTCATTTCCAGCTTCATTAGATGGCAATCTAAAGAAAGGATACAAAATTCTAAAATCATTCCTACTGGTTGGACACAGTTATTATCCCTTTGTCATTCTGAGGAATAGAGCAAACTAACAGACTGAAATCTGGATACTGTTGTTTTGACGCTACAAACTTTGCTGATAGGTTCGTCAATATACTTTAAGTTACAAAGAAAGCCTTTGTCGATCTTCCACGCACCGCTGAAAAATATGCAAGACGCAGAAGATTTTAACCAACTTTTTGGTCTGTTACTAGGCATCGGTAACATGCCGTCATTTCTCCCTACATTTTTATTCTTTATGACAAAACTTCTCACCAGATCAATAGGCTTTTGACGATTCTCATAAACACGGTAGAAGACGAAAGACTTGGTAAAGAAAGGTTCACTTAAAAATCAGGGTCTCTGTATGGCTAAATTATGCACAACTTATCTTCAACCCACCATTTGCACAGATCTTCGTGTTGGGGTACTTCTGGACTTCATGTTGTGTTTCTTTCACGTCTCCTATGTATCTCCACAACACTGTATCATTTGGCTTCTCTGAAATCAAACGTATCTCCCTCCTATTTGATGTTTTTATGAACGTTTCTTTATGGTCTGCTGATAAATCTTATCAGTAGCACTCGCCACAACAGGTGTTTAGAATTGTGATAATGGAAGTATCCCCAGTTGACAGGCTGCTTAAGTAGACAGAATTCAGTCAATGACTATACATCTCAAGCAGACATAGACTTAAAAGGATTCGCAGCTCTGTTATCTTCACATATACGACTCCGCAAGACTCAAGTGTTTTTGAGAGCAACTAAACTGTCGGCTTTCTCTTAATGAATTGCGAGAAATTTAACTGTTGTTAAATAATAAAAGGTAAATAATAATCACAAACAATAATTTTATAGACAATAATTATCAGAGTGATGTTACACATATTGCAACGGTTTTGCTGCTTTTACAAATGTGTACATACATAAAAGTTAAAATGATAATAATATCAATAATCGAACCACTATAAACAGATTACCTGCAGAAACATAATGTAGTATAAGTAGATAGTATCACAGATGACATATGCAATAATAATCTTTGCTTATACTTTGCAGTTCAGTTACTGATGTAAACAGCTTATAAGTTTCTTTTCTGACATCTGACTCCCCACACGAAACCCGTGCTAAATATGGTATCGTAGAACTTTTATATTTATTTGTACAAGTGTGAATTCTTATGAAGTTTCTTCTGGTTTTACCTGAAGATATACAAGGCAAAAGTTGAGAATAGAGAGGATGTTCAGTATCGGACAAGATAACTTTAGCCAAATGCTTGCAAAAATTGAAACGCCTATCGACAATAATAGTAGTCGGCTGAGTCAAAGGCACACCACTAACCTTACTTACATTCTTCAGTGTTCTACCTAGTATGGCATGGTCTTTTTCGGGAAGTCCAGGGAAAAATAATGGCAAACAATTGAGGAGAATGGGTGGAATACACGAATTAACAAATCTTAGGGGAAGAGGTTGAGTTATGCCAGGAAGTCTCGACTTCTTTATGCAATTAGTCAAATGAAAATTTTTCACTAGAAGTCAACAGGATATGGGACGATCGACAGAGATTGGAAGAGAAACGCATTCCGACATGACAGATATTCGATGTACTCCCTATCACAGTGCCGTCAATATAAGAGGAATCATGCAAACTGTACGGAGTATACTAACGCAAGATCTTATACCAACAACTTCTAAAGTATTCGTTTCTCGTGTACCGAAGATAAAGCAAACGACCACATCTAGTCGTCCAAAGTACGTGATATATTTCGGGACCAAATAGTAAACCGTCTCGAGCGCTTAACTAGCTAGTGGTCGTGCACTCACGTGACACGACGGAGTACCGAATGGCAAGGATGCTTGACCGGAAGCCTTCAGCTAAACAAGTCGACCTAAACAATGAGGGTCAGCATCCGATGTTCAGTGATGATTGCTGTGGTCAATAATTTTGGGGAATTATTTACCACTACAGGTGATTTGCTTCAAAATCTCCATTGAGTCACATGAAAAAGAGAAAACGTTCAGCTAAGAGACTTTCTTCGGCGAATTCATCCACATAGCTGTACAATCGCATTTATATACAGTTACTTTTGCCTGTGTACAGACTTCCTAATCATATGCATGTGAGATTCAGGTGAGAATGCGGTGTCCAATGGTACATGTAACCAGCTGTATGTTTCAGAGAATGGATATCGCAAACAATATGTTCGATTACGAAATAATTATCATGTAATAAGAAATTATTTATATCTTTTGGAGAAGCATTCTAAAACTGACGGCAGTATTTGAAACTCAACAGTACGCGTACTGCCATGGATAGTCTTTTGAAATTAGACTACAGAGGTGGCACCAGTGTGTTTCTGAGTATCACGGACCCAGATTTATTGAGAATATTTTACACTCCATTAACTTCCGTTGGCTAACCTCAGCCAACAGCCAAGATTTCCTTAGAAATTCAGTAGGGATATGAACCCTTATTAGCTGCAGGGAGTTACTTATATCCGCCCTCACTTGATTATCCATTCACTTTTCTCGCCGAGCTGTGAGACACCGCCAGAGGAACACTACCTTATCAATAACACTAAGTTGTATAAGATGTATGAGCTCGAAAGGTGATTTGATAATGTAAAGTGACAAGTCCTCAAGCTAAGTTCTGCCTTGATAGTGACTTGCATTATCGATACCGCGGAGTGAATTATCTATTTTCAGGGTATGCTTCCCATTAGCATACGTCATCCTTCACTCCAAATGACGACCGGTGGCTACATGCTTATCACAGCCTCTTTTTCCACTTTGACCTAGAATTTGTTTGACTTTAGAAGGGGAATTTGTTTCACATACACGCTACAACACGAACAGTCACTGTCCTATCCATCTTGTCATTATGTAAACTGTGACTGCAAAGTTCCTTTAATTCATCTGACAGGACAACAGAAACCTCATCAAAGTCACCAGGTTTTCTTCGCCCCAATCTGACGGTAAATTCCTTGTCCAAGAATTTTGTGTACACACATACCACTGTCTTCTAGCAAACCTATGATGCTTGTTGGTAATTGTATACTGAATTTGAGGTCACAGTCTAATATTTCTTCCACGCCAACTTGTGCAGCATTTGATGACAGTAATAATCTCATAGATGACCTAGAGATCAACTCTGCATGTCATCTTTCAGGAACAATGCATAATAATGCATATTACAGTTTCCTTGAGTAGGCGAGATAACAGTGGCCTCCTCACTAGTGCTGTTTGTGCCCACTGCTCCCTGTATAGTTGGATTTGAAGCCGAAGGAATTATATGATCTTGTGGAACCTCTTCACTATGTATACATTTACTTTTTCAGACTTTCCAGTCACTGAGAACTAGCTGGCGTAACCGTTTCGGACGTCGGTAATACGTCAATGAGTTGTATCTAAGACATCCAAGCAGTTTGCCGGGAGGTATGCTTTTCTCCCAACTTTCCGCATCATATCGATTACTCGTATCTGACGCACTGTCTGAGTTATTTTCCTGATAATAAGAATGGACAAATAGTCTTCACCAAAACTCCCACTCACCTGTATGCTTAATTAATCCTGTAATAATGGTCTTTAGACGTAAGGACCACCTCTTTATCTCCAGCTAAGAATCCGTCTTTTTTAAATATTAAAGGGAATGACGGATAGTAAACGGTGATCATGTAACGAAATATAATCAAAACTCCAAACACTTTACTTGTGATAAGTAAATGTCTCGAACTATGAATTAACATTATTCCGCCCTCTCCTTGGGTTCGCTTTTATGTATTGGATTTTCATACATTACCTCATCAGATGTGGTCTATAATCAAAACCGGTAGCATTTTACTTCTGACAAGTGGGCCTCTTTATCTGTGAGATCTACATTTTCACTATCCCCGTTGGTTCATCTTCACTCTTCTGGTTTTCGTATGTTTATTCATCACTAATATATTGGAGTCTAAATTCATTACATTTCATTCATGACAACCATAGATTTTTATCTGTAGAATGTACATTATCCTTGCCCAGTTTGCTCTAATATAATTTTGTTTCCATATGTAATCTCGTCACATGCAAACTGTTACCAAATATTCTAACACTGAAGTCACGACAACTATATTTTAATGACTGTCAAATGTAAATTAAGCGTGCCCTGTGTGTTCTATATATATTCGGTTATGATATGTAACCTCATCTTAAATAAGCTGTTATCGAATTCCATCGGACTTAACTGATGAGGAATATTGTTCATCGTTAGAGGAACACATATTAAACACGCTCTATCCGACTCCAATATTATTTTCGATTTGCACACGTAGCCTCGTTATAACTGAATTGTTATTTATATAAGGGAGAGAATGAGCTATATAAAATCACAGTGATGATAATTACCTTATGAATATTCTTCTCCTCATTGAGAGCAATCTTTCATCTCTCTTCACCTCCTTCATTTACTTACTTTTTGGTAACAGCAATGTTTGCTGTGATACCCCTGGTTGGTCAGATCAACTAGTCACACCATGTGTAATTTTCCTACAAGCATGTAGCCATAGTATTACTTATTCTGTGTAAAACCTATGCTTTTAATGATTTACCGATCTCAATTCGCTAACTTCAGGCCCAGTCAGGTAACAGTTTACTTTGTCCCTTGGCCTTCAACTGAGACTTTTCAATAATCACTGCATTAGTTAAGCAAGCAAGCCTTATTTTTGGTATGAGAAATTTATCATGCGAGAAAGGCCTATAAAGCATGAATCCCTTGCTCTTTTCGAACTGTGGACGGAGAAATCTCAATAAAACTTTTAAAATTACAAACAATTACTGCTGACCTGACCTATTCTCGCCTCTCCTTTCCACAAGCTTAGGAACTGTTAGTGTAAACACTTGGAGATTTCAAAAGGTGATGGGGAACTATATTGCTGTGAAGCACAGGTTCCCCCACAGATTCTAAATCCCTTGGAATTTCTGGAAGCGGAAGTCGTCCGAAATATGAGACATATTTTGGGATAGGATTCGTATAGTGATGATGATTACTTAGCTAGCTAGGGAAGGTGCAACAACGACAATACGTTACACGACGCTATGGCAAATGGAATTGATACTTGACCATGACCATTCACCTTAAGGAGTCAGTGAACGATAACGTCCAGTGCTGAGTAATGATAGTTTTGGGAATTATTTACAGCTACACAACCAACTCCCGTAGGAATGGATAAGAACTCAGCTGAATAATGGAAGAATGGTTAAGATAAGCAATGAAGTCCACTAAAAGAGATTTACACAGGCTTATGGCTTTCTGTCATCAATCAAGAAATCTGGCGCTGTAGTGCTACTTCGACTGGACTTTTCGGCTGGACTTATCCGGCATGTTGGTTGAAATTTCGCTCGGTAAATTTTTTTTGTCAATAATTTTCAGTAAAATTGTGTTTTATGTTTTCTGGATTGATAGGAATTCTGATTTCCTGGCAAGTTATGTTGGTGTCCGCGTCATGTAATCTGACTGCGACACACTCTAAGCATATTGGTTGTAATGATTGGGGTTGCATGCTGAATGAGTCAAACCATCGCTATAATGAAGAAGATGGGGTAGTTGGAGGGTAATGTCTTCTACACAAATATTTTACTTCTTGTAGAAGCTGCGGCTTTCGACATAGTGTCATTTAATGAAGACCACGTCAAAATGTGGCTATTTTCGTGTGAAGAATAGTATTATTTGACAAAAAATGCTATCAGTACATGGGAATCACCTGTAAATGCTAACAGAATTTTCTGTGAGAACAGAAGTTATCATGAAGCCGTGTCTTTCACTGTATGTGTGTTTGGACAGGAATTATGGTAAGTTTAAAGGTTATCTCCAAGTGGATTTAACATATATTTGCACTGATTGGCGTAGTATAACATAGGTTATGTGAATTTAATGTATAAAAGAAACCTCTATTAATATTGTGCCATTGTTTGCTTAGCTGACTGGTAGGCTAACAAATGTAGGTGGTTCTCGTGATTGTTGCAAGTGCAGTGCATTTGAGAAGGCAATAACTCGTTTAATTTTCCTCACTGTTTCACTTAGTGCAATTAAACAGTGTATGGTAATAATATACATGTGGTTTGTGGTGATTACGAGAATTGAATCTAGTTAGCTCTATTATTATTAATCTACCGTCTGACACTGTAAACTGTTTTTGATCACCAATAGTGATATGAATTTCTTCTGAAATTTCCATTTACCGGAAACAGTACAGATGCAGTGTCACGATTGAATGTCTAGGTTGCATTATATGTCATTGTTATCCTCATCAGCACAACAGGTCTGCGTATCTTACAATATTTTAAGTGTTTCTCTGTTGTTAACACTGCATAGTTGCTTAGAGTTGAGGCATGTTCAGCTTATATTTGATGACTACAGATTCCTGAATATGAGAATGTAATTTCTGTAGGATTCAGAAAACTATGCTCACTAGACATTACTGAGATTGTGGATCAATTTCTAAGCTATATATTTGCAATACCTCATTTAACGTAGACTTATTTAGTGTGAAATTGACGAGAGAATGATGTCTCAACAGGATGGGTGTTTCAGAGTTTATCTTGAAATTTGCGTGTAATCCTCTAATGCTGGACAACTTATGAGGCACATTTATGCATACGGCGTCAATACAAAGACCAGCTGTGGACTATAAATACTTTTATTTGTATGGGAATTATACTCAGTATTATTACTGATACTAATATATAAAATTATCTTTCATAACTTCATGCTGTGCTTCATATTTTAGGTATATGGAGGTTGTGGAATGTGAAATCAGTGGAAATGACCATCTGTCAAACTAACGCCAATACCGTTCATCAAAATTTTCTCTTGTAAATTAAGAAAATTTTTAATATACTCTTCATTTCTACTTCTCCTGAACTTCTTCAGTGCGTTGTTATACTACGAGCTTTCGTAATATGTGATTAATGCATGTTAAGCTTAGTTAGCCAAATGGAGATTCACTATAGTATTATGAGTCTGTTACTTAAATCATTCATAGGATTTCGCGTCTGTTTCTATACAATAGCACATTGTAAAAACTAGGTAGGATTTAGCAAGTTGAATAATAATTCTGTAATGTTCATTACGCTGAAGTCGCCTTATTTAGACAGTTGCAAGTCTGTATAATGCTAAACGCCAATACGTTGCACAAGTAAATGTAGTAAATTAGGGTTGATAGCTACTTCATTAATCAGTTAATATGCAGTAGCATCATCAAAATGGATAGATGGTGTGACACCTGGCAACTCCAATTTAATGTCGAAAAATGTGGCTGGCTCTGCATAGGTTGCAACAATTTAGTACTTGACCTGACAATTCAAGGCCATGCACTTCAACGACTGGAATCTGTAGTGGACCTAGGGCTGAAATATTCACATAACTTATCATTTTCTGAACATATCTCCAAACAAGTGTCAAAGTCACGCAGACTTATCGGCTTTCTACTCAGGAACTTCTACAGAAATGAGTCTAGAATTCTGTTGTACAAGGTTTGTGTGCGTCCTTCATTTGATTACTGTTCACTCATGTATAGTAGTATACGCATAGGGGACAAATTGAAAGTCGAGGGAGTTCAGAGGTACTTCACGTTAAAATTACTCGGAACTGAAAATGGTACGAACTACTCCACTAGATGTGATACCCTAGGACTAGAAACACTATGGCTAAGACGCCTGAGACTAAACTTGACACTTTACTATAAGCTTCTAAACCACTTAGTTTTTACCTCTACTAATGGCACTCGACTTTCAGATGACAATGGTTACAAACTAAGACACACTAAGGGTACAGTAGCTATCGAACAATGTAAAACAGCCACCAGGCAAAAGTTTTACTTGATTAGGTATGTACAGATATGGAATAAACTGCCAATGGAAATGCGTCAAGCAAGTACATTGGCCTCCTTCAAAAAGGTGCTTAATGACAAACTACAAGAGTTTGCAAACGATAGTAGTTCTAGTTCCTATCTGAGAGCCTCCGAAATTATAGGTCCATTTAATGTATAAGCTTAAATACTACACCTGTTGTTTTTTGCCTATATTTATAATTCTAGATAAAACATTAACGGTTAACATACGTATCCTCAAACAGACAAGAAATCTCGTTTGTAAAACTACTACCCAACACAATAAGTGGAATAAAATGGACATAAACCGACAACATGAAAAAGGTATAACTCACCACAACATCACATGGACAGATGAACGCTCGTTGGGCACCATATATCCCTCACCAACTGCAACCCACCTTTCCTTAGATAATGTGATGAACTTATATCCATAATGTTGCTGAGCAGTTAATATTCTCAACTCCTGTCGGAATAGCTGAAATTCATAAACCTTCCTCACGCTAAGAAAATACCCGTAAGCAGTAGAAACCCATTAATTAATGCGTCCGAAGCTTATGTACTTACTCCCAACAATGACATTTCAGATCAAATGAGATAAACACATCACTGATTTCAAAATAACACATCAATGAACTATAATTCGAGGACTCTGCACACAACAAAGTTATGTACGAATATTTACTTCAAGCTTTATTATTTTCCCAAGTCCTTATAATCCATCCATCAAAGACCTGGTTTTTTTGTTAATGCGAAGACAATACTCCTGTATTTCCTGTTGTGTTGCACTCAATGACAATCTAGCAGATTTTTCCAACTTTGCACAGAAATGATTGTATATAAGTGAAAAGGCTGTTTTATACTACTGGGATTAACATTTATCAAGGGTATGTATAATCTCCAGCGAACATGTAAAGCATATCTTGCTACTGCCTGTAAATTGTGATTGAATTATACGGTTCTATTTCTGTAACAATTTGATGATGCCTGTAAACTGGCGTCCCTCATATACCGTACCATGAGAATAAACTTATTTATTTATATAAATAGACTGTCTACTTGGCGGCGAGCTAAGAAACAATTTTTATTTATTTCTGATATGGTGTTGAGTCATGTGATGTTATCTAATATCCATCATTTCTATGATCAATAACTGCAGCGTTTGAACATCTACTTTGTTAAGCATGCCGATGATCTAACTATTTCAGTGTCTGTCAGCTCCCAGCTAGACAGTACCAAAATGAACAGCTTTCTATAAGGAATTAGCAGATGGTCTTCATCTAACGGCCTTAATTTCAGTTGTAGGCGTAAAAGAAAGTTAAATGAAGCTGCTAATCCCCATTAACGTTGTATAGTTGATGATAGTGATATAGAAATCAAGTCTGAAGTCAAGTACCTTGGATTAATTCTTTCTTCTGACCAATCCTGGTCTTCCCATTGTCTTAGCGATTTCTAAAATAATATTTCGTCTGACTGTTCACACTAAGAAGTTAAGGCACTCCAGCATAACTTATCCCATCCTCTTACAGTTTGTCAGTTCGTGCATCTTACCTATACTTGACCTGTTCTTCTTGCTTTAATCATGACAGTACCGTGTTTCGCAGAACTCATCACACAGCGTACCAGCCTTAAATGTACACCACATGCAGGTATAATGCTTACGAGCTAGATATGCAAATCAAAGTACATTCATTATTTATAAGACTAACTAGAGCTACGATTTAACCAGCTATACAACGTTCAATATATTTAGACACAATTAACCTACGCTGCTTACTTCTATGACGTATTACCTAAAGCTACGTAGTTACCTTAAAGTGGTTTTTGCTCCCATAGCTACTACCTCAATGAGCAACTTAACGTTGCCTTTGAATTTCAAAGTAAAAGCGGACATCCTGAGAACCTTCTTGGTAAAAAGATCGTCTCCTAGTCGAAAAAAATGAATATATCCTAATCTCCACGAAAGTGTTTAGAGGTATTCATCCTATCACCTCAAATGACTCACTATTTGCAGTCACTTAAAAAGGAAGAATAAATCTACCGAGAAGACAGTGCGCTTATGATTTCTATATATCATAATGTACCATGAGGGAAAACCTATATCCATAGGGTTATAACAGTTAGAAGCGCGATATTAATCCGAAACAAGACGACTACGATTCTCAATCACAGAACATCCTACTTTGCTATCTAATCTTCTAATCGTATTAACAGATGTTTCGCCAAGAAAAAGAAAACCAATGGTTTTGGGAAAATTTATTTAGTTTTCTTAAAGATCATGGTCATCCGTATTTATAGCCATGGAGAAATCACAAACATCCAAAAATAGGAATTTAATTATTTGAAATGAAACAAGCAATCTGTATTCAGCCAATATTTTCACCCCGATTAATGATCAGCTTGTTGTAACCACCGATTGTAGACCACAACCCGAAACGTTATTCTTGCCAATTGAAGTCTTACCTTTAACTGGAATAGTTCGTACACTCACCAGATCACTATGTTATCCACTTTTTAATTCGTTTTGCAACACACTGAATGGCTGTTAACACTGGCTTTGTTACAGGCGGTCCTAGTTCATGCATTTGGATCTAGTACACTGGGCATTATCAAACATAGGTTACACTTTCCATTTAGGGGTTTCTAATTGCTTTCAGTTCCAAAACTACTTACGGGCACGACAGATTCACACTTCTCACGTGGCTCAACCTTGTTTGATTTACATTTTCTGACAATATATCTGATTCTTTAACTGATAATATACACTGATGGTAAAATCAGCTTCTCGAAAAGCTTTTTTAACTTCAAACCACGTTCTGAAATCTCCAGGTTTAATATGCTCTTTGAAGAGCTTGCCAATATCAGCCCTGATCTTATTCTCCTCACCGGATTGACTCGTAGATTGCTGCATGTTGTAAAAATGAATGTGAAAGACATTGCTTTTTTCAGATTTCTACATATTAAGTAGCCAATTGAGCCAGAAGCAATAACGGCAGCCATCAAATGAACTAAAAACAACAGCTTTTGTCAGCTAAACATGTTCACGTGCATATTTTACAAAACTTCTACACAGCACTATTTCATTGATAGCTGGAAAACGACTAAAACACTGAAACCACACATAAATGCAAGGTATGTAACAATTATAATGGAATGAATGCACCGACCTGGTGTTAAAAACTCTCGAAACCAACGAAATAACTAATATTAACAGCAACTGACAGAAAAATGAGTGGAAAAGCAACATTTCTTATAAAGCACAAATCCTGCACGGTATGACCTTGAACTCCAGTGGGAATTTTGGTTTCACGTAGTAGTAAGTGGTGAATTAACAGTTTAACTGGTTTGGTGACTAAAAATGCGTTACTTTTTTCCTCCTAAAAGCTAAATTTGGTTTATGAATCTTGTTGGCATCAAGAAAACCTGAAGAATACAGCTGTATTTAATTCTGAACATGACGAACGGTTAAGTGATCCAGTATTACTGATGACCTTGAAGTTACTATTTACTCTAAGGAGGACATATTCAACTAAGAAAATGCTATATTCATACAGATATATGATAAAGCTTGTGAAATTACTTGTAGTAGATTTGTTACACAGAAATGTTCGAAGATATATGTTTTTCACTAATCTGATGTGTACAACTAATTAAGGATATCGATAAAATGATGCAAGCCTATAGAATTTCTGAACAATGGATTATTTTAATACGGAGATAGTTTTATTTGTTGCATAGATTAGAATGAGGTCGAATTTCAGTCCCGTCCCTCTGGAACTATAATTCCGCAACCATAATATGATATGTTAGTTTGTTCTTCTTAGGAACACAGTTGCCT
Source organism: Trichobilharzia szidati (assembly GCA_944472155.2). NCBI lineage: Eukaryota > Metazoa > Platyhelminthes > Trematoda > Strigeidida > Schistosomatidae > Trichobilharzia > Trichobilharzia szidati. Next base: position 132,813,076 of record OX235279.1, on the reverse strand, counting down.
TGAAGCGTATTCACTGTTCTTTTGTACGGCTAAAGTGTCTATTAGGATCCTTTTTCTCTTTTGATGCATATGACTTGCATGAGATGGCATATGCAGTAACTTGTAATATAGGAGTTTCGATTATGCTTGAAAGCCAAGTTCCGTGGTGATTACCCATTCGAAGAGTCTCAATCAAGTCTTTTAGTTCCTTTTCCATTTTTATCATTGTCATATATTTCTACGTATGTGAATTTTTGACAGGAGAGACAACAGAAACCTTTCTGTGGGTGGATTTTACATACGAATTTCTTTTGGGACATGACAATTTCTGAAAAATTGACTATGTCCACTTTCTGTCAACGTTAATATGAAGTATACGGCCTATGTGATTTTAAACTTATTATGCTACTAGTGTTTTTGGTGTTGTGTCGAATAGCGTGACTTGTATCAGTAATGTTATGGCATAGATGTGGCTTAATCAAATTTCCATTCGTATACATTTACGAAGAAACTTATATCCCAGTTTCTACCATGGATACATGACCGAATTGTTTGTCAACTCATTTTTTGTCAAACATCTTTCTGTTGAAGGGAAGTAAATTCCCCCAGTAGTTTTAAAAACTAGATGCTGTCATCTGTAGATTGTGTATATCCTTGTATCCAATGTCTTTTTAGAAAAACATGCATATTTTTATTTCTCATCAGTAAACTTCAAAAAGTATCCTTGTAGATATTCTTAAACCATAGATGTAGTTAAGATACACTTCTAATGAATTTGCAGTGATTGGCAAGGAATCAAAACGGAACACTACAGAAGTAGCTCGGTTCTGGTTCTTGTGCTATGAAATGACAAACAAAAGGTGATGTAAATGGAATATTAGATACATTGCACAATGAAACAATTTTATTTACTGTGTGATATTTCGAAGACCATTGTCGTTAATCATATCAGTTGTAACTACACGAGTGTTAAATCATTTCGCTTCCAGTGCTAGAACAGAAGTGATTCAGTGTCTGCCCCGGATATTCGAAAAGTTTTACTGGCCTGATGACGACTAAGAAGAGATACTATAAAATGGCAGTTTCGAAATTGTGTAATTACAACTGATATGGTTACAGACAATTGTGTTTGAGACATTCCCCGGTAAATAATACTGTTTCATTGTATGATATATCTAATAAACAAATTAATATGCACATGAAGGCCCAGTAAGTAAGCATGCATGTAGGAGAATAATATGATGGAAATTATCAATAAGTTTAGGAAATGACAATGAGCATGTACTCTAAGCCATCGCAAAGTGTTTTAAGTTACATTTAAATGAGCCCCTAACCATTAATTTTAGCATCTAACGGACTTCATTAAGGCAGCCTACGCCTCTCTACCTGGCCTGGACCAGCACTTACAGACTTCCTAGATTGGTGTTATATTTTGGTTCTAACTTGCCTAATATTACTAAACATAATCACATTCATAAAATATTACTCATGGAGGGCTGCATTGGGTTGGATGTTTAATCTAAATGTTTATAAAATGAAATGCTCATACTGTGTACATAAAATAAGGTTTTTGTAGAGCAAATACCGGATAAAAGTCGATAAAGCTCGGAGGTATGTAAGAACCTTTATCTCTCTATTGGTCTAAGTACTGTATCATCAGGTTACAATCACGGTAATCAACATCCTTTTCTCTACATGTTCGAATCTCAATGGTTTTCTAGCTGATATCAATCAGTGACCAAACCTGAAACAGTTCAAATCCTTCCAAACAAACCCTTAAAATAAGGAGACACGTGAAGAAAATTTGAATCAGAATTATAGTAAATTATTATATTGAATTACTAACGGTTTTGTAGATTATGCCAGTAGTTTTTAGTAGTTTTACATCTTTATTATTAACCGTCGCTGTTAGAGTATTCTTCACTGCAAAATTTTCAGTTTTCATCATTTCAAAACACTGGGAACTTGGGAATTCAAACAGTGCTTTATAAGTGCAGAAAAATACAGTGGTAAAGTACTGCTTTTGCGGTCCTTAATAGCTTGGAAATAGGAGCATAAATGCAACCAGTGAACCAGTGATATCTTGCGAAACATGTGGTATTCCACTATATTATTGCAGTTGCTAGTTGGTTGATTCATATTTCTAGGGTGTTAGTCGTTAGTTATTGCATTATTTTTATGTTGTACACTAAAATAATCGCCTGTAAGTTGGCTAACAAGATTGAGTGTGGCTGTCGTACTGCTCATCGCATACTAAATTTTGTTGGTGAATAGACTGAAAGTAGCACGATAGTATTCACCAGTTCTTTCTGCCAATGTAAATTTCTTACTAGTACTGTTGTGCCATTTAATGTATTTTAAAAATGTTATTTATTTGACTGCAATTTTCCTCCATTTACTTCTGTAATTTGTAGGAATCAATTAGTTTTCAAGGCATGGTTGAGGTTTACAAACTCAGATGTGCATTGTCTGGACACAAAAGTGATGTCCGCGCCATATGTTGTCCATCAGAGAGTAAAGTCGTTTCTGCTTCCAGAGATTTTACTGCAAGGACGTGGTGTATTTCAAAGTTAGTTATCTCATATTCATTATCTTCCAATGGTTGATTTTTTCCACCCGAATTTGTTTTCTAAATTAGTGTTTCATTCAGACTGCTAACCAAACATTAGTTGTTTTCTCGACTTTTTTCTGATTGGTAGCAGTTAAAGTTGAATGAGTGGGTTTTTTTGGTGCAGTAGATGCAAGTAGATATAACTTCAACTCATCTCACTTAAAGTTTAATTTTACTTTTACTAATTCGAAACGAAAAATCCCTTAATGTCAACTGTATTTGAATTCATTTGTTTTGGTTTCATTATAAAACGATCTCGTATTATGCAAATATGTTCCTTCTTTCTTTGTTCAAAATTCGTTATGTGTATTTATTGTATTTATGTATCCTACCAACCACCTCAAATTCCTCGTGGTGTTTTTGATAGAAAATGATTGTGTTTACCTTTTGAAGAGATTCGAATTTTCACAGTATATCAGAAAGATTCGTAGTCGGCATTCATGTTTCTTGCTGTGAGCATTATGCTGACTTTTCTTTCATCTCTAATGCTTTTTACTTTTTGTCAGAAGAGTCACTCGTGTCGCTTCTTGTTATTGAATATCTTAAGTGTCTAGTTCTTGGTTTCCAATCACTGGATATCAGGTTAAAACTATGGCGTAATCAGGCCCGGGAAATCGAGTGATATCGCAAACCTCATATTGTGTTACATATAGTCCAAGACATTCATTCAAACATTGGAATTCGTTACCGTTCCTGTTTACTTTCATGAAATTTCACTACTGTGTCAATAACATTGCTTGAGTTAGATCAAGAGGGCATGTCGGTACAACTAATATTCTGATAAGCAAGTTGGGAATAAATGCTTATGGAAATAATGTATATGGAGCGACATATTTCGAACATTCTGATCACACACATACTCGTTATACACATTTGTGTAAAGGTACAGAGAACTTGACATGTATTTCCAGGGGCACTTACGTTGCATATGTAACCACACATACATCTAAGTTGATAAACGCAATGGAATGCGGTAACATCGTTCGAACTCTGTGTGAGAGTATATAGGACATTACAAGCTTCGTTTCCCCTTTAAATACGGGCTTGGCGGCGACAGAATCTGATTGAAATTATCTTAAATTTTGTAATCATTTGGGACATCTGATTCGGCCTGCAGAATTTCTGTGTTTACTATTATTTGCAATATTTTTCAGCTAGATTCTTTCATTAAAAACTTGTATGACTTTGTTCAATTTCGATGCTCTCAGAATTTCTGTGAATATTGGTTTTAATGTATATCATCTCATATAGGTTTTTTGTTACTTATCCACTGAGTTAGATGATATAATCTTTCGAATTTATACTGGGATTCTTATTTCACTCATATCCTATAATCATATGATGAACATTCAGCCTGATACTTCGTTGTTTGCTTACTGATAGACTATAGAAGCGTGTCGTGCAATTTTTTCCTCAAGATTGTAATATAATGCGACAGATGTGCGTTTTCGAAAGTCATACCAACAGATGATACAAAATGAATTGATTGGCGCTACTTTTTGGCCACTAAAAGCTGAATATAAATTACTAATAAATTAATAAACTTTCAAGAGTTGGTTTGTAGGGATTAGATTTTTATTTCGAGTTCTACCACGGATTCATATCAGTTAAAAAACCGTTGAAAAACAGGGAGCACTAGCCAGCTGTTTCATCCTAGTTTGAGAATCATCGGCGGTACTCAGTCACCCCAGTGGGTGGGTGAAAATTAATCTGATGCTCGCTAGTAACTTGCTACAGGACTGAGTTTCCTGGAATTATAGTGAGAAGTCATGACCAGTGAGGTTCATCCAGTCAAGTGGGAGGATGGATTCTCCGCCTATGACACTGGTTGGTGGTCGTGCTAAATCACAAATTGGTAGAAGTTAGAATTCATGCGCCATTGAATCGGGTTCCAGTGGCTGAATGGTATACGAGCTTGCCTTGTAGCCGGGAGGTCCTGGGTTGGAACCCGTGTGGTGGGTGCCTACTGCCGATGATTCCCATACTAGGATGAAACAGCTGTCCAGTACTCCCAGCTGGTTTTCAATGGTTCTCTAACTGATATAAATCCGTGGTCAAACTCAAAAGAAAAATTAATAAACTTTTAATACCAAATTACACTCCAAAATGTGAAGAGCTGTTTGTTTATATACTGTACATCGTATTCTTACAACAAAATGTAGAAATTATAGACTATAAAACCGTGTAAACTAATCTTTCTGAACTTCTTGAATATGTCATTTTCGTTTGGTCATTATTTTTTGTTCAATAGAGAAAGCTGTGATGGCTGTGAAAGTTCAGTTCTTCTTGGGCACACAAATTATGTATCAGCTGTATGTTGTCAAGAGTTAGATGGTGAATACCGTATCCTTACAGGATCTCATGATAAGCTGATAAGAGGTTATAATTTTGAACTTGCAGAACCTCTTTTCGCATTAGAAGGGCATGAAGATGCGGGTATGTAAAGCCTATTTATAGGTTACTAATTGATTTATTCGAATAGTGTGTACTTTGGCTACTGGACGTCATAAAACCATAATTAGTGGTTCCTGGGATAAGTCTATCAAAATCTGGCAAGAAGGGAAATGTATTGCTACTATTTCAGGTGAGTTCCAGTAGTAGTCTTCTTGTAATTTTTGTAAAAATTGAAATTGAAATGATATTGCTATCAATCATGAAAAAATATTTATGTTAATATGTAGTTAACGAATCCAAAGACGTGTGTTTTATCTCGTATTACACATTATGTTCGTCGTCTTATCTTCATTCTGATTGCTCTCTACTTGGTATGCACATGATGTAGTAGTTAGAACCACGACGTGGTAATTCTTTTTGTTTGTGTTAATATCATCTATCTCTACTTTATTGACGCCTGTATTTCAACTTTGAAGTGAATTGTTCCTACATATTTTCAGCTTGCCCTGTCGGTTGTACAAATTTAAATTAGCTTTGTAAAGGTACAGCTAGCTAGATGCCTTTCTCTTCATATTCTGAACAATAATTCAAACTGTGTCAAATGATGTTAGCCTCCAGCTGTCGAACTTTGGTACCTGAGCTTTTTTTTATACCTACAGTCAAGTTGGTGAAGATGGAGGACATTTCAGTGTGTAGAAGATTAGAAACGTATCTTTGTCTAATTGTGTGGGGCATTTGTCTTACTCACCATATAAGGTGAAGTATTGATTGATGTCTGATCAGTCTACCTTCAAACTGTAGTGGTTCAAGCGGCATTTACCCAGGTCGTTGATACCTAGTATCCTACTGTAGTTAATATATTACACTTACCAAGCCTTGATGAGCTGGTTATCGAAATGGGAATATTGATTGGTTAACTGAATAATTATTTGTTACTAGCCTCAATTCTACCTGTTCCTAAGGCGAAGTTGTGATATGGGTTTTAAATTCACTTAATTGGGCTATTTTTTTGGCCTTTGTCGACTACTTCTACCTGAACATTCGTTTGTCTAATTATGCTGTTTTCCACCATTATTGTTACCGCAGATCGCTCCACTTTTAGATCTTTGTTATTGATAGAATCATTATTATTACTGTTATTATTATAACTAATTGCACAATTCATATGCACAATTTTATCATCTTATTAGCAAATCACCGTGATTGGTTTGTATCTTCCTACTTATTTGTACAGTTGTGTATATTAGAGTTGAGCCTGATGAGATGTAATTGGAGACAATATTTTTCTCTTAAATGCGTTCTAGTCGCTTCACCGGCAGGTCGTGGTTATTACTACACATCGTGTTAAATGCTGTAATCGGTAGATGTTGATTTTCCTATGAAAGCGAAGTCGATTGACGGTAGTATTACTTATTCAATCACACTTATTGTTTTGTCTTTTTTAGGTCATGAAGCGGCAGTCTGGTGCGTGCTCGTTATGTCGGCAGTAAATATCACCGGTAATGTTGACGATATGGTTATCATTAGTGGTTCGGCTGATAGAACTGTACGTGTATGGTGTATACGCGGTGTTGGTCAAGATGCAAATCCTCCCGAGAGTATTCTTCTAAATACTTTAAAGGAGCATAAGGATTGTGTACGTGCCTTGGCATGTATAGATGATTCACGATTTTTATCGGCAAGCAATGATGCCAGCATAAGAGCTTGGAATGCTTCCACAGGCGTATGTATAGCTGAATTTTATGGGCATACGAACTTTATATATGGATTGGCTACGTTACCTAATTTTTCAAAATTCGTTTCTTGTGGTGAAGACAGAAGTGTTCGTGTTTGGCCTATACCTCCTCCAACTGAATGTGTCCAGGCACAACACTTCAGTTGCCTTCAAACTATTTCATTGCCTTGTCAATCTGCATGGTGTGTGACTTTGGTACCAAATGGTGATATTGTTGTTGGAGGAAGGTAATTATCTTGTTTTTCTCAGTTTGTTCCCTATCTTTTAAAATTCAGGCATTAATTAACAGTGTAGCATATTCCAGTTGACTGCATGGTGCATCTTGTGCACGTAAGGTGACCATAGTTTCCCAATTAAATTCAACAAATCTTTAGTTATGATTGATGTATATATCATGATATGTGACTGACTAATTTATCCAATTAAAACTCTCTGAAGCAGTTCATAGTCTTAAGTTGCAAGACGGGGGAAATCAAAATGTGCGACAAAATTAACGGTATAATATGATGTCATTTTCGAACTTGGTGTCATTTTGGTCTACAGGTTCTTATCAACTATAGACTACCTGAAATCATGCGAATTTGCAGATATCTTCCGTGTTGTGCTACTTCTGCCCACCCTGTTGTGTTTCTTTTTCTTCTTTTCGTGTCTCCCGTGTTTTGCTGCATTGCTGAATCATTTGCTGTCTTTGATGTCAAATCTCCCTCCTTTCTATTTGATATTTTTTATGCTGATGAACGTCTCTTTATATATTACTGATAAATCTTTTCAGTAGCACACGCCACAACATGTTTCCTCCTTGTACTTATATGTCGAGTGACGAATAACTGCCATCCGTGAAAAAACACCATATATATATGCGCAGTAATAATGTTTCTGTGCCGATAAACATTTTCTCCGTGTGTATCGGTAAAATGACTTACGCTCTACTTTTAAAATTTGTTTTCTTTCAGTGATGCGATGGTTCGTATTTTTTCATGTGATCCAAAAAGACAAGCTTCCCAGGATGTACTAAAGTTATACGAGACAGAATTAGCCAATTTCAAAATCACACTTCCTAACTCGGTAGGAACTGGAGACTTAGATTTGAACAAGTTACCGGGAATTGATGCTTTAACAAGGCCAGGTAAGCTGTACATATTTTCTGATGCTTACTGAGAACCACTTGTATAAATTTTTGGTTACATTTACGAATATGGTGGTATTAGTAATTGAAAAATCAGAATGAAAAAATTTAAATAAGATTTGTGATATGAAAAAACGTAGAAATACATAGCTTTCAAGATTTTAAGAAAATTCAGACTTTGATGATATAAGATGGTTGGAGGCAATCGGCAGGAAGCCTTGAACCTGGGTTTTGTGCTAGTTGGCACTCACCAGTTAGCAAGGCGTATGTGCAACCTTGAAGGAACTCATGTCCCTTCTGCAGCACTGGATGACGCGGGTCCGAATCTCTGGAGGGACATTAGTTTCTTCAAGGTTGCAGATACGCCTTGCTGACTGGTGAGTGCCAACTAGCACGAAACCTAGGTCGAAGGCTTCCTGCCGATTGCCTCTAACCATCTTATATCATCAAATCAATGTGCACCGTGATGGTGAGCCACCTAGAATGATGACCACATTGCAAACCTGACTGATAGAATTCAGTCTTCATCAAAAAAAGGACTAGACACATCACACTAGTTACTAGTGTCCAATCATAATTCAGACTTTATTGCATAATTAATGCGGTAGAATATAATGCTTACTTAATAGAGTTCATAGTGATATAAATGTTTGTTTAAGTCCAATTATCTGGAGCAAACCTGTCACATACTGGACTTAAAGGGTTATTGATACTACCCAGTTGACTAGATTGAAGTAGGTGGAACGGAACTCGAACCCGTGAAACACTGACTGAAAACCGAGTGCTAAAGCCAATGAGCCACGTCTCCATTTAAAAAATGTTCTAGTGATCACAGCATCCCCCCATGTGTTAAGGTCTACTCGTCGTAGATTTAAGGTGAAGTCAGAGGGCTTAGAACAACTCTCTAAACCACTTTCCTACATCCTGTGATATATCGTTATATGGATGATAATCATATTAAAGTGAGCTTGTCGACTCTACTTATAACAGGATAACTGTATTTTTCATTTATGTAACTCTGTAGCCTATAATTTAGGTCCAAATTTTTAGGAGCGATTTCCCGATGTAATCAATTGGATCTGAGGTTTTTTTCACACCTCACATAGGCAGTTGGTTTTTTTAATTAATGGTTAGCGTTGCAAGTGTATTTGAGAGTTGTTGATTTACCAGCTTGTCTACCTGTGAGGTCACTTTAATGACAATAGGACTTTTAATAATGAGGACTAGAATGAATCTGAACAGCTTCCTATTATTCGTTTTGAACACTAAACCTTTGAATTTTTCGCAAATATTCTGCAGTTTTTTGGTGTATGTGACTGATGCAGACTGCTATGCTTGTTGGCTATTGTGCCGAATCGATGGATGTCATGAAGTTGCAAGAAGCTGCTCGGGAAAACGTCGTTTGTCAGTGGGTCGTTCCGCTTAGCATGATCAGTGTAGAACTGCGTACAGATATTAAGCAGTTGAAATGAAATCACAGGTAAAAAGGGATAATAATACAATTTTTGACCAACGAGTTTTAGAAAAATAATTTGGTGAATATTGGTCATTTTACATTTGAATAGATGAACCTCTGAAACGATTTATCTGCGAAACGTAGACACTTATTCCATGGATTTAGTTGTTTGTAAAACCCACACCTGATTGCATACGGGTTGCAGGATATAATTCGCCAACATATTTGCTTGTCCGCAGAGTTAATATGAACCATACAAAGTCTTAGCTTTATTGTAGTTAAACACAGGTAAGTCGTCCTAAAAATTGATCTGTTTCTTGAATACAAGAGCAGTACAGTTGTATAACAGAAATAAATACAGAACAGTTTTCCCTAAACCAAGAGTAGAAATACACCGAGCGGTGTCAACGTGTTAAATGTTTGATAAGTTATATTTACATGTTAGTAAAAGACCAAAACGTGCGTCGCTGGCATAGCGGTTAGGACGCTCACCGACCATGCACATGTTCCGGGGTTCGATCCCCGGCCGACGCACTCCTTTACCTCACTCAGCCAGAAGTAAAGCTGGTGAAGAGGAAAGGTTGGGCATGAGGCTAGCAACCCCATCCTATAATAATAAACACTGCAACAGAAACTTCAAGCCTCTAGCTTGAAGTCCTATGTTCCACTGGCAATGTGAAGGAAAAATAAAAAAAGAGACCAAAAATGGTAATAAAAGTAGTAATGGTAATAATGGCTTTATTCCAAACCTTACATAGATGTTCAAGTATTGGTTTGCAGTGATTTGATTCGATTGGTTTCACGATTTCATCATGAGCTGACATCGGTTAGAGAACCATTGGGCAGCTGTTTCTTCCTAGTATGTGACTATTCAGCAGTACCCACCCACAGGGATTCGAACGCACGACATTCAGGTTACAAGGCGAGCTAGCTCATAGACCATTAAGCCGCTGAGACCCGATCCAATGACACATGAATTCCAGCCTCTGTCAATTGACGATATTGCGCGACCACTGGCTAATGTCATCGGGGAGTATCTGTTATCACACCCGACTTGCGTCCTAGACTAGGACGAAACATTTATCCAGTACTCCCGGGTTTTCCAGTGGTTATCTAAGTGATGTCAGCTCATGATGAAATCCTGTAACCAATACATAGATAATTAGCCCTAAGCGGTGGGCGGTTTGCATAAGGATAACTTACAATCATGGTTGGCAGGATAGAAGGGCTATCATGCTATCATGCCATTGAAGCTTTGGCAAGGATGATGAAGAGTCGTCACTTCTCTTCTTAATTACACTTTTTGTTTTAATTGTTTGTATTCTCTTTCTGGCTGGTGCAATAGTGAAGGTTTATAGTGTGAAGTAAGCACTGAAGACATGTTGTCTAGAAGGATAATAGGAGCTTCGTTGTTCCACCACCCACCCCCAGAGGACACGACACTAGAAACTTCCACATGAGCTACAAACCATCTCAATATATATTCAATGCAAATAACTGTTGATAGACAATCCGTTAAGTGGTCCAGTTGTTAGTGTGTAATGCTACACAAACACTCGGTTGGACCAAATGATAGAGCCAAAATTGACCTGTTAAATGTGGTACTAGGTAACGTATTTGCATAGCAGCTATTTAGTGAACTAATACTGATGTTTCAAATAGTGATGAACAGCAGAATGGAATGAAAATCAATATAAACGTAGGAATCGTTTGATTTCCCTTTATCTGTTAATCAAATATCAAAGCTCAGTGAATACCAAACCATCCCAATCCTCATTCTGGGCTAAAAAAGATTGCGTAAAAACCTTAGTGGTAAAACAGAGCAGCACAAAAGTAACATTAGCAAGGATAATATTATGACGCAGTTTATTTCTTGTAGTAAAATTAATTAGCTGTAGGGACTTGATCTTACCGCTTTTCATCATGATCGTCGTTTCACAGTTTTCCCAAGAACTGATGTGTTACTTGATGTTCAAATCTACTTAATTAGATGGTTGTTTTAAGTGACCACTTCCTGAATTTTCGACTTGAAGTTCAGCAAACAAGGTATTGTAGAAGAAATATCAGAAGCTGTATTCCAATCTTTTCGGATGTCCTAGATGGGTTCATCATCATTCATTCCCTTTACGTTTTACAGTGCTTGAGCCTTCTTGTTGTGAAATTAGGGCTTTTCAAATCCCTTGCTTAGAAACTCATTTTCCAGTAGTCTGATAATAAGTGCTGGATGTGTGTATTCACTCTTTCCCCCTCTGTGTAGACAGTAAATAGGATTCTCTTGCAAAGATAGTTTTTACATGCATCACAATATTGATTTGTCTTATGGAGATAGGCTCAATACGTTATCGTGGTTCACTGCTGTTAATACTTTAAATTTGGTATTCTAGGAAAGTCAGAAGGACAAGTGATGGTGATTAATGACAATGGACGTTCTGTTTGCTATCAGTGGTCCTCACACGAAATTCGCTGGATTGAAGTTGGGGATGTTGTAGGAAGCCAGCCGTCCAATCGTCAAGTATACGAAGGAAAGGTAAATTACCACTAACTGTTTTCTTATCAGTTGTCAGTAGTAGATATTACTTCATGATACTTCAGTTCATAGCAAAACGTACTGTCTAATGAAACTGAATTAACTAAGAAGGTACACAAAGATATAAGAATAAAACTTGTGCACTGTGGTAGAGTATAGTTCGATTACGGGTAAAATTTATTTTGATAAAGTTTCACAGTGTTATACAGTAGCAATATTTACTGATGACCACGTTTCGAGCACAATTTATTACTGCTCATAATCATATCAGGGTATTCACACAACTTCCTAATTTCGTTTATATAATTCCATTATCTACCATCGCTTGATTTGATTGGTAGTAGTACTTTCCATATTTCCGGTATGAGTGATGAGTCATTCCTATTGCACGTGTTGTCTTGGGTGTAGACTCGATGAACAAGGATTCAGTAATCAACCTCTCTCGCTCTCCACCAACCAAGATTACTTCTTAGAGTTTTAACCCTCTCCCACCATGCTACTGTGTGGTTGTGTGTTAATGCATGCAGTGCGATTGGTGAGCTTTTTTTTTAAATTACTTATCTTCACGGGGTCAACCATTCTCACCTTAGCTAAATTCTTATGTTCCGACAATCTGATTACCCCGCGACCTACTAGTTTGACCTATGTAGTTGACCTGACTCACAGTCATTGCAGGGTATTTTGTAAATTATACTATTTTGTCTAATTGGGTCAACTGGGTCCTTTAACCTACAGAGCTTGTCCCTAAGTGAGTTTGTAGGTTTAAATGCCACCCTAATTCCTGCTTTATTTAAAATCCTACGTAGGTTCTCAGATGTCCCCTCTTTATATGGTATAACAGTAGATGACTTATATTCTCCCTTATTTATGTTATTATTACTAGTTTCACAATTATTTTTATTTTGGCCTTTTTCAATCTTCCTAATGAATTTTAAAGGATAGTTATTTAACACCAACGCCTCTTCTATCTGTTTTATTTCATCATTTAGGTCTGTTTTTGTGCTACTTAATGCCATTGCTCAGTTTGTTAAACACTTAACTAAGCCTGCCTTAACAGTTAAAGGATGAGATGAATTAAAGTCTAAATATCTATTAGAATGCGTTGGTTTTCTATAAACACTAGTGCGTAGTTTGCCTTCTTCTATTCGTTTTATTTTACAATCTAACATAGCTAATTCTCCTTGTTCATTTTCGGTTTCAAATGTGAATTTTATTCCCTCAACTATTGAGTTTATATGTGTTACGAAGCTAGAGATGTGTTCTGTTTTTAACACTGTGAAAGTGTCATCCACATATCTCCACCATATTTTTGGAGTAGGATTAAACGTATTAAGAGCCATATTTTCCCAGCTATCCATAAATATATCTGCTACGATAGGGGATATTGGTGATCCCATTGCTACACCTTCAGTTTGTCTATATATTTTGCCTTGGAATTTAAAGATAGTAGATGTGAGGCATAGCTGAATTCCTAAAATAATTTCTTCAATGGACAACTTTGTCCTGTGATTGAGTTCAGAATCTGCAGTTAGTTCTTATTTAACTGCTTCTAAGGCCATATTGATTGTTATGTTAGTATAAAGACTGGTTATATCAAAACTAACCATTGTTTCATCATTCTCTAGTTGAATGTCATTTAGTTTATTTTTCATCTCATATGAATTAGTTTGAACGATTTCTAATGGGGCATAATATTAGAGCTAAGTGTTTTGATAACTCATAAGTAGGGGTATTCCTAAAATCTACTATTGGTCGTGTGGGGTAACCTGGCTTATGTATTTTAATAGTGCCATACATTCTACTAGCTTTATTAGTTTTACGCATTAAATTGGACCATTTAGACTCACCCGGTGACGGCTTCATTCTGCATATTAATCAAGATACACAAACTCATGACTATAATTATGCTAGATAATACTTCCGTTCCTTCCTTATTATTCAGTATTCATGAATGGCATTCAGTTTCATAGTATGCTAATGGTTATTAAGCTAAAATATTTCCTGAATACTTGACGAATGCTAACTGACATCAGTTAGAGATCCACTGGAAAACGTGGTACGTTTGGTAACTGTTGCGTTCTAGTTTGGGAATCTAGGACCTTTTGATTATGAGGCAATCACATTGCCATTTATCCACTCAGTTGTGGCATAAATCGTGAAGCGTCAGTTTACGAGATAGCGCTACTACCAACCAGTCACACCAGTGAGTTTCTGTCGCTACACTTGACATTTTCGAAGTTTCAAATTAAAACTTCGGAAAGTTCATCTCTCTATGATCGTCACTAATATGCAGTGAAATTACATTCACATAATGGGCTTACTTACTTTAAATCCTCACATGCCTAACGTGTGGACTTTTTAAAATTATTTTCTTCATGTTTTTCTATTCAAGGAGTACGATTTCGTATTCACTGTTGACATAGATGAAAGCATGCCAGCGCTTAAACTACCATACAATCGTACCGAAGATCCATGGTTTGCGGCTCATTCTTTTATTCAAAGAAATGACTTACCTGCTGGTTATCTGGATACTGTTGCTAATTTCATCATTCAAAATGCAGGACCACAGGTTGGTTCAGGTGTTGCTAGTGATTCATCATACTGCGATCCTTTCACCGGAGCACATCGATATATCCCTCAAAATCCATCGGCAGACAAAACATCTGTGATAAACACTACTTCATCACCCTCAATACCATGTTTTCCGTCAGAAACGTTTATACCTATTAAAGCAATCAGTCTCGGTCCATTAATGAGTAAGCGAAGTTTTCGGATGTGTAAATTTTGCTTTTCATAAGGTATTGGTGTTTCTATACATCTACTTGTCAATTTTTTCAATTCTTATGGAATATATTTCTTCTGTTTTTGCATTCATTTTCGTTTCGAACGAAACATGGAGCTTTAACGGCAAAGTTTAACTATAATGGCCAAATTAATATATGTGTAATAGCCACTGTGGCCTTGAACAGCCAATCAGAACTCAGATGCAGAAGAGCCGCATAGTCGTTGAAAAATACACTAAAAAAATATTGCAAACTTGATAATACACTGTATAGTTGTAGCTTATGTGTTGAATGAATGTCTCCCAGTCAAAACACAAAGGATCTATCAAGAAATCGTACCATGCACGATATACTCATTCATGCAGGTGACTGTAGGTCATGGTACTTTGAGATCCATTGGTATTTCTGCCATTATTCTCCAACCTACTCCTAACTCTATCCCTAATCCTAATCCTAAGGTTAACCCTAAACCTCATTCTTAAAAGCCAGAACCCTACCTTACAGTATGGATTTGCAGGAAAAGTACCTGGTAAATAAGTAGAGTACTGTATCTATGCTCTCCAAGTCTAAAAAGGCAGGCATGATTGGATTTGGAAGGGTGTTTCATAGCATTCTCTGTGTGTGTGATCAGTTCTTGAAGGTCAAACTTCAAAAGACCTTGTTTTTGGTTATGATACTTTAACTTCGCTGCTTTAAGCTGTCAAATTTCAGTAGAAATGTTGTCGTTTTTGCGAGATAAGGTTGTTAGCTTCACGTCTAGCCTCTTTTCAGGGCTTATTACTGGCTAGATAATGTTTCGGAGTGCGTCGGCCGGAAATCGAACCCTGACCACCCACGTTAATGGCAAGCATTCTTGCATTTCTGTTGTCAGCATTGTCAGTTGTGTTACCTATAGACTGTGATCAAAAATGGTGTCAAAATTATATTGGTACATATTATTTAAGAAGTTCCTAGTAGCTATCAGCTAAAGCTTGTGTATTATTTCCAATTTGTAGAAAGACTGTCAATCGATTAGGGGTAAAGTGATCAACAAACTTAATCATTTCACTCATTATCTGTAAACTAGGAGTTGGTGCAGCCCAGTCCTGCAGCATCATGTCACACTGAACAATGGTAAATATACCAAGATTTCCCTACTCTAGGTGTTCAGAAGATTCTGTATTTTGTCAGTGTTTCCCTGGTAACAAATCAACCCCTCAGTCGCTGAAGTTGATTCAGGCCACATCCACCAGTACATCTCTGATGAAACTTAGCAAAATTAGAGACAGTACTTCCAGGTTTTGCAGTGATTTTCTAACCGATGTCAGCCCATGATGAAATCCTGTGAGCAATCAATCAAATCCCTCCAAACCAATACTTGAAGACACAAGACATCCTTGACGCATACCACAGGTTCGAGTCTCAAAAATATTATGAACCATCGTTTTCTTTAAGCTTACTTACATTTATTCATAATAACGTTATTAGCAGCTGTCCAAGACGACTGTCAAATAAAATAAGCTCTTTTTTCTAATCATGCATATGTATTCCCCCTTTCCGTGGGTAAATTGATCAAGGAAACACAGTGTATGAATTTCTGGTCTTGGACAACTTCATAAAATCAATCTATACGAAAAATTAACTTGATTATTATAATTTCTGTTTCAAGTTTAGCTGATTATTGTGTTCTCTAAGTTGGTTGATTTAATTGTGAAGCTTTCGTTCTCCTTCTAGACAAAAATCTTCCTTCAGCTCAGGTTTTAGTATAAAATGGACTTATTTAAATTCTCCATGAATGATGTAATTGTATCTCCTGACAACCACTGTCGTGACCGGTTGTTAATTTACGTCTCTACTGATCATTTTTATAGACTAGGAATTCGGACTTTCTTGTCATGTGTGATTTACTTTCTATTAGCTGATAAATTTGGTCTGTAGTAATTAGTGTGTTTGTTAATTGCTAATTCCCTTGAGTGCCAGGCTTCTGGGAATTCTCTGGCACTTTTGGTGTTTCCTCTGTTTAAAATTTCCACATTATCCCAATCAAATTGGTGTCCATAATTATCCATATGCATTGATACGAAAGAATATAAACCATGTTATTTTACAGACAATTTGTGTTCTTGGATTTGGGATCGTAGGAGACGGTCACTGTGGCTGATGTAACGTCTATTGCAGTTCATATAGTTTATTGTGTAAATGCTATTAATTTCATCTTCTTTTTTCTATCGGATAAAGATTGGTTTACACAACATCGCATGAAGTGATTTTTCTGGCTGGCTTGTGTGCTGTATCTACTTCAAATAGTCCTAATATTGTAGCTGTTATTTCAGAGATTTTTTTATATATGGTAGGATGAATTTTCTTGTTGTCTTTGATGATGGTTTCTTGTTGGTGATATGACTCGAGTTTAAACACTTTTTGATGAAATTGTGAGGATATCCATTCTTTTTGAAGACGGTTAGCGGGTATTTTTCTTCCATTCTCTTCAACACTAGAGTGATACTGTGTGTTTGAACTCTTTTAAACAATGCCTGCACACAATTTCGGGATATTACTACTATAGTTGAGTATTTGGTCTGTGTAAGTTGATTTTCTATATACTTGTGTTTCTAAATTTCTTGTGTTAGTTCTCCTGATTAACACATCTAAAAATGGGATTTCGTTGTCTAATTCTTCTTCTCCTGTGAATATGATGACCGAATTTATCATCTAATAGAAAGTAAATCACACACGACAAGAAAGTTCGAATTCCAAGTGAATAAAAGCGATCAATAGAGACATAAATTAACAACCGGTCACGACAGTGGTTGTCAGGAGATTACATTACATTACATTATTCATGGAGGATTTAAATAAGTCCATTTTTATACTAAAACCTGAGCTGAAGGAAGATGTTGTCTAGAAGGAGAACGAAAGCTTCACAATTAAATCAACCAGCTTAGAGAACACAACTAATTCAAATTCATCCACCTGATTATTGTTTATTAAGTGAAGGAATGTTTAAAGACAATAATTGTTTATTTCAGAAAAAAAGTGTTTTTGTCAAAATGTGTTTTGGAAGCAAACAGTTACATTTACACCAAACAACAGTTTCTTATTTATATCATTTATTATTTTTGAATCTTAACCTTTGGTGCACCTTGGATTTGAACTGTTGTGTAAAAGAGATTACCACAAGAAAGAATAAAAAGTTAAAAATCTATGCAATTGATGAAAAGTATACTAAAAAGTCTATTCACTTCTATTTTCATGCTAAGACAAACTGGAATCTTTCAATTCACAATCACCTATTCCACTGGATAATGAACTTTTGGAAGCCTGTAGAAAATTCAATTTCGACGACTATACTGAATCCCAAGCTGTTTATCTTACTACGCATATTGAAGATGTTATTACCAAATGGAGTCCTGGTATGTTGTGTAACATTATGCTATTGGTGTTCGTTAATTTGTTAATCAAATTCATCTACTTTTACCCATCATTTATATGATTCTGTTATAGTGTAGTATAGTGCTCAAGTTCCGTTTCCGTGGCATTTGTTTGCTTTCTTTTTTGTGGAGTGTCTGACATGTCTTAGGAAATATACATTTTGTATCAGTGATACGTATTAAATTTATTTTCCAGTAATATATCCGTTTTGCAAGAGATCCTTTAAACTTCGTAATAAACTCCAGGGGCTTAATCGTTATTGAGTCATAGTTTTCCTTTTGTATGATTTCATTCGTGATTTAGTTTTTCTGATAAACTTGTCTGCCATACTTCTGGTTTTAGTCACTGAAGTATTTCAACATGTCAATCTTTATGGGTATGGAAATGGAGAGTCTGTCAGTCGAGGGAAATGTGATAGTTTGCCATGTGTGTACGGGTGTCGAACTAAATATCTTTCAAATCGCATTATAATTGAGTAACCCAGTCATCCTAGCCTCATAATACATTCACAATTTCATCGAATGACTCACATTTTGTTCGTATTAAATGGTTGGAAGCAATCGGCAGGAAGCCTTGGACCTAGGTTTCGTGCTAGTTGGCACTCATCAGCGCAAGGTGTATCTGCAAGGCTTCCTTCCGATTGCCTCCAACCATCTAGTGCCAACAATTCATAGTGCACCGTGATGGCGAGCCACCTAGCATGGTGGCCACATTGCAAGCTTGACTGATAGAATTCAGTCTGCACCGAAGATAGGACTAGATGCATTACACTAGTTACTGATTAGTGTCCAATTAAAAAAAAGACTCACATTTTGTCCAACTGCACATCAACTCTCGTGATTACCTATTTAGTATTTACACACTAGGAAGGTGATTTGGTTATAATGGTTGGTTTTATTTAAATTTATTTGTATTTAAATCAACTTTCTTCTTACAAGTTTGCAATTCTCGTTTACTTTTTTAGATGTGGTATTTCCCTTACTGGATATTCTACGTTGTTTAGTTTTTTGGCCTGCGTGCAGTGATTCCATATTTGAAACAACAAATTGGCATAATTTACTTGCCATTAGTTTAGATAAACCGGAATTATCAAGTGCAAATTGCTTACTGGTATTACGCCTGTTAGCAAATTGTTTATCTGCAGATGGACCAAGATTTTTAGACATAGTCCGTCATCAGTCTAACACTTCACCAGTATCATCGGATAATATGCCAACTGTACCGAAGTCTTTAGGTGCTGCTTTGGGAGTTATGAATAAGTTAGCTGATCTTGTTAATGAAAATAAATTAGAGTTGGCAACACGTAAACAACACCAAGTAAGATTTCATACATGGATTTCGTCGTTACTTTTAGCTATTGGGCAACATTTTTATAAATATCCAGCCCCCATAGATGTGGCGAATTTCTAAACATGCTGCATAGTTTCTATAATTGAGTATACTCCTTATCCTTTTGTTAAGATTTTGTTATGAAGTGATACTGGATTGTGGCTGTTCGTCGAACTCGACTAGAATACGCCTTCAGAATACGACATTATAACCAAGTGATCAATTGGAATTGTATCTCCCATACTGAGGTAGACACAAAAGTCAAACTAAGGGAAGTGACGACCGGAACGACGATGACGACAGCAACAACAGCCGCAACCGCTTTTGTTAGTCGAAATATATGCTTTCTTATACTTGAAAATTCTCAGAAATTTAAAATACAAATAAATAAATCTGATTGATTAAAGCATAAATAAACGAATCAGAACTCTCCAGTAAGGTTGTCATGTCAGCACATGAAAAAGTGATAATGACTTCACGACTAACAAAGAATTTCGTCCATCCTAACAGATTTTGGTACGAGTAAGGAAGAATTGGCCGATTTCATTAACACTATTGGTATTAGAATGTAATGCCTGTTCTGTTCATCACGTCTTCATGGATTTAGGGTTACTTTTTTCATGACTAAGGATTCCAAATTCTTGTCAACCTTTTGGTATTAGAGTTGGCATGTTGGGAACACAACAAAAACTTGTTTCAGGATTTCATGATGAGCTGACATCAGTCAGAGATCCGCTGGAAAACTTGGGAGTACTGGACAGCCTGTTGTTTCGTTCAGGTTTCGCACTCTTCGTCGGTAGTCAAACACTGAGGTTCGAACCCAGGACCTTCTGGTTACAAGGCGAGCTCGTATGCCATTAAGCCACTGGGACCCGGTCCCATGGTCCCAACTTCTGCTAATTTATGATATGGCGCGGCCACTAGCTAATGTCATCGCTGGCTAGTATTTGTCCTCAACTTTTATTCAAAAGGTCCTGGGTTCGAAGTTCAGTGGGTGCTTGCTGTTAGAGTCCCAAACTAGGACGAAACAGCTGTCCAGTGAATGATGTAAATTGTTAATTCACCCTCCAGTTGTGATGACCAGTGGAAGATACGTTAATACGTGTGACAAAAATTCTTTTCAAAAACTAACACTTATCTAGTAACTTCAGCAAGAAAACAACCAAATACCTGAACTGTGCTTTTAATTTTCCATTTTTGCCTGAGCATAGTGAACAAACAGCATACGTGATAGTGAGAGTTAATCGAAATGGGTTACTGAATGAAAGTCAGTGACCGACACTTATTCCATATTGATTTAATAGAAAAGGTCATACAGTGAAACAGTATTGTTTAGTGGATGACTTTACTTTACTGTTCAACTATTATTGTTATTATTATTATTCCCTTGGGTTCTGAGTGGAACATAAAGCTTCAACAACACATCTCCACTTTGTTCTATTTTCTGCCATCCTATTCAGCTGGGTCCACGATTGCCCATAATTTCTCATCTCTTCCTCACACTATCTCCTCCATGTCACCCTCGCACCGACCATCCACTCGTCGCTTCCCATTTGGATTCCACTCGACCGATTGCCCGCATTGACCACAATGTCATTCTCTGGTTTCCTCAGTGTATGCCCAATTCATCTCCATTTTCTCCTACATATTTGTTGAACGATCGGCTCTTGGTTGGTTCGTTCTCAGTCAGAATTTCTTGTTACTAATTCTTTCTGACCGGTTTGCCATTTGATCCTCAGTATGGAGCCAGCTGTTGATAAAAGAAGTCTGAAGTAGGCTGTTGGAAATCCTTTTCGTGACACGTAGTGCAAGTTACTGACCCGTATAGGAGGACCGACTTGACATTGTTGTTGAAAATGCGAATCTTCTTCCTTATGCTGGCTGAGTGTAGAAGATTTCCAAACTGGTTTCAGGTTGATGAAGGCATACGTATCTTACCTTTCCGATTATGGTTGACTGGCTTTCACCTCTTATCTGTTCCGAATTCCTGTGGTTGAAAGGATGCTTCCTAGATAAGTGAAGGAGGTAACCTCTGTTAAATCTCTCCCGTTGATGGTGATTGGTGCTGGTTGTCGTTGTTGCTGATGTTGCTGTTCGTTGGTTATCTTCATCACCTCTATTTTCTCTGTTCACCTGCACTCCTGTCTTTTCAGCTTGACTCTTCTGCCAGTTTGTTGGTTTTCGCCTGCAAGTCTTCGAGTTTGATGATATTCGATAGTTGGAGGCAATCGGCAGGAAGCCTTGGACCTAGGTTTTGTGCTAGTTGGCACTCACCAGTCAGCAAGGCGCATCTGCAATCTTGAAGGAACTCGTGTCCCTTCTGAGATTCGAACCCGCGTCACCCAGTGCTGCAGTCAGAGACGTTACCACTGAGCTATTCGGGCTCGCGATTGACCTCCTGTAGGACTGCAGTGGGTATTTTGATTGGACACTAGTAACTAGTGTGACGTGTCTAGCCCTTTCTTTGGTGCAGACCGAATTCTATCAGTCAGGTTTTGCAATGTGGCCACCATTCTAGGTAGCTCGCCTTCATTGGTGCACACTGATTGGATGATATTAGATAGTTGGAGGCAATTGGCAGGAAGCCTTCGAGTTTGTGTGAAATTAGCCATATATCATTGACGCGCGAAATCCAGATTTTCTAGAGTCTTCTTATCGGTCAGTGCAACATATTCCTGTCTTCTCACTCCCCATACACAGTCTGATGCATAATCCAGTCCACCACAATTAACAATATCATCGGTGATAGTCTTGGGCAGCCTTGTCTCACTCCTGTATGCACTTCAAACGCCTCGCTGAGTTTCTTGTTTTGGATCACCTGACACGTGGCAGGCACTGTCATATAGTCAGCTGTTGAATGAGTTTCATAAAGATTTGGGGAACTCTTCGCCATAGTGTTGAAGTAGTTTCCAAATTACTTCTTGGTCAACGCTGTCTGTCGAAGGCCTTTTCGAAGTCGATGAAGTTGAGGTAGAGATAGGTTTGACTGCCATTCTATTCTTTGTTGCGTGATGATGATGCGTAGAGTTGCAATTCGATCAACACATGATTTGCCTTTTCTGAATCCAGCCAGCTTGTTTCGGTAATTGGTGGAGTTCTATTACCAGTGCTTCTTTTATTCTCTTCAGAAAGATGCGGCTTAGTGTTTTACTTGGCGTGGACAATAGCATTTTACTGTTCAAAGTTATATCAAATGTGACTTTATGCATCTGAAACTTGTTTTTCACAGTTCTAGTTCTTCTTTCTCTTTTTTAGTTATTTGATAAATAATACTGTTTCATTGTTTGACCTTTTTAATAAGCAAACTAATGTAGAATAAGTATCAGTTAATTGTCTTTCACAAAACCAGCTTGTTTAACCGGTCACAGTTACGTGAGCTGTTTACTGACGTTTTTTAGGCAGAAATGAAGAATTGAAATCACAGTTTAGGGGTTTGGCTTTTTTATTTGAAGATATTCATTATCATGTTATACGTTAATCGTAGGTAGCGCTGTGAAACTGAAAGTTTGGGTGAACACGAATATTATGGCATTAAATGTTTATGACACCGAAACATTCATTTAACATACTTCATGTTTTTACTTTCCTTTTTCAAGGTTGCATTGGCTACACTGCTGCATAATGTGTCTGTACTTATTCATCAAACAAAGACATGCTCTGTTGTATCGAATTTATTGCCTCAATTACGTTTTACACCCGGTGTCTGTGTTCGAATATGTTTCAGTTTGTTATCTCTTCCTGTGGACCATGGTAGTAGTGGTGTGACACAATTTCATCCTGAAGCTGTAAACTGTTTATTTTTGTGTCTTGGTAATTGTTTAACATCTGCTACTGCTGAAGTGAATATGACGGATGAACAAATAAAAGCAAAACGTGTTCGTGTTGTTGCTTCAGCTGTAACCGGTCTAAAAGGCGTGTCATCATCTAGTGTCGATGACAATGTAAATATTGACACAAATGTTGATGAATTTAAAGCCTGGGAATCAGCTCGTAAAATTATAACTTATTGGGTGACTACACCAACCGCTTGTCCTAAAGTTCGTGCTTGTGCTAGCCAAGTATTGTCAATTTTAGAGTGAACAGAAGTTTCAGTTTGACGAGAAACATATCTATTTTATTGGCAATACCACAATATGGATACCTTCGAAATATGGCTGATTTTGTGTGTAAATTTCCCGTTTGTCACAGTACACTGAGTGTAGTTATTTGGCTTGTTTAGTTTATGTAAAGACAAAGTAAACATTTTGTGGTTGATTTGCTGCAAAGCCGTCCTAATATTTCTGTTCTGTTTACCATTATCTGAAGTTTTTTGTATAATTGCAAATATACTATTTAATTTAGACATTACAGTTTGTTTTAAAAATATTCGTCTTCTCATCAGTATCATTTAGATCTATTGAAATATTGGAGAGTTTGAGGTATTTCACCTAATTTGTAATTCACTCTTTCTCGTTTGAATGCACTACCCGACCTTTCAAATGATTTAACTTATAGCGGTTAGGTTAAACAAATAGGAATGACAATCTTTATCTCAAGGTTTGTTTGATAAGAGTTTATTTATCGAATTAGAAACCGAGATGAAGTCGTAATTTGTTGTAAATTTATACTGACAATAGTTTCTAGGATGAGATTCAAGTTTAAGTACACATCATAAAAATGGCATATGGTCATCATCTCGGTTACTTCCAAAACATTACGGATATTTTGTAAAGTTACAACACTTCTCAGTCGATGTAGTCGAATACCGTTTTCACTTCAAGGAATATGATAAGTTTGTGTTCCAAAATCTGTCGAAAAATGAAGGTTTAGCCAATAAATCTTTATGGATCTGCAATCAACGTGGTTTACCCCAGTTCGTCTTTCCTTGTAGCTGTTTAGTTTTCTTTCTGCTATCTACCGTAAAATCGTAACTACTAGTGTGGCGTGTCTTATTGTGCGTCGGTGGCACAGTGGTTAGGACTCCCGCCGACCATGCACATGGTCCGGGGTTCGGTCCCCTGCCGGCGCACAACCGATATCTGTGGTCGGCCTGTAAATTTAGGCTACCGGTATCCATGCTGAAAATTCCATATTTGTACTGAAAATACGGTGTGGAATCAAGCTGTAATCAAAATAAAAATAAAAAGTAGTATATAGATGCAGATAAATGTGTATCATATGCAAGAATATCGAATACCGGAGATATAGATTTAATGGACGGTCAACGGTTCCACATCAAAACTGATCATAAGCCTCTACATTGACTGAAGACAACGAGAGACCGGTGTGGCAAATTGTTCCGGTGGAAGTTGCGCCTGCAGCAGTATGACTTCACGATGTTTTACTTTCCAGGGGAAGAAAATTTGCTGGCAGGTTTTTTATTTAGACTGGTAGGTGAAGTAGAGTTACCAGAAATCGCGTGTGGAGTACGTGTTTTGGAACAGAACCCACTAAGATTTGCCCCCAGTCAAATATCGAACCCTACCCTGAATACAGCGATATAGGTGATTACTGACGGAATAGAAGTGAATCAATTTACGGCTAAAAGAGAGCTAACCACGCTACTCAGGCAGAAGGACCCGTTGGGATTGAGCACCTACGGAGCCTTGACTTATCCAGAGGACGATGGAAGCTGTTTGGCGGTAATGCCTTAGTTCCTATGTCATGAAATGTGCGTCGGTGGCACAGTGGTTAGGACTCTCGCCGACCATGCGCATGGTCCGGGGTTCGATCCTCTGCCGGCCCACACCCGATATCTATGGTCGGCCTGAATTTGGGCTACCGATATCTATGCTGAAAATTCCACACTTGTACTGAAAATACGGTGTGGAATCAAGCTGTAAATCAAAATAAATAAATAAAAATAAAATAAGAATGCCACCAGCTAGCACATACAGGGGTAGCCAGAGTAATGCACTTCTTGAGACAAAGCATACACTGGCGACGTATGAGAGATACTTCACAATTTGTGCTGGGGTATCTGCAGTGCCATTTGATGAAATGAGATCAGTTCATACGACTGTCTTTTCAGTTTATTCCACTTACGGCAGTAGGTGATTATAATCCTCAGATGTTATGGGACCTTTCCCTCAAACATCCAGTGGCGTTCACTATCTCCCGGTGATGACGCAATACACTACACGATGGGTAGACGCCGTTGTGATTCTGGATCAACGCGTAAAGGCTATGACTGATGCAGTAGTTTGACATACAGCTGCAGACCACGGGATACCAAAGACAATACTGACAGGTTAGGGTCCTTGTTTTGCAAGTGGAGAAGTCTCGTCCCGTTTGCAACACCTGGGTATCAAGAGGATCAGAACAGTATTATATCATCCACAGATGAATGGTCTGATAGAGCGAAACAACTGTACACTGAAGGAGTGGCTGGCCTCGAGATGGGGTGACTGGGAGACAGCTTCCATTGGTTCTATTAGCACGTCATGCTTCCATCCAGGAAACCGTTTCATTTCGTGTATGGTAGGAAACCACGCTTAGCGATACATAACAAGACTTGGTCCCTTCACCAAGATTGGGATATGACGAGATTTCACAAACAGAAGAAAGACGCCGCGAAGTCTCAACGGAGAGAAAAAGTGGGATGCATAACTTCTGAGGTAGGCAATCAAGTAAAGTGTAGAGAAAGAAAGTACACTGTCGGATGTGGGCCAGGCTGACGGAAACTCCTTCCAAAGTGAGAGGACCATACTCTGTCACCGAGAGACGTGGTCTCGTTCGCGCCATCGGGAGAGGAGACAACCAGAAATGTGTTGACGCCATCCAACTCCAGAGATACAGTCGGATAAGCTAGCCGATAACAAGACGCAACATTAGTAGGTAGCACTGAGAAAGTTGGAGCAGCTCCACTCGAGACCATTTGATGTGGGTTAATGTGGCGTTTGCTAATGACAAGATTTATAAACAGTATATAGATGCAGATGTATGATATACAAGAATATCGAATAGCGGGAAAATGGATTCCTACTTTATCAATTTGTATATTATCATTTTTCGCAGAATTTCTTCCTAAAAACACATACTACTGTTTAGTAGTTGAAGTGATTGTGCAAAATCACTAGTGTGTCTGAACTAAGGTTGGTACCAAAATAATATTTAACTGATGATGGCTGGCAAGAGAATCCAGTATGCTCACTTGCGTATTGTCACCTGAATGTAAATCCATCTCCACTGAGTTGTTTCCCTGATATTCTCACTGAGACACAAACCCAATACCCCTCGTTTCAACTGCGAAAGTATTTTTAACTAGGTTACCTGGCTACGATAGCAACCTTTTGTGTGATGGGTATCAATTGTTAATTTTTATTTCCTGTCAGTTGATTATATCGGACCGAAACGGCTGGTCTCTGTGAACATTTCAACTACTAGTACTGGACGCTTCATTAATGTGTGAGTATTAATATGATGTAGTGTTAACTTAAACAAATAACGACTGATTCCCACTGCGCAAAATGCTGCTGTCATAGCTCAGTTGCATTTGCTTTAGAAACGATGGTTACTGGGTTCGAGTATCAGTGGCTTTATCGCCTGTCAGTCACTGAAGATGCAGTTACATTCAGCTGACAAGTTCCAGATATGAAGAAATGTGCATCTTGAATTCCAATACTAGCCACCACTGACCAAATGACGCTATGTCAATCTTCAGACATCGACGGAGCCTCCATAATAGAAGCTAACATGTCGTCAGAGATGCAGCGTTTTACTTCAGTCTAAACAATTAATGGGAAATACAAATTAACTTAAATCGAAAGTCCTGGACAAAGTAACTATGCATTGTCTATGAAATCATTCGTTACATATTAAAAATTATTGGATTATTATGTACTGCGAATGTTCTGACGTACAAATGCATTAAATGTAATGGATGTTAGTAATGTTTAGGGAACAAGGAACATTATATTTACTCTAAACACCTTATTGGAAGATGTGCAAGTGAAAAGCAAGAAGTTGGAAGAAGGAGCATCAAAGATAGAACTTCAGGTGAACATAGAGAAAACATAGGTGATTCAGATTCCTAGCCAACAGCAACAATCAGTATATATGGGAAGAATCTGATGGGCACTTCGATCAAACTACAGACTTTCATCAACAGCTGTCTTCGTTCAGTACTCAAGATCAGATGGCCAGAAAAGACCAGCAACAGGGATCTCTGGGAGCGAACCAACCAGGGACCGATTGTGCAACAAATAAGCAGGAAGAAATGGAGGTGGATTGGGCATACTCTGATAAAACAAGCCATCAAGTAACATCACTAGACAAGCGATTGCTCGAGTGGAGCTTAAAGGAGAAGCGGCGATTTGGTCATCAGTGCAAGGGTGACATGGAGGAGGTCATGCGAAGAGGAGATGAAAGTATGTGGGCAGACATGGAGCCAGGCGAAAACGTTGGCGGGCGTTAGTGTGCATCATTGATTCACAACGCTACTACTAAATTTTAAAAATATTGACAGGTATATTCTGAGAATTTGAGAGAGGTCTGTCATCATGTAATGATTCTTGTTTATTTGTGTTCAACTGTATCAAATGAAACAGGGCAATAAATATGGTAAATAAAGACATTAAAAACGCTTTTAATACAACAGTGGTGGTAAGCTTACAAGTTAAGATTTACTTACTATAGCTAGTTCTTTCCTAATGCTGAATAATGTGTGTTTTAAATTTTGAATTTGGTTGTACATGCACAAATACCACCGTTCTTGCTTCATGACTTTCGTAATGACTAATTAAAAGGAATATGTGAATGAAAAATTTGCTTATCATCTAATAAGATGATTTTAACCAGATAATTAGAAAGAACTAGACTGTGTATTCACAGCAGTGTTCATCAGCAACGAACAAGATGCACCGCTATTTTCATATACAACCTTCGAAATTATGTAGTATATATCACAGTCTGTTTTCAGTAGTGGGAGCAATCAAGAATTGCAGGTAAAACATGAAAGTCGGGAAAACCTCGAAATAGAAGCTAAGTGACCTTGAAAACTTGCAAATTCCTTGTATAAAATGTCAAACGAATATCTACTCTGAGATTAGCAGGACAACAAAGCCAAGATGAGGAATTGAACAAGAAAAATCATAAATGACTTTTCTCTAAATTGTAGAGCGGCAAACCATAAGCGACCTGGGACTGTAGATTTTCAAGTAACAAAAGTTGTTCATAATGCTTAATAATAATAATAATAGCTTTATTCCAAACAGTATTTGTGGTACAGGTATGGAATTTTCAGCGTGCATTACAATATTGCATCTAATTACCTCATAAATTTTATAAGATTTTAAAAATGAAAAGCAACAACAACAAAAGAAAAAGAGATAAATAAAAGAAATAAAAAAGAACAGCATTGTATTCACATTTTAAACAATGCACCACAGGATATGAAATATAAAATTAGTGTGTAATAGAATATGTGAGCAACAATATAATAGTAACAAAGAAAGGAGAACAAAAGCTAATGGGAACTATTTGTTAGAGTGCCGCAGTAAGTTGATCGTGTCATACCTAACGGATTTCTCATCACATAACAGCTGTGCCAGATAAGGTATTGTAGAGTTTTTGTACTTGGTAGTCCTGGCATATAGCCTCCTATAGTTGCTTCTAGTTCTACCAGATGAAATGCAAGGAGAGAGCTGCGTATAGAGAGGGTGTTCGGGGTCTGACAATATAGAATTCGCTAGTTTCTTACATGACATTATATGTCTATCCACAATGGTGTTAACCAGTTGGTTTGACGAAATCCCACTTCCCCTACTAACAGCTTTTAGTGCCCTACGCAGCAAAGCAAAGTCTTTCTTAAGTAGTCCAGGAAAGATTAATGGGGAGCAGTAAAGAGGGATGGGTAGAATACAAGAACTGACAAACTGAGAAAGCAAAGACTGCTTTATACCAAACTGCCTTAACTTCCTAACGTAGAACGTTAAGCGAAACATCTTTCTAGTAACTAGCAAGATGTGAGAGGACCAGGAAAGATCGGAGGAAATACTCAGTCCAAGGTACTTGACATTAGATGTAGTTTCAACCTCTATGCCGTCAATGATAGTGGGACCATGTGAGCTAGCTAGTTGTTGTAGGTCACGTTTTCGTCTGAAAGTGAAATTTACTACCTGACATTTAGACGGATTCAGCTTAAGACCGTTTGAAGAGGACCACCGACTAATTTCCGAGAGAAAGTTATTTAATTTGGAACAGTCTGACTGAGAGTTGACAGGCATGGAGACAGAGAGGTCATCAGCATACTTGGCAAAAGTGGCTACATCAGAATGTGGCAAGTCATGTAAGAAAAAAGAAAACAGAAAAGGAGAAAGAACAGCACCTTGAGGAACACCAGCTAAAGTAAGTGAGGTAGTGGAGGACTTTCCATTGTAGACGGTGTACTGCTTCCTATCAGAAAAAAATGGGAATGCAACCACTTATTTGTCCAGCTCTCACTCTGTGTTGCAGCAAGCTTACTTAGCAAGAGAGACCTAGGAACAGAGTCAAATGCAGATGTGTAATCAAGGAAGGCACACCGAACATATTTGGCTCCTCTATCTAGACTAGAGACTATATTATGATATAGAACAACAGCGGCATCTAAGGTACACCTACTATGTTTGTAAGCAAACTGGTTGGGGTCATTGAAAGGCTTTAAGCAGGGTTCAAGATTAAGTAAAATAAGTCTTTCCATAACTTTTAAAAAAGGTGAGGTAACAGCAATCGGTCGAAACTTAACAGCAGGTCCACTTGTTGATTTAGGCACTGGAACAACCTTGATATTTTTCCATTAGTCAGGAATAATACTTTTGGAAAAAGATTCATTGAAAATGTCGGTTAATGGGTAACATAAGATGTCAGCACACTTCTTAAGGATAACAGCAGGAACTCCATCAGGACCAAGGGACTGGGTAGGCTTGAGAGACTGAAGACACTTAAGGACATCATTTGTGTTAAAAGATGAGAAGCAGTCATTATTTTTACTATTAGATTTGGGAATCATAACATCTGCAGGGATACATATGAAGGATTTATTAAGCATATCAACATCAACAGAAGTATCATTCATTATTTGCTTAGCACCTGTGATTTCCTTTAATAGCTTCCACATATTAGATGAGGATTTACATGAAAGAAACTTCTGGTTATAGAGAGCATTTAGTCTTTGTAATTCGGCTTTAATTAAAGTGTTCATTCTCTTAACACCAGATTTATTTCTCATTTTGTACAACCTCTCTTTTTCACGGCGAAGCTTTTTGAGTTGAAAAGAGGAGAAGCGGTCGAATTTTAAGAAGGAATGAAAATTAACATTTTAACGCTAAGAAGGATTAGGTGTATGAAACTTTATTGAAGACCATTAGCCAACTTCAGCTTCATTTGATAATAGTGTCACATAGCATATCCTGGTCATACGTGTTTCATAAGCCTTAACAGTTATTCCCATAGATTCGAAAGAGTTTCATCAGAGATTTACAAAATTATGAATCTATTAAAGTTGACTTGAGGTAAAGAAAGCTTAATTCTAAGGGGACTGATAAACTAGCCTTTCTTGGATGACATATCTTCAAATCTTACATGTTTTATGAACTTCTAACTTAAGGTTCATAAGGAAATAGCAGAACTTTGATCTCAGTCAAATAATTTAAAAGTATTTAAAATGTTGTTTGCTTGGTACTGGCTGTCATTGTAATGCAGAATGCTCGTTTTGTCCCTTCTGGGAATAGTTAGATGGATAAACCTACATTTGAATGAGTGACAGTGTTCTCACTGACTCTCAAAAGTGACACCCATCGTTTCAAATGCAAAGTGTTACAGACTATGTTTGTGAGCAATGAGTGCCAACTACTGTGTAAGCGATACGAGTTCTTATTTACTGAGGTTATTTTCAGCTCCCCGTTTATTTATTTTACTGGACAGAAAAGCTTGATCACCCACTTTGTTCAAAGTGGGTGACCAAGCTCATCATCAAGGGAACTAAGCTCTAGTGAGATAAAAGTACTTCAGAAAGGACTAAGTTTCAACGTAACAGTTAATGAATTAATACCAGAGGATGTCATTCCTAGCACAGAAGTAGCACTAAGCTCAATAGATAAGACAACAGCAGAAGAGGTTCGAGCACAATGTGCATTAACCCTGAAAAATCAAAAGAAAACAAAATCAAACTTAACAACATCGGAAAGACTAGCTTTAATTAGTCTAAAACAAGATAAAAACATCGTCATTACAAAAGCTGACAAAGGAAACTCGACAGTAGTCTTGGATAAGTCTGACTATATCAAGAAAGTCACTGAACATATTGAGATGGGTCCATATGAGGAAATTAAGAAGCCAGTAGATACAATAATGAATAAGGTTAAAAAATCCACAGCGAAAAGCTTGATCTCTGTTGGAATGTAAGCTGCAAGTACGGTCGTCTGTTTCGATGCTGTGAGATGAATTTGAGTATCGTCGAAGCGTCCATGATAACAAGGTAACATACCAACAGAGACTGAGTACTTGGATTCAGCAGCAGAAATCAACGGGGAATTCAAAATAACTTCTAATATATAGTCTAAAGCTTCACTTTTGAATTTTGTGAATTAATGTCTCATTGACTTGACCTCGTGATGTGTAATTACATTTTTATGGTTTTATATGAGTATTTATATGAGTATTATGTCTAAGAAGTAAAGCATTCTTTGTAATGGTGCTTTAAGTCAGACTGTAACACTGTTTATATTTTGTCACAGTCTTATCAAAATTTTTTATTTATGTAACGTGACCCTATAACATAAATTCAAGCATTTTAGACGTGATTTAAGTGAAAAAAAAATAATTCTGAAATAAAATTAATTCAAGGTAATGGTTTCTTCTCTCTTGTCACAGTTGTGCTTTACCTTGTAAAAAAAAAGCAGTTCATTTTTTTTTCACTTAACGTAATCGGTTTATGCGTAGTATTTCTAAACATTTTTTTCAGAATCCTCAAGTGGAATTACCTGGCCAATAAGCACTGTTCCAGTTTGATTAAGAAATCTGTTCACATTTATTATTTATTGTCTATAAATGTAGGCATTTCAGCTAAATCAAGTCTGTGAATAAGTTGAGCAATTCTAGTTGGAATTTTTTAAAATATATTGAGTGATTTATTGACTACTGTTTTCTAAATGAATTTCTAATTAGTATCGAATTAACATTAAACTATATATTGCACTAGATTTAGTTGCTGAGAATCTATAGAAACAAGGTGTAAGAGATTTCGAAACACTATCCCTGCTTGCTTAAATTGTCAATTGGTTAGTGTATGTTTCCCTCAGAAACTCTAGAGATTTGAGAAAACAGAAGGCATACTGTTCGTCTACCCCATAAATCCTTCTTGTTATTAGGAAAGAATTATTTCTGTGAAACTTAATACGTATTTTGCTGCTAGTGGAAAGATTATTATTTATCTCGGTAGCATAGTTCAGATAATGATTAATTTTTGTGAAGTTTTTCATAAAAATCTCATTTTTCACTTTATCACTTGTATGAGCTTTATAGTTTGGAAATTTGTATTGATAACCCTAATATCCGAATACCTGATTTTATATAATAGTTCATTGTTTCAACTATAGAGATTATTACTGGTCTACTGAATATACAACATAGATTCGCATACTCACGACCTGGGCTATGTACTGAAGACATAGATCTAAGGTATGAAAAAAAAACACACACACTTTAACTGGCAGCTACCTTTATGAATCAACTCAGTTATGGACATGGTGAAGTTGGTCATTTAACTAATGGTGAGATCTATGAGCAAGTATTTTAAAATAAGATAAGATTAAATTGAAAACTACATTAGCAAACTTTGTCAGTTCGTGAGAGATTTCTGTTTAAGAAACAACTTGTGGTCTGGAATGGTGTTTTGGCTACAGGAAGCATTCTGATACTTCATTTATTACTTTTATGAATCTTACAACTTAATAATTCGACTTTAAAAAGGCATTCGACAGCGTCGATCGAGAGGTGCTTTGGCAACTGCTTCGCTGTTACGGGGTGTCATCCAACAGTTGTACGACAATGCTGCATGCCAAGTAATCCACAACGGGAAACTTACGGAATCCTCCGAAGTGGGGACAGGAGTAAGACAAGGCTGGCTGGCTGTCTACTATCGCCAATGATTTTCCTGATTGCAGTAGATTGGATAATGCGACAAACAGTGGGCAGTGAGGAAACAGGCGTAAAATGGACTCAAACAAAATACTTGGAGGATCTGGACTTCGCCGATGATATGTGTCTGATTTCCCACAAACTAGAAGATATGCAAGCGAAAAGCAACAAGTTGGCAGAAGAAGCATCCGGAGAAGATAGGACTTCAGGTGAACATAGAGAAAACAGAGGTGATGAAGATTCTTGGCCAACACCAACAGCAACAACAACAGACAACAATCAGCATAAATGGGAGGAACCTGAAAGAAACAACCTCTTTTACCTACCTGGGAAGCACCGTTTCAACTACAGGCGGAACTGACAAGGATATCAAAGTAAGAATCGGAAAAGCAAGACAAGCTTTCACTACTCTCAAGTCTGTGTGGAGATCAACAGCACTCAGTATCAAAAATAAGATCCGGATTTTCAACTCCAATGTGGAGTCAGTGCTACTGTGGTGAGAGCTGTCTACTAGCCAAATCGGTAGACAGTAATTTACGTCAATGTTTACGTTCTCAAGATT
Source organism: Trichobilharzia szidati (assembly GCA_944472155.2). Classification (NCBI taxonomy): domain Eukaryota; kingdom Metazoa; phylum Platyhelminthes; class Trematoda; order Strigeidida; family Schistosomatidae; genus Trichobilharzia; species Trichobilharzia szidati. Next base: position 132,779,066 of record OX235279.1, on the reverse strand, counting down.
GGTCTTGAGAAAATATGAACAAGACTGATTCAAAAACCGATCAGAGCAGACTTTGCGTAGGCGGATATAGTTAACATATAGATGATCTGACATTCAAGAAACAGTCACAAATAGATGAAAGATTAACTTTAAGTGAGAAACAACCAATCAGAAGACTGTGTTTGTTTGCTTAACTAATCTATAATAATGTACATGAAAATATATAAATATGCTTTGATTCCCTTAATAAACGATCTGTTGCCTGGCCCTTGTCTTCTATTGTTACACTACTATACGGATCAGAGACTTGGCCAGTGCGTCATAAATAGCATCTCAAACAAGCTACAGACCTTCATTAACAGCTGTCTTCGCTCAATACTCAAGATCAGATGGCCGGCCAGAAAAGATCAGCAATAGAGATCTCTGTCAGTGAGTGAATCAACCAGGAACCGATTGTGAAACAAATAGGCAGGAAGAAATGGAGATGGATTGGCTGGCCATACTCTGAGGAAACCATCAAGTGACATCACTAGACAAGCCATTGCTCGAGTGGAACCCGATAGGGAAGCGGCGAGTTGGTCGTCAGTGCGAGGGTGGGTGACTTGGAGGAGGTGATGTGAAGAGGAGATGAAAGCGTGTGGGCAGAGAACCGAACGCAACGGAGACGCACGGCTGAAGCCCTGTGTTCCTCTAGGAATTAAAGGAAACAATAATAATAATAAATATTAATGGACATTATGCTTTCTGGTGATAGTTCACAGAAGTTGTTTATTTTTACTAGGTCATATTTTCTAGCCAGTGGCAATGAAGTATTGGACAAAACTGGTGACAGAAACTATATAACAAATACTCTGTACTGTTCAAGCTGGATAGAGCTTATAGAATTATTTCTTGTTACATACATTCAAATCAGTGACTAAATATGCGGGTGGATAAAGGAACACCGATGCGATCACCCTTTCCATGCATAGGGCATCATGCGAAAACTGGGAACGGTAGCTTTATGCATAATGAAACCAACACTCTGGATACTTTATACTGGTGGAACATTTGTCATAATTAGAAGAAATGATTTAGAGTACGCATCACAAATTAATCAATAACATATTTGAAGACATCGAGTTCACAAGAGAAAAGAAAATTCCTCCCTCCTTGGACATGTTGGTTGACGGATAGAACAGACATAGGTGATCTGGAAACAGAGGTAATCAGGAAATTACAATGGTTATATAAATGATAATAACATACTTTAATGTTTGAGTAGTAGTAGAGAAGAGATAAAATTGACGCATCCAAAAAAAGGATGAAAGCATTACAATTTTTAGTTTAAGTTTTCATCATCAATTTATACACTTTTAAAGTTGAAAAGAGGGGGAGGGGTAAGACAGAAAACAGAAACAGTGTTAGCTTGTAGGTTCACATAGCAACTCCAAAAAACAAAGGCGGTTAAAGTTTATGACATTAGGATTTGTTCAGTGAGTTGAGATCACTGAATGAGATGACTAATTATTGTAATCAAAATTCACTTACCAAGGCAGTGAGAGGTTAATCACACTCTCTTTCTGTATGCATAAGTCTGGTTTAAATCGTTTGATTGCGATCGCTTCGGCATATCGTAGTAAATTTGCTGTCCTTTGTCTTTTTAATATTTTGAAGGACTCTACGAGATACCCAGTATCAACAATATGTCTAGTAATTGCACTCTGAGAATATTTGCTTCCTTTTAGGCATAGGTTTCCCGGAATATGTTCAGAAAACCGGATTGAAGCCCTTCTTTCCGTCCTTCCAGTGTTGGAGGTGACATCATCAGGGTATTTATCCAGTTTTGAGGGGCTTATAGAAGAAGTGGTGCTGTATAATGTTATGAGTTTTACTGCCGGGAAGCTTCTTTTTATTGCACCTTTCAGTCTTTTGTCAATCTTTTGTGACACTGCATCTCCTTTGAATGGGAGACAAATAAACACTTTTTTCTTTTCTACACCTGGGTGTTTTTCTTTCTTATCTTTTTCTTTGCTATACTTCTATATAAATCCCTTAGGGTATCCATTTCCTCTCAGGCATTTCTCGACGAAATCTAATTTTTCTTCGACCTTGTTTGTTGGACATAGCTTCCTGGCTCTGTCGTACAAAGTCCTCACTAATCCCCATTTGTAGCTTATGGGACAAAAGCTGTTATAGTGAAGATATTGTCCAGTCCAGGTTTCTTTTCTATAGATGGACTTTTCGATCATGCCTTCGTTTGTTCTTTTTACATTTAGATCCAGGAAATTGAACTCATTATTATGTTCATATTCCATGGTGAATTTGATATTTGGATGGATCTCATTTAGGCGATCATATAATGCCGATGCGTGATCCATGGCGTTGCAAACAACAAATGTGTCATCAACATATCGGTGATAGTAGGTTGTTCCACTGATAGCAGAACTTAGTTTTGTCTGTTCAAGGTAGCCCATGAATGCTGCAAATTTCGTCTTCCTTTCTTTATGGAAATCAGGAAATCAACAAACGCATAGACCAAATACTAAACTGCAACAGCAATAATCCTACAACACACAAAAGAATCTGTATAAAAACATTATTCAAGAGAACTAAAGCACATTGTAGCACTCCAGTTGTGTGAAGAATAGAACAGAAATATTTATTAACTGTCTTCAAGGAAAGTGGATACCCCTACAACTTCACCAAATAATGCTTAAACTCGAATCAAACCACCAGCAAGAAACCAATCTCAGAAACCACAAGAAAATTCATCGTACCATATATGACGAGTATTTATGTAATAAAAACTAGAATCAACACACACAGTCTAGGTTTACTAGTTCGAATGACAGTCCAGAACTCTGGTAGACGAAAGCTCCCAGTGATTGGTGAACTTTGTTCAATTTAGAACATGTAATAATAAAAAATTTTTAATGAAAATCTTGATCATTCTGACAGTTTTATTAGTACATATACGTCATCAAATCACACCTAGGAGTGCTAAAGTTCTACCTTAAATATTAAATGAATAAATATTTGAAATCGTACTCAAAATCCTATTTTCGTTTCGTACTTGCGTGTGTATATAAAAATAAGAGCAGTTAGGTCATTATCTATTTTGTTGCATCCTCTTTAAGTTGGCTTCCAGTATTTGTAGAAAGGAATCTGTCATTTATATTAAAGAGATGGTGTTTCATTTCGTCATTCAGCATTACACTACAGTTGGCACTCTGAGGACAAATTTTAACGCCACTTACAAATAATTCTTGTCCACCTGATTTTGGTGTATGAAAGGAGACATATTTTAGGTTTAAAAATTCCATTTGCTACTGTTAGTGCATGTATCAGAGTAGAAATAAAAGCTCACCCTTATTACAGAATAACCAGTAACAAAATAAACTTGTTGCTGTCAATTTATGCTAACGCCTTCTCCAGATATATCGCAAACTAAAAACCATTTGTTGTTCTCTGGACTCTGCTATTTGACTGGAGACGTCTGAGTGTCAGGTTTAGTGTGATCGTTAGCGCTAACTTCATTAGGAAGTGGGATGTAGTTAGAGGCTTTATGAATATTTAGGTATTCTTTTGCCTTGTCCATGTTCTTCTTTTTAGTGAGGGAAGAAATTTTCATTTTGCAACCATTTGATCTTCAATTTTATTGTCTTACTGATGAAATTCCTTTTAACAGTGTGTCATATGCTCCATTAATTTTCTATTTGGGTGACCGTTTCTTACGACTGAGACACTATAAACAAAAGTGTACAGAAAAGCTACTCATATTAATTAAATTTTGAGCAAAAAACCTAATAGGAAGTAAGTGTCGGAAGAATGGAAAGTTGGTCCCAAAAAACAAAAATGGTCAAACAGAGTTTATTTTGAAAGAGAGCTGATGGGATTTAATTTTCTGTCTATTGAGACAAAACTGTAAATGTTTATCAGCTGTCTGTTCCATTTTGGCCTGTGGTAGATTGATTTTTGTCCTGAAAGCTGGGAAGGATAATTTAATTCCTCACTCAGATTCACTTTTAAAGTTGACTAATCGAAGGGTATTGTTAATGACTTTTAAGACTTTATTTAGTCCAGCACTTTCTTTGGAAATTATAAAGATATCGTCCATTCGATTCCAGGTATTTTACGAAGTAATGAAACAGGTGGAGAGCCCACTGATACTCCATAGTTCTGCTGATATATTCGACCGTTGAGTGAAAAGTGAACACTTAATGTGCATCACAGTATTAGCTCTTTAATACATTCAGGGGGTATAACAGCATTCATATTGTTTTACTGAATACACTTGACAAGGTAGCACGGAGTCTCCCTCAGAATGACATTGGTGAGCAGATGAACTACGTCCATTGAAGTCACAACTGATACAGGATATATAAGCAAAGTTAACAGCTTGATAGAAGAAGCAGACAAGGGACAATTTCAAGTGAACTTGGAGCAGATACCTGACTATGAACAAAAACGCCAGTCAGCATCAACGAGAGAAATCTTGGAAAAGTCATCTCTCTCTTACTTACTTGGATAGCAAAGGCCGTTTCAGCTACCGGTGGCACGGTCGAGAATGCCACGAACGGGTCAGATAAGCATGACAGGCGTTCAATCCTCTGAAATCATTCTAGAGATCTACAGCTAACAGCACAAGGAATAAGATCTGTATTTTCAACATTGGTGTCAAGTCAGTGATTCTATACAGTTGAAGCATTTGGGGGGGGGTATGTCACGTGTGAATAGAAAATAAAAGCCTATGGACAATCGTATAGGCCGTCAAAAGTGATAGCGCATAGAGGAGTGAAATGTCAGTTTGCTACTAAAGCCCTGCGTTTCACTGTGAATACAAGGAACAAATAATAATAATAAATGTTCAAGAAACTTGTAAATATGTCTCACTGGCTAGTGGGGTTAGCTCTGAAGATTTTACTTAGCTTCATAATGAAATATCAAAGCTCGGAGAACATAGAAAATTTTCCATCCTGGAATTCGAGAAATACTAATAGTTTTAAGCATATGAATCCTGAAATTTATATCTCAAATAAGATTTTCAAGTATTAGTTTGTAGGGATTTGATTGATTGATTACAGGATTTCATCATGAGCTGACATCGGTTAGAGTACCGTGGGAAAATCTAGGAGTACTGGACAGCTGGTCTGTGAGCTCACCTTGTACCCAGAAGGTCCTGGGTTCGAACCCCACTGGGTGCGTACTGTGAGGAGTCCCAAACTAGGACGAAACAGCTGTTCAGCACTCCCAGGTTTTCCAGTGCTTCTCTAACTGATGTCAGCTCATGATGAAATTCTGCAGTTGAGAGAAGATAAAAAATTGACTGAAACTGTCTTTTATTAAAGTGTGACGATCTCGTCTACTTTCATGAATACTGATTACTATGCAACTATGAATGTTCATCAGTGTATACTCATGAATATCAGTATCAGATTTTGTGCAGTCTGAAATGTAATTATATGATTTAACAAAGAATGTACGTTTTATAGTCATTTGTTTAAAATTTCCTAGATGTTGCTTAATTGTCTTTAAGGATCAAAGAAATCTCCTGTGTAAATATTTCTTTACTAATGTTTGAATTTTGTATACCTGTCTCGCTTACTTCCTGTCATCTATATGCAAACTCTTAGCTAATTGTTATGGGCTTTCGATCATTCTCAGACGTCTACATAACTGACATGCATTACAGAACCATTGGAAAACCTGGGTGTAATGGACAGCTCTGTGGTCCTAGTTTGGGACTCTTCAGCACGACGCACCCACTGATTCGAGCCCAGGACCTTACGGTTAGGAAGTGAGCTCGTAGACCATTCAGCCATTGGGATCTATTCCAATGGTCCCTGAATTCTGACTTCTGCCAATTCGGAAGGTCGGGGATTCAAACCCTAGCGGGTGCTTACTGATGAAGAGTCCCACAGTGGAACGAAACATCTGTCTACTGCTTCTAGGTTTACCAGTTGTCCTCTAACGGATGTCAGCTCGTGATAAATCCTGTAACGAATCAGATCCCTGCAAACCAACACTTGATGGTCTACATAACTGCTGATCGTTTATTATTTTATTAGAAGATAAAATCCAGGTTATCATTCAAAAATTCATCACAGTTATATTACTGAATTTACAGTCCTAGGTAAATAATATTTTATTGGGGTTTGAATAGACTATATTACACTAGTACTTATTTTAAATCTTTTTCTCCCATACTATAATACTAATAATTTTTCGCCGTAGTTGACGTGTATTCACTCAGATGGCTAGAAAGTTTATCAGTAGTTTTGTTAAATACGCTGTAACTTCTTCGTGATGTGATAAATGGATGGGTTCTTTCTGTTTAAGCATGTGGAATATTACGTGACGCCGGTACTGAATGATAAATTACAGCATCAGGTTTTGCTACTAAGCTACTAATCTCCTCCATTATATCAAAAAGTAGCAGAATCATACTGAGTCTTCTTAGTTTTGTGGTATAAATCTTCGTGTATAGTTAAGCTATTTTCTGTGAAACAGAGGAATTTTTATCATCACTATCAGTACTATAACAAAATATTTAAATTCATCATAACGCTGGATCTAGTATTTACTAATGATGCGGAAATATATGAAGCATGCAGATGTGCTCCTATAATGAACTCTGATCATTGTATTATTCGGATATTACCAAAGATATATAGCAGATATCACTCAAATATCCTCTCGAATCTCTCCAGAAAAACATAAAGATGTTACTCACAAGAAAACGTGCTCAAACTAAGACGTGTATGTTAAATGATACAAACTGGGAACTTTTCACTGAACACACACTGGATGATACTATTTCCAATCTGGCTGACTATCTTAAATTCTGCCTTGATGTGTCCTGTCCAAAACAGATACTTTTCAAAAGAATAGACCGTTTCTCTTCCCCTCATCTCAAAAAGCTTCGAAGAGAAAAAGAGAGACTGTACAAGACTAAACATAAAGCTGGTCTTAGGAGGATAAACATCCAAATTAAATCCGAAATCAAGAGGCTAAACAATATTTATAATCAAAGAATTTTGTCATGTAAAACTCCTGGGAACATGTGGAAGCTTTTCAAAGAAATTACAGGTTGTGGTAAGCATAGTTCTTGTGTCCCTTCTATTGATGTCAATACTCTTAATAGATCTTTTATCCGCCCTCCTAATGTACCGTTTAGCTTCAATGTAACAAATAACATGACCAGTGACTTTCATAGTTTTAAAACTTCTGATGTTCTTAAATCTTTAAGATCTCTTAAACCTTCCCAGAGTCTAGGCCCTGATGGTATACCTGCCATTGTCCTAAGGAAATGTGCTGATATTTTAAGCGACCCACTTACAAACATTTTCAACACTTCTTTTTCTAATAATGTTGTACCTTCTCTGTGGAAAGATATTAAAATCATCCCTGTACCCAAGTCAGGTTCTGGTAATAATGCTAAGTTTAGACCTATCGCTATTACCTCTCCCTTTTTGAAACTAATGGAGAAATTATTGTTACTACAACTTGTTCCCTCCCTAAGTTTCTCAAACGACCCAAAGCAGTTTGCTTACAAACAGGGTAGAAGTGCTTTGGACGCTGCTACTGTGTTTCATCACAACATTGTATCCTCCTTAGACAAAGAGGCCAAGTATGTCCGTTGTACGTTCCTTGATTATACATCTGCTTTTGGCTCTGTACCTAGAGGCCTATTGTTAAACAAACTTAGCCTTACATAAACTGAGCCCTGGGCTATCAACTGGCTGCACTCTTACTTCTCTAATAGGATGCAGTACACGGTATATAATGGTGTATCTTCCTCTCCTTTGCTTACTGAAGTTGGAGTTCCTCAGGGTGCTGTCCTCTCTCCATTTCTCTTTTCATTCTTCTTACATGATTTACCTCTTTCAGATGAAATCAACTTCGTCAAATATTCAGATGACCTGTCTGTATTGTTTCCCATTAAGTCTAAGTCAGACTGTTTCAAATTAAATAGCTTCCTGTCGGACGTCAGTCAGTGGTCTAAACTGAATGGTGTCATGCTGAATCCCTCAAAATGCCAGACTATTGACTTCTCCCTTAGGCATAAACGAGATCTACAAACACTAGTAAGTTCTCATGAAAACTGTTGCATTGAGGGGACTAAAATTGAAACTAAGTCTAATGAAAAATACCTCGATCTAGTTCTGTCTTTTTACCTTACTTGGATATCTCATATGCAAACGATTTCTAAGAAAGAGTTCCGTCTAACCTACTACATTAGGAAAAAACGTAGACTATCTGGGATCTCTTAACCTCTAATTTCACAATTTTTCAACTCTCATATCTTACATATTCCACTTTACTGCTCCCTATTAGTCTTTCCTGGTCTACTGAAAAAGGACTATACCATTCTGAGAAGGATGTTGAAGGCAGTCAGTAGGACTAGTGGTGTAAAACTCAGTCAGCTCGTCACTACATTAGTTGATAGGCATCTGAATACATGCGAAAAATGGTCTAAAACCATACTGTCCGACCCCCAACACCCCCTCTATTCCCAACTCTCGCCTTGAACCTCATCAAGTAGAATCAGAAATCAGTATAAAATAATTTATGCTCGTACAACCAAGTACAGGAACTCAATGATACCATATTTGGCCCGTGTTCTAAGTGACAGAGACAATGTTAAGCGCGAAACCTATGACTTGCTTTGTTGTTAATAACATAATTTTAGGCTCTTTTATTTCTCTCTTATTTTGTATTCTATAGTGAACTCCTTCTTAAACATACTTAGCTACCTAAATTATTAACATTGGCTTACTTTTTGTACTTTACTGTATTTCCTTCTTTTTGTGTATCTACTGGTTTACACTATATTAGCTCTATGAGTAGTACAAAATTTTCCTGTCATTAACCATCATGTAATTATTAGTTTTGTGGTTGTTTTTGCTTTTTTTAATTTTTCTCGGCAATATTAAGTGACAATCATTGGTTGTGAACGCCATTATCACCACCTTAAAATTTAGTACTATGCAGGATTACTCACACTACCACTACAAACACTGCATTAGACCTGACAATAAAAAAACAACCCTGAAATATTATTTTATGATTGTTTATAATTGTTTCAACCAAATTATCTGATCTTCTTGGCGATAAACATTCTTAAACATCATTTCATAACTTCTTGTATGGCTATAGCTTTACTGTCACCATGCATAATCATATCATAGCTTCCACTACCCAATACTGAGTTATTATTATATGCTGTTTATTTTCCTTTCTACTTCTTGGTATTTTTTTGCATTTTTCTAAAAATTATTTTGTGTTTTTCCTGTCTATTTTTGCTCTTGGTGTCTTTAGATTTATTTTTGTTTGTTTGTTTAATACTCCTTTTAAATGTTTGATAAAATTAGATGCAAATATTGTAGATATGTGCTGAAAATTCCACACTGTACCACTAGTACTGTTTCTGGAATAAAGCAAATTATTATTATTATTATCAATTAGATAAAAAACAAACTCATTTCCTATGGGCTTCAGATAACATCTTTAAAAGGTATTGCTTAAAAGTATTCATCGTAATCTTCCACTGTCAGTTCACTGAAAGTGATGTGTGGGGGACTGTGTTGTTTAAGGCAGTTTATACCAACTCTGAATCGTTTCACATAAATATACTTTATAAAGCGTAGCTTTATGCGAGCTTTTGTAACTTAAAAGGTTGATTCTCATCCAGTGCTATTCAATAAGATGGACTTTTTCGAAAGAATAAATATAAAGGAAAGAAATTATTGCCAATATCTTTCATTTCTTCTTAATTATTATTATTGTTCCCTCGGGTTCCTAGTGGAACATAAGGCTTCTACTACACGTCTCCACTTGTTTCTGTCTTCTGCTGTACTTTTCACCTGCGTCCATGTTAATCCATACTGTTTCAACTCCTCTTCACAAAATCTCCTCCATGTCAGCCTTGGACAACCCACTCGCCACTTCCCTTTCGGGTTCCACTCGACGCGTGATGTCACCCAGCGGCCTCCTCAGCGAGTGTCCAATCCATCTCCACTTTCTCCTGCACATTTGTTGAGCGATTGGTTCTTGTTTTGTTTCTTCCCATAGTTTCTTGTTGGTTCTTGTTCTTTCCGGCCATCTGATCTTCAGTATAGAACGAAGACAGCTGTTGATAAAGGTCTGCAACAGGCTGTTGGAAATATTCTTTGTGACCCGCCAAGTTTCTGATCCGTATAGAAGAACTGACTGACTTGACGTTTGTATTGAAAATCTGAATTTTGTTGTTGATGCTGAGTGATATAGATTTCCAGATTGGTTTCAGGTTGACGAATGTGTTTCTCGTCTTCGCGATTCTCGATTTGACATCCTCGTCCGTTCCTCCTGTGGTTGAGACAATGCTCCCTAGATAAGTGAATGAATTAACCTCTTTCAAATTCCTCCCGTTGATGGATTTGAATTAATTAGGCTTTATGAATTCAGTTAGTGATTGATAATTGTGCTTTCTCAAAAATCTAAATTATTCTACGGTGGTCATCTGAATACTTAGTGATGTGTTATATCAAAGAACTCATGATAATGTGAATTTTGTGAAAATTAATCTTCTCGACAGATGTAGCAATATTCGATTGGTTAATAAACCAACATTTACCTTGATTTGTAATTGGCTGTTCATAGTTTGAGTTAATTATAAAGCTAGAGAAATAATACTGAACTTAATTGAAATAAGAAATAATTATTTTACAGGATCTATAGATTTTCAAGATAGTCTTGACTGCAAAAATTGTATTTACAGTTACATCTGAACATCTCTAGGATTTAGTTATTATTATTATCTGTTAAAACTAGAACAATGTCAAGAATTGAATCGTCATCAACTACTTCTATGAATCGAAGTGCACATGGCGAGGAACAGTTTAAAAGTCGTTACTACCTACATCATCATGGTCCATATCATTATCACGGTCGACCGTTAAGTTCACTTAAACAACACATGTCCAGCAGTACACTTGCGCATTTGATACCAAATGCAAGTCAAAAACACTTACATCGTCAGCATAAATCAGCTCACCGATTTGAATTCTCTAGCGCAGGTAATTTAGCAGCTAACCATTCAAGTTTGGAAAAGGAACTCGGTCGTAAATCAGGTGGTGATGAAACAGTTTTTGAGGTAATATTGAAAGGACACGTTTTTGTACGTGCTACTTGTTCCCGACTTCGTGAATGTTGTGAATTTTGTCAACACTCAGTTCATGGCCACTCTTATTTGTACTGTCGAAATTGTCCAGTTGTAATTCATAATAAAGACGTTTGTCAGGAACGCCTAACTAGAGTTTGTCCTGCTCCGGAGATTGGAATTACAGGATGGGGAGAAGGTAAATTTGCTATTTACTTTCACATTATCTATTTCCATGTTTAGTAGTACTGTTGTTTTTTATTATTAAATATTATTGTGACTGTCATCTTTATACAAAACTTATTTTTGATTATGTCTATTTTGATAAAAGTATACAATGATTTTTTACTGAATGACAATGTTGAAAAAAGTATTACGTCGTTTAAACTCATCTTTCCCTTCCCAGATACTTGGAATATGTTTCTCTGACTTGACTTTTGACTAACTAATGCTTCAAGTTATTGTATACTTAACTTTCTAGTTCAGAATCCATAAATAAGATGGAATGTAACAAGGTCTGTTCAATAAGCATGAACTGGAAAATTTCACACCACATCATAGTAACGGTTCTTATTCTTTTACTAATACCACCACCCCCACCACCGCTACTACCGCTACTTATTAGTAACAAAGAAAATAATAATAGACATTGATTTGCCTTAATTTATGGCCTACTGAATCAGTCTGTTTGCCTTCTAAGATTAATTGTTGCTTTTATGACGTCGTCATGTTGATACGGAAACATTTTAACCTGTTTGTTAGTTATGGAGTTTTAATTTTAAAGTGGGAGAAACTCAAAAAACATTTAGCTAATAAGTAGCATGCATTTGTAAAAAGATTCATCCGCTTTTATTGTTTTTTGAAAAAAAGAAGGTTAGAATGGTTTTCGAAAAAGGATTGTTTTTTTTTCTTTTTAACGAACACTATTTATGTAATTTGTTGTGAGCTTAGCCTGCCTAAATTAAGTAAATGTCAAGGACTATGCATGGAGTTAAGTATTTCAAATCACTTCTGCCTTTGATTTACTTTACAGCTCCCTTCAGTATGACCTAATAAATAATATGAATGACCAAGGCCTCCGCTCTCTTTAGAAGTCTGTAACCAAGAAACAACGGCAAGTTAGCATGGATTCGGTAGATGATCTTAAAATCATGGTCAGGGTTGGCAAAGTGACAGGAGTCGAGCAAATGTTGTCCTAGAATAGGGCTTCGCACACACTTCCTTTCTCCCTTGTAAAAACAAGCTGGAATATGTTCTCGTATCCTTGTGGAAAGCGTTCTCTCGCTACGGCTAGTGTACCTTGCTCCACAAGAGCGGGTAAACTGATAGATGCATACGGAGGCGGCCAAACGGGGGAGCTTATCGTTTACAGAGATGGAGAACAACTTGCGGCTGGTGAACGTCATTTGTGATTTTGCAGCAAAGAACGTTTTACTGACTGATTTAGAGAGGCAGTTTTTGAGCATATGTGCAGCTTGATCACCTTTGAATTCCAAGTTCATGAATAAGGTTTTCTTTGGAACTGAGTCGGTGACCAGTTTAGAATGCTTATCTCTCGTGTTATAAAACAGACATAAAAGGGGGTTTAGGATGAGTCATGTTTAGACGGAAAATTCAAGTTTTCTAAACAAACGAGAGGATGATGTAGTGAAATTTGTGCGCTTGAGAAGAATCCACGAAATAATAAAAATAAAAATCTGAGCTTATATTATCTTGGTGCATTTCTCGTTCTTGTTTTATTCAAAGATAAATGTACTATTTATTGTTAGTTTTCGAGTTTTTGAATGAAAAAAGTTGTCAAGTAGCAAAGATCACAATCAGTTCCTCTTGTATGAGTAGTGTTTTCAGTTAAATTTTATGCTAATAAATATAAATACAACATGAGGAAAAAGGATATATAGGTTAGACACTTTGTGATTCATATTCACCATTAAGTGTGTAATAAATCAGAAATTAGTCTGTTGGTAACGGATACCTTTTACAGGAAAAGTCTATATCCATAGGCATATGTATATAAATGTATATAAACAATGCTATTCATCAGGATGGCTTACTCTGCAATAGCCACAGACAAAATCCAAGGCTTTTTCAATGACAGAGAGATTTTGAATATTATTTAAAAAGGTTTTTACTATCTTGAAAATATTATCTTTGTGTATAATAACTAGTCAAGCAGATAAAAGTTTTGATTAGTAGTTATCTTATGCACTTAGATACGTGTACATTTTAGACTGTGAATTTTAAAGTCTAGTTCAAAAGATTATATCAAAATGCAAAGATGACTGCTTAAAATTTGATAGGTAAGAGAAATAACAGAAATTTAGTGTTGTCTAGACGTTCATTGATCGATTTCTAATTTTATCATTTCAAATGTGCTGTATATATTATACAAACCATACTACATGTGTTTTAATCAGTTTGTTACTTCACTGGCTTCAATGATGTCTGTGAAAAAAATCACTTGCTTCCTGCACATTACTCTGAGGTTGTAATAAGAGTGTAAAATGAAATGTCTTCATCATGTAGATAAAGATGGAGGATTTTCACAAGATAACAAGAGATGAAATCAAAAATCCTTATTACATCACAATTATTAATTGTACAATTGGATAATTCACTTGAAGTGATTTGATTGAACTGAATTTTCAACGTAGAACTTTGCACAAAGTACAGTATTTCAAGTCAACAAACTTCATAAAAGCATGACAGTGGCTAGCGGTTGCGCTATATCGTGAATTGGCAGAAGTTAGAATTCATGGACCATTGGATCCCAGTGGCTTAATGGTCTACGAGCTCGCCTTGTAACCAGGTTCGAATCCCGGTGGGTACGTACTGATGAAGAGTCCAAAACTGGGACGAAACAGCTGTCCAGTACTTCCAGGTTTTCCAGTGGTTCTCTAACTGATGCCAGCTCATGATGAAATCCTGTAACCAATCAACCAAATCCCAACAAACCAATACTTAAAAAAATAATTGTTTAAAGAATGATAAGGATTTACAGAATGTAGAAGATCACATTGAGTGAATGGGAGAGAATTCAACAGATGTCATTATGTCTCCAACCACTTTTTCTTAATGTGTCTATGATCAGTGTGAATGCACTCTACACTCTTCTAGGCAGCTTAAACCAACGATGTTAAGTTTCATAGATCGATTCCATGTTTCTATCTGACCTCATGCAACTTTTCTTACACATAACTTCACATCAGCTAACATTCATCGTCCAGGTCGGCTATATATGCTCATGCATACCGCATATTCTAGCCATCTCAATCGATGCAGCTACATAACCTTATCCAGTGACTTCCTCTGCCTACCTAGTACTCTGCTGTTTGTCTCTATACCACTTATAGTATTGTACTACATACTATGAGAGGCTAGAAGCGGACGTCTCTAGTTAAAATAAATTAAGGTTTTTACATCTTTCTCTGCCAACTAAAATGCATATGAATCTGTAGAGTTCTTTTAAAGGAAATTTGGTCGTACATATATACAAGTAAAACGACTCTGTTAGCTCTTGTGTAGTATAACACCAAACTTTATAATCTAAAGATCGCTTTTACCAGGTGAAAGTTTCACTTCTGTTGAGTTTACAGTGTTCCACCTAATTTCGAAACAATGAAAATGGTGAAAGTGTGAATATACAAATTTATTACTTGTGATTATTTATTATTATTATTGTATCCTTTAATTCCTAGAGGAACATAGGGCTTCAGCCGTGCGTCTCCATTGCGTTCGGTTCTCTGCTAGAGTCTTCACCTGGCTCCAAGTCTGCCCACACGCTTTCATCTCCTCTTCACATGACCTCCTCCAAGTCACCCTTGCACTGACCACCAACTCGCCGCTTCCCTATCGGGTTCCACTCGAGCAATGGCTTGTCTAGTGATGTCACTTGATGGTTTCCTCAGAGTATGACCAGCCAATCCACCTCCATTTCTTCCTGCCTATTTGTTTCACAATCGGTTCCTCGTTGGTTCGCTCACAGAGATCCCACCATGCTGATCTTTTCTGGCCACCCATCTTATCTTGAGTATTGAGCGAAGACAACTGTTAATGAAGGTCTGTAGTTTGTTTTAGATGCTCTTTATGATGCTCAGTGCAAGTCTCTGATCCATATAGTAGCACTGACTGACTTCACATTGGAGTTGAAAATCCGGACCTTATTTTTGATCCTGGGTGCTGTTGACCTCCACACAGACTTGAGAGTAATGAAAGCTTGTCTTGCTTTTCCGATTCTTGCTTTGATATCCTCGTCAGTTCCATCCTCCTGTAGTTGAAACGATGCTTCCCAGGTGGGTGGGTGGGTAGGTAAAGGAGGTTGTTTCTTTCAGGTTCCTCCCATTTATGCTGATTGTTATCTGTTGTTGTTGTTGGCCAGGAATCTTCATCACCTCTGTTTTCTCTATGTTCACCTGAAGTCCTATCTTCTCCGGATGCTTCTTCTGCCAACTTGTTGCTTTTCGCTTGCATATCTTCTAGTTTGTGGGAAATCAGACACATATCATCGGCGAAGTCCAGATCCTCCAAGTATTTTGTGTGAGTCCATTTTACGCCTGTTTCCTCACTGCCCACTGTTTGTCGCATTATCCAATCTACTGCAATCAGGAAAATCATTGGCGATAGTAGACAGCCAGCCAGCCTTGTCTTACTCCTGTCCTCACTTCGGAGGATTCCGTAAGTTTCCCGTTGTGGATTACTTGGCATGCAGCATTGTCGTACAGCTGTTGGATGAGATGTATAATTGTTGGCGGCACCCCATAGTAGCGAAGTAGTTGCCAAATCACCTATCGATCGACGCTGTCTGCTGAAGGCCTTTTCAAAGTCGATGAAGTTGAGATAGAGAGGTGACTGCCACTCCAAGCTTTGTTCAATGATGATCCGTAATGTGACGATCTGATCAATGCATGACTTGTTTCTCCTGAATCCAGCCTGTTCCGGTCGAAGTTTTTCATCCAGGGTGGCATGTTTGATTCTCTCCAGGATGATGCGGCTGAGTATTTTGCTTGGGATGGACAGGAGCATAATTCCGCGCCAGTTCTTGCATTGACTTAAGTCTCCTTTCCTTGTTAGTTTGAATAAGTATCCTTTCTTCCAATCCTCAGGTACTTTGCCTTCCTTCCACACCTTCTACAGTAGTGGCGTCATCAAGTCCGCTGTTGCCTCTGGGTCCATTTTCAATGCTTCTGCTGGGATTCCATCTGGTCCTGCTGCTTTTCCAGCTTTTAGCATCTTGATTGCCTTCAGGTCTTCTGATTTCGTCGGGGGGTTGGTGTTCACTGGTAGCTCTGTCTCCGTTGTTGGTATTGTTGGGCGCGTTTTGGGTGGTGGTAGATTTAGGAGTCTTTTGAAGTGTTCAGCCCAGTGTTTCCTTTGCTCCACTTCTTTGGTGAGTGACTTTCCATTGTCATCCTTCACCGGCTTGATTTGTGTCAAACGTTTACCCGATAGGTACCTAGTTGTTTGGTAGAGTGTTGCGAGGTCTCCTTCGCCTGCAGCTTGTTCTGCTTCACTTGCGATGGTTTCATAATACTTTCTTTTGTCTTCTCTGGCACTCTTGTTTACTCTTTTGTTCGGTGTATTGTAGCTTGCATTCAAATCCTGTTTTTGATGCTCATCGGTGCACTGGATAATCTTTTGTTTCACCATCCCTCTCTCTTCTATTAGTCTCCAAGTGTCCAAGTTTGTCCTGTCTCTTCTTTCTGCCTAGAACTTCCATGCAGGTTTGACTTGTGATTAGGCGAATGCTAAAAAAAATACGGTTCTTCAAAACTTTAGCTACCACGGAGTTTAGAATTGCACTGGCTAATGACGGAATACGGGACCCTCAAGGACTTTGTACCGTTGAACACCCGACTTTTATTGCATTTTACAAATGTTCTTACTTTTCACATAGCTATGAATTTTTTCTTTCAATTGTTTAAACTTTGAATATCATTTTCACTGTTAATTTCCTGTGAAATAATCAAAAACATTCTTTCTTTTTTACTTTGGGTTTCAATATTTTGTAAAACTAGTCATAGTAAGAGGTTATATGAGAAAAAAGTACTCATGAGATGGATTTTGACAATATGGAAACATCAATATGTTGTAAAGTGTCGTTCAAAATAGTTTTGAAACCAGCTTTTAAAATGAAGTAGTTGATGTTTTCCAGGCCGGTAATCATGACGATTCTTGTGGGTGAAAAAGACTGAATGGAGTAGATAAGATAATAGGTGAGAAACTCAGGTGAAATGAAATATCATACATTTATTCCCTTTAATGAATTTGAGCAAAGCAACAACTACAGTTTTAGCAGAATAAAATGGTACCATCTTTTATTTCGTCGCCTTCTCATCAGCTGCTTACAGGGCAAAAATATTAATAAATGTATCTATTAAAACAATTTTAACATACTTGCACAGAGTTCATTTTATACAAAAATCAATCGATCAATATACGCAAACACTAAATATATATATATATATATATGCTATATTAAACACTATTCCGAACAATAATAATCATACACAATGGAAACTTTTCAGCATCTCACATTCAGATGAAAGAGAGATGAAAAATATCCAGTTACCAGGGCAAAGAAAGACTGATAACCGCTTCTTTCTGAGCGCATAAATTTTGGTTCCATGCGCTTGATGGAAATCGCTTCAGCGAACTTAAGGAGAATTGAGCTCTTTTGCCTATTGATAATTTTGGACGACTTTTCGACGTCCACCTCATGACCCGTATCGAGGAGATGCCTGGTGATGGCACTGTTTAAAGCATTTATTCCCTTTAGACGTTAGCGTTTTGGTACATGTTCAGAAAGTCGTAGATATGCCCTTCTTTCTGTCCTTCCAATGTGACTGCTCCCTCACATACATGTAAATTTGTATATGCAGTTGGAGTTCACATGAGAAGGATATCTATCGATTTTTGATTGCATCAATGAAATAGCGAACAAAAAGCTATCCACCCGAAACAATTTAAACAATTTAGACTTAAATGAAACTAGTGAAGGCATCTTACACACATGCATGTAGAACAAATTCAATACACTGATTTCTTCAAGTAAACAGCATATTTTAGCATTTGTCGATTGACAATTACTAAAATATCTAAGACACTTATGACATCAGAATAAATGCGAAGGTCATGTCTAATACCTTTCCTACAAAATTGTACGGTGACGAAATTTCTTATATTTCTTAGAAAACAGTTATTTTTGGTATGCCGTTTGCATAAACAAAGATGCATTATGATTTTTAAACTCATCAAGTTGTAGTAAGAATTTGATGTTTAATTTTACTTAGTTAATGAGATATTTGTTTGCTGCTCGCTGCTATACATATACAAAACATTTCAAACTGTAATAAGAGATGCCTGTTAGAGCTGTTATATATTGAAACATCTAATTGTTAGCACTTTTTTATCTCCTTCATAATTTTCGATGCCTACCTCTAAGTTGATCTTTAAAAGAAGTATCGATTTAACTATTCTTTGTAATTTATTCGCATAAATTCGTCTGTGCCTGAAAAATGATGATTGATTTTCAGATAAATTATATTAGGAGAAAGGCTTGAACCTCTAATAAAATCTTAGCCTTTAAGTGAAGCCTGTTCACCACTAATAAAAGGTCTGAATAATGAAACAATCCTGTAGTTGGTGTTTTGTTTACCCTTAGCTGTCTACTTAGTTGATATTTTGAGGAAGCATTCAGACACTGGTGAATGCCTGATTAATACTGTGTTGGAAATGTACTATAAGATCACACTTTTCACGTGTGTTCCATCTGTCTCATTTAAAAGATGTATTCTGGTCCAATATGTAAATTATGCAATCCAATGCTGAAGGTTTGAATATGTTAGAATGTACATTTCAAGTTAACCGAGATTCGAACCCAGGACCTTCGAATCCTGGTGGGTGCGTACTGATGAAGAGCCCCAAACTAGGACGAAGCAGCTGTCCAGTACTCCCAGGAATGATGTCATAAAGTTTTTCTTCCATACATGTGTTGACACTGTTTTATACATGAAAATTAAGGCGTTTATAAATTAATTAATGGAGTTAATTCAGTTGTGTTACTCGTGATTCTTTTCCACCTATTAGCTTCCTGAGGAACTCAGTAACGTTTCAGTGATTGCATGCATCCTAAAGTAATCAGACCAAAAACTTAAAACTGAGTATTTTAGTGAATAAAAGAAAGGCTACTGTTGTCCTTAAGGTTTACGCCCCATAAATGCTTTAATGAGGTTGTTGACAGTTTCTGTTTGTTCATTATCCATCTTTAGAAATTTACTATGAGAACAGAATATCAATATTTTTGAATGACAGTGTTTCTAGCTGAAGAAGAGAGATTGTCATTATTACTGTTATTACTGTTCCCTTGGGTTCTGAGTGGAACATAAAGCTTCAACAACATATCTCCACTTTGTTTTATCTTCCGCTATCCTCTTTAGCTGGACCCTTGATAGCCCATAATCTCTCATCTCCTCTTCTCACAATCTCCTCCATGTCACCCTCGCAGCGACGACCCACTCGTCACCTCCCATTTGGATTCCACTCGAGATGTGGCCTGCATTGTGTGTGTGTGCAGTCATTCGACCGTATCCTCAGCGTATCAGTAATGCGTCTTCATTTTCTCCTACATATTTGTTGAGCGATAAGTTCTTGGTGAGCCATCGAATCTCCAATGCTGAGCCAGCAAAAGCAGTTGCTGATAAAAGTCAAAAATAGGCAGTTGGATATGCTGTTCGTGACGCTTTGGCCAAGTTTCTGACTCATGTAGAAGAACTGACTGACTTGACATTGTTGTTGAAAATACGAATCTTCTTCCTTATGTTGGCTGAGTGTAGAAGATTTCCAAACTGCTTTCAGGTTGATGAAGGCATACGTATCTTGCCTTTCCGATTATGGCTGACTGGCTTTCACATCTTCATCTGTTCCGAATTTCTGTGGTTGAAACGATGCTTCCTAGATAAGTGAAGGACGTAACCTCTGTTAAATCTCTCCCGTTGATGGTGATTGGTGCTGGTTGTCGTTATTGCTGATGTTGCTGTTCGTTGGTAATCTTCATCACCTCCGTCTTCTCTGTTTACCTGCACTCCTGTCTTTTCAACTTGAATCTTCTGCCAGTTTGTTGGTTTTCGCCTGCAAGTCTTCGAGTTTGTGTGAAATTAGACATATATCATGGACGTGCGAAATCCAGATTTTCTGGAGTCTTCTTATTGGTCAGTACAGCATATTCCTGTCTTCTCACTCCCCACGCACAGTCTGACACATAATCCAGTGCACTTGCTCTTGCAGATTCTGAGCACTTCTATGCCATATCTTCTCATTTCTTCGGCTACCTGGGCAGCATTCCCGTCTTCGTATATTGTAAGAACATTCCAGGTCCTCATTCTTAATCTTGCTTTCGTCGTGATAAGGCAAATCGGCTGGCTGAGTGGCTTTCCAAATGTTTTCACCAGCCCGCTGTGTTATTTCGTCTCTCCAATTCGGACGAAGAATAAGATTGTTATTTGAATTTTTTTGTATTTTTAATATATTTTTTGTACGTTGAAGTTTCTCTATCAGTTTGATGAGTTTTGTGGTGTATGATTGACACCCCTCGCCTAACCCTCCCTCTTTTCCGGGGCTTGGGACTGCCCAGAAAGCTAGCGAGCCATTAAGCTAGGAGAGGTTAGAGAAGTTGTTAGCACAGTAATTTAATATCTTACGCATATCCTATAAAGATAGAGCTCTCTTTTATGTAAAATTGCGACTGAATATGACGCTAAATCTTTTTCCTGACAGGGATAAATTATTCAAATATGTTTAGTAAGTCTTTTACACTCATTAAGAAAAAGTCTATCAGATGCAAATTTAAGCTTCATTTATATCTAAGTTGTTGAAAATGACCATCCTACCATTCATTAGTCATAATACTGAGTGTCAGTAATAAATTTAAGAGATTTATTTGTCCTGTGTGATTTAATTTTGGTGTCATTTTTTTATTAATTGTAATATACATAGATATTTATGCACTCATCCATATTTAAAACTCATTGTGTACAGGATTTGCAGAGTGTAAACAAAACTCCTTACTAATTTTTCTGAAGGAAATTAGGTTGAAGAAGATCGAGAGAAATAATAAAGTTATACAGGGCTTCTAGGAATACGACGGAGGAGAGTAAAACAAGTAACTGAGAAACAGAGGAAGATAAAATGAAGAAGACAGGTTTTGAATTGAATCGGAAATTTTCAAAAGCAGTGCCTTATTTAACTGTAGGTATCTCCACGAATCAACATCAGTTAGAGAATTACTGAAAATAAAGCAGCCCTGAGTAGTTGTCTGTATCGGGTTTGAAGCAGAGGCTGATGGATAACACTGGTCAGTTGCGATGTCATATCGCAAAGTAACATAAGTTAGAATTCTAGAGTGAGTGGATCACCACCCAGTGGCTAAATAGTTGGTGAACGACCTTCGTAACCTGAAGGTTCTGGGTTCATTCCCCAATGAGGTTGTTGGCTTGAAAACCTGAGGAAGCCCCAGCTAGGACAAAACAGCTATCCAATGATCCTCACTTCGTTTCATGTTGAAACTTACACTTAAATGAATCATAAACCCTGCAAATCCAAAATCCATTTATTTTATTTAACAGATTTTTATCTGAACTTCACAAATAATGCTTTAGAATAACATTTGGAATGCTGGTTGTTGGGCATCTCAGGACTTGAGTTATCAGATATATACACTGCATTGTGAAAAAACTTTAAACCTATTTTATTTACACAGCTTCTGTCCATTACAGTATAAGAGAGGCTTGGTGAAGTGTCTATTTAAGAGGATTTAGAGTATTTGCACGGCTGATGTTATAGACAAAGAAAAAGAAATATTGATGGATACTCTTGTTGAAAACGGATATCCTTTGAGATTTTTAAACAGGTGTAGAAGTCAACTAGCCTCTAAACCTACAATCCATACCGTCCCTAAGAAAAAGGTTTTCATCAAATTACCATATAATGGGGAAATAAATAGTAGGATTTTGAGACAAAGGTTGAATTCCATCATCCGTAGAACCTACTATGCAGCCCAGCTTGTAATTGTCGAAAAAGCTAAAAATATGCTTCACTGCAAACCTCAAAAGTGCACAAGTGATTATATCACATCCCACACAATTTACCAATTTTCGTGTGTGTGTGGACATACATACATAGGGAGGAGTAATCGGGCTTCGCACGTGAGGGTGGGAGAGCATATCCCAAAATGGTTAGAAAAACAGATGAATTCTGATAAGCCAATAGATGCAGGTGTCAGACTACCAACTTCGTCTATAGCTAGACATTTAATCGAGATGAACCATAAGGTTGATGTTAACTCAGCCTTTAAGGTCATCTATAAAAACGGTCAAGGACGTTTAATGAAATACGCTGAGGCTGTAGCCATTCATAAACTCAAGCCCCCCTTGTGTATTCAAAAACAGTTTGTTATTACTCTTAACCTACCTTGGTAATCCTTATTTGATTGGATTACCAAACGTTTGTGTTCATTATTCTTAATTCTTTTTTTGTCACTTTGTTTAATTTAAGTTTTCCATATATATAGACTTGACAAGTAAATATGTGATCAGATTGTTCGAAATGTATGGCGCTAATACATCACATTTTTCAGATAATCTCCGTCTTCTAATAATGCTATCAAAATTTATAAAAGGGACTAACTGTTTTAAATTACACAGATATTTAGAAAACACGTATGCAGCATTATTGTGACCTAAGGTAGCCACAACAAAGCGCTCAATCTTTTAGTTCTTTATACATGTGATTCTCTCGATAAATTGTTAAGCTTTGATGGTATGACTATCAAGAACAACCTTGGCTTTGTAGACTACTTTTGATGGAATGTGTGATGAATGAACGTGAAATGAAAATCTGCATCAGTGCTTAATTGCTAGTCCAAGGTTTTATCAAGTGAGCTACGAGAACTGCAACCTCTTCTGCGACCCGAACTTAACATTTCATTTTCAGTCATTCATCACTTATTCGATTGTTTTTGTCTGGTGTATTGAAGTGAAACAATGATAGGGGATAATAGCTGTGATAATTTTGAATACGAAAGTGACTGCTATCAGAAAAAATGGCATTTTCAACCTTATCAAGAAGAAAGTAAGGGATGGTATAATAAGGATTATACTACTTAAAATAGTATCACGTAAACGAATCGCACGGCAACACAGGCCTAAAAGTGGGCATCCATCAAAGTATTGAAATCTGACTAACAAATCGATAGTTAGTAATTGTTCAATTTAAGTTACATGATCAGACAGAAACTTTATTGAATCTTTTTTGAAGTTAGTACATAATGCAAATAATTGTAAACTCAGTTACCTGTACTCGGTAAAATTATGTGGTTCTCTTCTTATGTAAACAATTGGTTAGAAGTAAATAGGAGATTAAATTTCTATGTTATGACATCTTATTGAGACATTCATTAAATTCAATGAAACTTTTCACCAAACACAAAAATGATTACACTTCTAATGTGTATTTCAGCAGAGCTGAAAATTTATTCGAATTGATTGTCTGTTGTTCTGTTTTCCTAAATATGCTACTCGAAGTTTGATGTTAGAAGGTCAAAAGTAGACGAAAACGATGCTGTAACTTTTCGTCTTTTTTGTGTGCTTTTTAAGCACGTAATACTGTTGTACTACTGGTCTCGTCACATCGACGGTTCAATGGTAGAACAGTTGCCACTCACCCAAGTGGTCCTCTTAGCCAGTAATAAGCCCGTTAAAGAGGGAAGGTTAGGGGTGAGGCTAGCAGTGCCATTCCGTAAACCCCCCCCCCTATACTTAAACTTTAAAACTGAAGCCGTATGTTCTTCTCCGAACACGAAAGAGTGAAGAAATCGTCTTGAGAGTCAAACGATGTTAAAACATAACTTGTCTCCCCTACTTTATAATGGGAACAAAACTATTTACTGTGTTAGAGTACAAGAAATAATAGCAAAGTACTCACCATTCTGCCTTTTTCATTTTTGAATGATATACATTCACTGCAAAACATAAAGCAGTGGAATACGTACATCAGTCTTTTCCATGAGTAACAGTAATAATCAAATTATCAGGTTTTTAGTCAAATTATGGTGTAATGGTATGAAACGAGAGACTTGGTAACGGAATGTTTGTTTAGAATTTGGTATGTTACACCCTATCTTGAAATCGTCCAATGCACATATCTCCCGTGTTGTGCTAATTCTGCCCTTCGTATTGCGTTTCTTTGTCTTTTTTTCGTGTCACCCATGTTTTGCCACAACTCTAGTTCACTTCCTGCCTTTGACGTCAAATCTATCTCACCGCCATTTGATGTTTTATGCCGATGAATGTCTCTTTATATACCATTGATACATCTTATAAGTAGTACATGCCACAGTGGTAATGAGCTCTAACTGGGAGAGGAGTAGAAACTATAGGTTAGAGACTTGAAGTTGTTTTTATCGGTATTTAAGGGAGATGTGCTGAAACTGTTATCAACCAGAGTAAAAAGAGTGGCGGCAATATTTCTTCTGGATACAGTGGTCAGTTCTTCTGATAGTGATGAGTAACAATAGACATAGTCAGTGACACACTCATATCTTAATACAGATAATAATATAATATAATACAATTTACACCTGTGCTTACTGGCTGGTGTATACTAATACCTAAGAATTTATGATTTTAGAGCCCGAAAATGAGTTTAATGATGAAAACAGTTGTTCGCTGTAATTCTTCTCGTTCAGAAAGAATTCAGTCCACAAAGTTATGGTAATGTTTGGATTAGTCGATAATGATAATATGCAAAAAACTGCCTTTCCTGTCATGCTAACCTTTTAGGATGATTAAATATTCAATGTGGGCCTATCATAATCATGTGATATGATTATGAGCAGTATGTTGTGCGCGAAACGTCATCAGTTAATATTACTGTGTAACACTATGTGATTTATCAAAATAAAATCTTATCCATAATTAAGTTATACTCTACCACAGTGCCCAAGTTTTATACTCATATCAAAAGCACTAGTAGGTTTACTACCAACCGTGATGAGGACGCTAAGATAACTGAAGGTGGAAAGCCGTAAATAGTTGACAAGACGGAATTCGTTTATAGCTAACACACATAATTCTACCTTATTATGCTGTATAATATGAACGCTTGAAAGTATAATAGCCACAATGAATATAATTGAACTTCACCAATTACTTGTTTTCAAGTGAGAATCTTAGTGCTACGCATATTTTGAAATAATTCTGAAGTGAAATCATATGGCAGGTCTCAGTTAGAGTTGAGAAAATTGTTCGGAGTTACCTGCCGACTGACTTCTATCATTCAACAGAATTACATTATCTTATACGATAGTGTCATGTCATTCATCTGATGAACCAAAACGCATGATTACTCGATGCATTTTGACTGATAGGCTTTGGGGGAGGGAGTTACTTCGATTATTATTTGTAATGTGCTCTGCTTTTATAAGGCAGTTGGGAATTTACTCTTCACAAATCTGAATTATTAGATGTAGCTCAACAGAAAAAGCAAACAAACGGAAGTAATTAGTGAATTTGCTGTCTATCACAAATGATATATTACTCAGTTATGCATCTAATTAATCATTCGATAATGAGAAATTGTTGTTTTTTTTTAGAACCACTTGGCGTGAAAGTAAGCGAAAACTATGTGTCTGAAAACTGGAATATATAGACTGAGCCTAATATCTCCACATTTAGTGGATTACTCAGAGTCCTTTCTACGTCTCTTTTTTTTCTGCTGTAAGATAAAATCAAATAACACTGTATATTGGTCAAAAGTTCCTTAATGGCCAATCTATTCTTTAGTGGCTTGAAGTTTCTGTAGTAGTGTTTATTTTTACAGGATGAGGTTGCTAGCCTCATGCCCAACCTTTCCTCTTCGCCAGCTTTATTTCTGGCTTAGTGAGGTAAAGCAGTGCGTTGGCCCTGGGATCGAACCCCGGCCCCATGGTCGGCGAGCGTCATAACCGTTATGCCACCGACGCATCAAAAGTCTACCCAAACCAATTCATTTAAACTTTTTTTACCACTGAGCGAGAATGCGAATGTAGAATTAAGGTATAAATACAAGAGATTAATTTGCAGCAGTATATGACTTCTACACTATCGAAGTTTCGAAAAATCAAATGCAAACAAAGTTAGGGAGTTTCAGATATTCTCAGCTTGGACAAATTTGTATGCACAAATGGAAGAAAATAGCTCTTGTAAAGTTCAGCCCACCTATAAAGTATGGTGGAGATATACAGATAACACATTGACAGTATAAAAGACAAAGAAATATATGCATATTTTTCAACGTGTAAATTCAATGGGAGACGCCCATGGAACACAAGATTACACCTGAGCTATAAATCTCTATTATTTTAAAACCTAACGAATAAAAGTAATGGTCCAATTTACTTATTAATTTGGAAGTCACGAATGAAAGCTTTTAGTGTTAATTTATAATAACTGTAAGGAGGTTGGTTGGGATGTTAAAATTTGTAAATTCAAACCAGTATAAGTCTTAACGCTTAATAATAACCTTGATAAATATATTGGAAGCGTATAAGAGATTGAACTAATAAGAAATAAAACTATCGGTATGTATGAAAAATACTAAATGCATACAGTACCAAGAAGAGTGAAATCAAAATGTCAGAAATGTTAACAAGCAAAGAAGGAGAACTTTGAGTGGGATTTTTAAGAAGACATGGATAAGAGTGGCATTTAAAACCACACAGTCAATTAAAAACAAACTGTGTAGGCCTAAGAATTCTATGAAACCCATTCTCTTAGACATTCAGCTGATCACCATTAGCGTTTTCTACATATATTAAGCTAATTACTTTAAAAAATCACATAGCAATGTGCCAAGCTTTACAGTTTCTTTCTTTTTTGGATATATCAGTCTGACTGGATGTAGGATTTCATCATGAGCTGACATCAGTTAGAGGACCACTGGAAAACCTGGGAGTGCTGGATGGCTGTTTCGTCCTAGTTTGAGACTCTTCAGCAGTACGCACCCACCGGGATTCGAACCCAGGACCTTCTGGCTATAAGGCGAGCTCGTAGGCCATTGAGCTACTGGGACCCGATCCAATGGCCCATGAATTCTAACTTCTGCCAATTCACGACATAGTGCAACCACTTCTCAATGTCTTCTTCGATGAGTTACTGTCTCATCTTCAACCTGCTGTACCCTACTGGCTACGGCTTCTCACTAGAACCCCAGGTCACTGCATGAATAGGGCCAGTCGCTAGTGAGAATCAGATTAATTTTCAAGTATTGGTTCTGTAAGGATTTTGTTTGATTGAATGTAGGATTTCAGCATGAGCTGACGTCACTTAGAGGACTACTGGAAAACCACAGCTTTCCAGTACTCCCAGGTTTTCCAGTGGTCCTTTAACTGATGTCAGCTCATGATGAAATCCTGTATCCAATAAAAAAACCTACAAAACAAATACTTGAAATTTTTTCAGTTTCCTTGAGTTGTTTCAGAGGTCTAGTTGAAGTATTTTATCCTTCTGGAGACTTAACTTTCCCTTAACACAAGTATTTTTGAATTATTATCTTCACCGGCGACATTTTGCGGTGCCTCTCAGTTCATGAACAGTTAATTATTTTACTAATTACCATTTTATTTTAGGTGGTGTGTTGCTACATCATTGCTTATAGACTGAATATTGAATAGAAAACTATTAAATATAAAACAAAAAGTTGGTTGATCCCGTAAGCAGGAATTTAAAAAAACCATTACATCTAAATTCCAATGTTTGCATGATGTCGTTTGTGACAAACATCCTGTATAATGACATCTAATGCAAAATCTGTCTGAATAGTGGGTTTTATTCTCAGATGAAAACGTAAATGGCCATTGCCTACCGCGAACGCCGGACATCCAAGTAAATTATCTGTTGGCACGATTTCACATTGTGAACCGTAAGGGTATATCATCATTCTCTTACTATATTATTCAAGACTCTGTACAGGCATAAAATGATGGACTAATAATGTTCAGTATATCTACCCAACAGAGGTGATGAAGATTCTTGGACAACACCAACAGCAACAACAACAACAGACAACGATCAGCATAAATGTGAAGAACTTGAAAGAAGAAACCTCCTTTACCTATCTGGGAAGCATCGTTTCAACTACAGGTGGAACTGAAGAGGATATCAAAGCAAGAATCGGAAAAGCAAGACAAGCTTTCACTACTCTCAAGTCTGTGTGGAGATCAACAGCACTCACCGTCAAAACGAAGATAAGATCCGGATTTTCAACTCCAATGTGGAGTCAGTGCTACTGTGGTGAGAGCTGTCTACTAGCCAAATTGGTGGACAGTAATTTACGTCAATGTTTACGTTCTCAAGATTGGTCGTGAGAAAATATGAACAAAACTGATTCAAAAACCGATTACAACAGACTTTGCGTAGGCGGATACAGTTAACATATAGATGATCTGACATTCAAGAGACAGTCACAAATAGATGAAAGATTAACTTTAAGTGAGAAACAACCAATCAGAAGACTGTGTTTGTTTGCTTAACTAATCTATAATAATGTACATGAAAATATATAAATATGCTTTGATTTCCTTAATAAACGATCTGTTGCCTGGCCCTTATCTTCTATTGTTACACTACTATACGGATCAGAGACTTGCACTGTGCGTCATAAATAGCATCTCAAACAAACTACAGACCTTCATTAACAGTTGTCTTCGCTCAATACTCAAGATCAGAGGGCCAGACAGAAAAGATCAGCAGTAAAGATCTCTGGGAGCGAACCAACACAGCACGAACCGATTGTGAAACAAATAGGCAGGAAGAAATGGAGATGGATTGGCCATACTCTGAGGAAACAAACCATGAAGTGACATCACTAGACAAGCCATTGCTCGAGTGGAACCCGATAGGGAAGTGGCGAGTTGGTCGTCAGTGCGAGGGTGGGTGACTTGGAGGAGGTCATGTGAAGAGGAGATGAAAACGTGTGGGCAGACTTGGAGCCAGGTGAAGACTCTAGCAGAGAACCGAACGCAATGGAGACGCACGGCTGAAGCCCTATGTTCCTCTAGGAATTAAAGGATACAATAATAATATAATAATAATATCTACCCAATGAAATTAGAAGTGATCAGTGTAATTCTTTCAGTTTGAATGTACTTAAAT
The DNA here is from genome assembly GCA_944472155.2 of Trichobilharzia szidati. Taxonomy (NCBI): domain Eukaryota; kingdom Metazoa; phylum Platyhelminthes; class Trematoda; order Strigeidida; family Schistosomatidae; genus Trichobilharzia; species Trichobilharzia szidati. The sequence goes on along the minus strand of OX235279.1, from coordinate 132,749,783 downwards.
GTAAATCTATTAAACAAGTTTGTAAACTTGTAAAATAAATTCATTCATAGAAAAAAATGATAACATTTAAAAAACATCCATAGCTTACGTGTTTTAATTTACAATTAAAATTTCATCAAAACTTCATGAAATCTTTTATTGATAAGAAGAGTTTTGAAATTTTTGATAAATAGTGAGAGAGATGCAGTGTGGTACATACAATACAAAGTGAAGAAGTGAAGCGAAACAAATGATCATGCACTTATTAGCATATAAGAGAGGACATTAAACTTTGTTACATCAATACTATCTATTCTGCACGTACCTTTGACCTTATTCACGGTTTTCTTTTAGAGTTGGCATCTTTTTATCTTTTTTTTGTCAATAAAGGGATTTAAAAAAGACATGTTTAATAATGCTCTTTATTCTTCCTCAGAGTTCCATGGTGTGATAAAAGACTGTTGTCCGAACTTTAAAGCCACCACTGCATAATAGTTCATGTATTCCGAATTAATAAACGCATATTGCCTCTAGTGGGAATATAAATCATTGGAAGTTTTATACCCATTTATAAGAATGCAGTATGTTTCTATTTTAGGTTTTGATTGATTTCTGCTGGGGTTCATTCCCAATTTATGCAGCTGTTAAGATGTTGATTTCTCTTATGCTATATGAATCGAGTATTTAACCAAAATATTCCTGTGGGATGAAGGCGGAACTTATAAACACTCAATATTCTAATCACATTAGGCTAAAGTGGATCGTTTACAATCATAACTTTATATGTCTTAAAGAGTACACTGTTTAGTATAATATAATCTGTTTGCAAGTTTGGTTTTAATAATAATGACGTGGTAAAGAAACCAATAGTTTCTGTTCCTTGTATGAAAATTATTTTAATTGGTGATCAAATCTTAACTGAAAAATATGCAGGGCGATTAAGTTCAAAATGGACCACTGGATTCGATTATTGTTATTATTATTCACTTGGATTGTGAGTGGAATAAAAGTCTTCAGCAGCACAACTCCATTCCACTCTGTTTAACACAGTCTCTTTTAGGTAGCTTCGCGATTGCTAACAAGATCTCTTCTATATCGCCCTGGTCGTTTTCCTCTCAGGTCATACTCGTGGGCCTGGCATTTGATGGCGCTCAGCTGTCTCCTGACAGTGTGTTCAGTCCATCTGCTTCTGCTTATTTGTTGAGCGATAGGCTATCGGTTGATTCTTTCCCAGAGTTCCTTGCTGCTAATCCTTTGTGGCCATCTGATCGTCAGTATCCAGCAAAAGCAGCCGTCTATGATTACTGACTCTCTAGCGTGGAGAGACCACTTCCACTCCGTCTGCTCTCACAGATTCTTAACACTTCTGTACTATATCTTCTCATCTCTTTGGCAATTTGGCCAACCAGCTTCAAACATCGTGCAGATCTTCTATGTCCTGTTGCTTATTTTTGCTTTCATTGAAAGAAGACGCATCACAACTAACCGGCTTCCTAAAGGCTTTCAGCAGCTTTTATCATTTCGTCTCTTCAATTGCAGCGAAGAATAAGTTTATTTTTTCTACATTTTTCCTCTGTTCTGAAGTGTTTTTGGCGTTTCGGTTGGTTTATATAGGTAAGGTTACTAGTCCTGCGCTCAATTTTCCCTTTTTTTCCTAATAAACTAGGTGACGTTAACTACATGCTAATTAGCTCTAAAAGATAATCCTTCAGGATGATTAGGTAATCAAGAACTACTGAGAACAGATAGTCTGGAAGTAGCCATATCTGAAAATGTTACTTCAGTCTAGCACGATTCTTCAGAATGTTATATGAAGAAAAGTAACATTATTTTCAGTTGAAAAGGAAAAGTCAGAGATGCACTCAACACTTAGAAGCCAATGGTAATGAGCAACCTAGTTCATTGTTCTCTAACGGTTATTTGAAATTCTAATTGTGTAATAATTCTTAAAACTTGGTCTCTTCTTTATTTTTGCGAGAATGTTTTTAAAATCACCTCCCCCAAAAGTTGTGAACGGTGATATTTAAACAGTTTGATCATGTGTACCAAATTAGTATTCAAGTATTGGTTTGTAGGGATTTGGTGGATTGGTTACAGGATTTCATGATGAGCTGACATTGGTTAGAGAACCATTGGAAAACCTGGGAGTACTGAACAACTGCTTCGTCCCAGTTTGGGACTCTTCACAGTACGCACCCACCGACAGGGTTCGAACCCAGGACCTCCTGGTTACAAGGCGAGCTCGCATACCATTAAGCCATGGACCATTGGATCGGGTCCCAGTGGCTTAATGGTATACGAGCTCGCCTTGTAACCAGAAGGTCCTGGGTTCGAATCCTGTCGGTGGGTGCGTACGGTGAAGAGTCCCAGACTGGGATGAAACAGTTGTCCAGTACTCCCAGGTTTTCCAATGGTTCTCTAACCAATGTCAGCTCATCATGAAATCCTGTAATCAATGTACCAATTTACTTGACACTTAATCATGGATACATTGTTGACGTCCATCTGAATAACTGCAGAACAAATCTATATATGTATTTGCTGCATCACGCCATTTCCTTTTCTTCTACAACTAAGCTCAACATAATCTAATAAATTTTGCTTTCATTACTGTTCAGGAAATTATTCAATTAAATTCGATGAAAAACCATCAATCGACTTAGAAGCTGTATTTCTGTCTGGTCTCCCTGGTCTTCAGTCCAATAAATGTTTTGAATGTGGACGTATTTTAGACGCACGTAGCGGACATGAACTTGTACCCGATAAAACTTTAGGTGATTTGAATGGATCTTCAAGTAATCATCCCAAATCAACAAAAAAGCAGAAAGTCATTTCACATTTACGACGAGTTCGTTCACATCACCAGTTTAGTGAGACAACCAATGTTCCTGAAGCAACAGCTATGCGTATATGTCATATGACTGGGAAATATTATTGTGAACGTTGTCATTGGAATGATGTTTGGCATATACCGGGTTCAATCTTCCTTTTGAATGATAAATCTAAACAACCTGTAAGTTTATCCGTATTTAAAGCCAAAGTCTTTTTCGGTTGGGTATTCTTAGTATATGCATTTCGAATACCAGTGATTATTGCTTTAATTCAATCCATCAGTTATATTAAGATGTATCTTGCTTGAAATTTAGTTAGAGACTACCTTGAAAAGGCACATAGCTGTTTCTAAATTTTTTTAAAATCATTCGTCGCTATGCTTATATTAGTTCCACATTTAAATACTGTTTTGTTAGAACGTAAAAGTGAAGAAAGTTATTTCAGTTTAATTTGTACTCTTTTTCAGAATTGATTTCAGTGTTCTCAAAGTTCTGATTTTGTGTTTCGACATCAATTTCCACTGTTATCAAAATATGATATTCATTTCAAGTAGATATAAGCTGAGTGACGAATAGGGGTAAACATTTTGAATGACTTTGTGGAGGCATATTTGACTCTGAGAGCAGCACGGAGCACCAGGCTTGAACTTTAAAGTTTCGGGTGTTCACATTTTTACGGGGTAAATTCGCTATCATCTCACTCAACCTTTCCTATTTAGTAGACTTACTACCGGCTCAGAGAGGTTTAGGAGTGTATCGGCCGGAAATCTAACCCTGAACCACGTGGGTGTACAACAGAACCACCGACGCATATATTCAATTATGAGGATGTGAAGTATAACTAAAGCTGTTTAGTTTAAATAAGTTGTATAAATAAACATCTAAATATCTGATATACACCTGATGTCATAGTTGAATGTAGACCATTGTTCAGGGGAACATTTATTTGAGAACAACAAAACAGTTCCACTTTCATTAATACACCTAGTTTTTACTATTTTACTGACATGATTTTACTTATAATTATATGCATTTATATATATTTTTACATATTTTACCACTAATTAAATTTGTCGTTATTATACTAAATACTGAGAGAATAGTGATTAATACTCAGATTTGCATAAATGTACAGATCATCAAATTTCAATTCTTGATCTAACTGACAAATCTCATGGCTACAATGTAGAAATTGATCAAGTAACATCAGCGTATTCAGTAGTGAATACAGCTCACTTGAAATAAAAAGTATCTTAATACTATTCAATGAAATTATACTGTCATAACTTCGATTATTCGCTGAAATAGTGAAGAACAACAATTTCCCACAAAGTGTTGAAATTCTGTAAACAAGTGTTCTTGTTTTTTTGTTTGCAGATAAGCCGATCAATCTATATTAAGATGAGAGTTATGTGGGATTCTGTTGTATTGAGAGTCCCATCTTACTGGCATCGTGAGAATCTAGAGGCTGCTCAAGTTTATGAAGTTCGTAGTAAACTGCATAACTTACTACGTTACACTTTATTATGTCCCGAGGCGTCTTCATTGAAGGCTACTGCAGAGGTTAGTTTATACACATTGAAAATGCTACTTATAACAGTAGGCTTTAATTCTTGTCATGAAGTTTCAGCCTGAATTAACATCATAAACGCAATTTCAGCACTAGCTAGATTTTCAAAAGCAATTAAACTGGTTTTTGATCAGAATCCACTTTTTTTCACATAAATGCCATGCATATTTTGTCCTTGACTTCTACTTTGTTTTACTTACTTTCAAGGACATGTAATAAATATTACTGATGAATTAACCATGACAGTAGAGGGAATAATCAGGCTGCGTTCCGACTTTTTAATCAACATCAGACAGTATCTAGGGTTGTGTAATTCAGAAATCTCTGTATTCCAATTGTAACTTTCTTGATGTGTTCCATTTCTGACATCAACATTCTAAACGGAAAACAATTTCCTTAGTTTTCTAAAAGGTTGCTTTGTAGTGTAAAGTTTCTGCAGAGGTTGTATATTCTCTAAATGACATTCTTCATTATAAATCTGTATGGCATATTTTAATGAAGTCAAGAATGTGATCAATATTTAAATAATTAGACAGAAATATATGAAGTGATGAGTTCATAAGAAATTTTTACAACTCTGGAAGAAAGCATAAATGATGCCACTTTTACTATCTTTACAGAATACCAGTTAAAATCTGACTTTTGGTCTTTTTTCAACTAGTCTAGTTTGTGGCTTTCAGGCAAACGGATTTATGGGAGAGCTATTTTAGATACGACAGAGAAAATTTATGCATCAGGTTGTGTTCCCTGATCTGAAGCTTTCGTTTCCTTACTAAGCAACATCTTCAGCGCATACTTCAAATTAAGGTGGGTGCGACTAAAAAGATAGATAAACAGTTAGATGAAACATTGAGAAGATCGAAACAACAAGGCTTTATCTCAAAAATTCAGTATACATCAATAAAACCAACTGGGACGTTCGCATCAAGATTATATGGTTCTCCAAAAGTGTACAAAAATGGTTTACCACTTCGACCAGTACTAGACTTGCTAAACTCAACATCCCATCTCATAGCCAGATGGTAAGACAATTTCTTAAAGCCTCTACATATTAAATTAGTGAAACACAGCATAAAAGGCAACTCTGAAATTGTTTAATGGATAAAGGTTGAAGTTAATTGGTACATGGTGACTAGCAGTGCAATCCAAAATGCACATTTCGTCCTATTTTGGACTCCTCATCTGGATGGGCCTGCATTCCCCAGTGAGTGGTTATGTCGCCACCGAGGCTCGGTAGGACCGAGCACTTCGGTCCGATCAATCGACTGGAAAACTTAAAATTCAATTAAATAATTAATATGACCCACTGCACAAGAGGTGGTTCTTGTGGTTTATTCAGCGACACTTTCATATTTTCCCGGTGCTGTCTTCCTTATATGCGCATCATTGTTGCTGGTTGCACTTTGTGCTTCAATGTAAGTGACGTTTAAACAGCATAAGCTGGTTTGGTTTAGCTTTTATTTTTATTCCTTTACGTTCCCAGTGGAAAATAGGGCTTGAGGATAGAACTTTGCAGTTTCAGCAGCAGTGGTGTTTATTTTTGTTGGATACGGTTGCTAGCCTCATGCCTAACCTTCCCTCTTTACCAGTCTTACTGCTGGCTTAGAGAGGTAAAGGAATGCATCGGCCGGGGATCGAACACCGGACCACATGCGTGGTTGGCGAACATTCTATCGCTGTGCAACTGACGCACGGTTCGGCTTTCAGATAGTCATTAAATATTTAACCCATATTCATAAACTGTAAAACTTCACAAAAATACTCTTTCTCATCTGAAATTTCTTTATCTAGTTGCTGATACACTTTTCGTAAAACAAATTAGTGAACTAATAAACCTCTATGCATTATGGCTGAATGAATCTCAATATTAAACTGTGCACTGAAGTGCAACATTTCAAATTGCCATACTCCTTGTAGCACACTAAGGTAAGCAAAAGAGAAGAAAAAGAGATTCGAAAGAATTATAACCAGCAGAAGTGTGGAGGAGAAAGAAAACATGAAGGTTTATTGGACACTGATGTTCACAAAGAGTGCATAATGTCTTTAAAATAGTCTGCTTTTCAGAGTAATACTTTTCTAACTTTTCCTCAGCATAATACATGTACTTAATTGGTGGATGGTGACTAGCAGTGGAATCCAGGATGCGCATTTCGTCCCATTTGGGAGTAAAAATTGAATTAAATAATTAATATGACCCATTGCACAAGAGGTGGCTCTCGTGGCCCAAGTGGACTAGCAGATAACGCTTTGGCGTTTGAAACTATGGACACTGGGTTCGAGCCTCAGCTGGAACACCATCACTCACTGGGAAATGCAGGTACATCCTGCTGACGACTCCCAAATAGGATGAAATGCGCATCTTGGATTCCACTGCTAGTCACTATCCACCAATTAAATTACAATGAAATGCTCAGATATCGTCAAAACATCTTCATAAGAAGCCGACATGTCAACCTGAGACCGAGCACTTTGGTTCAATCAATCGATGGGAAAATCTAAAGTTCAATTAAATGATAAAGGATGAAGGTTTCATGTTGCCAATAAATTCATGATATCATTTGATGTACGTTCCCTGCTCACTAGAGTACCACTTATGCATATATTGTATTCCAAGAACGAAACACGAAACATCGATGTTAACATTCATATATCTTTTATAGAAGAGATTCTTATGAAATGCACTATGAATGGTCACTTTTTATTTAATAAGAAACTAAACAGACAAATTCATGGTGTAGCAATGGGTCACTACTAGGACCCATTCTAGCTGACATTTTCATTGTAAAACTATAGAATGGGCCTTTGAAAGATGTGATTGATGAACTAGAATTCCACTGTCGTTAAAGGGATGATACATTTTTGATTATGAAAAATGAGGATGAAACGAGAAATAAAATCCTTGACAAATTTACCGATATTCATCCTGCAATAAATTTTACTATCGACAAAGGAAGAGACTCTAGTATTTCATTCCTAGACGTTCTTATGATTAGGAATGAGAGCGGTACAGTAAGAGGACGTGTATATAGAAGACCTAAATCAGCTGGTCAGTATGCTCATTTTTTGGGAATACAAACGCAATCTAATAAAATGCTTGTATCACAGAGCAAGAGCAATCTTTTCTGATGAATGTCTTAATGAAGAGCTCAGTGTTATTAAAAAGTTGATGAGTGAGAATGGCTACCCACAAAACTCACCGATGAGAACATGAATCAAAAGTCAAGGCAAGCCAAAGTACTTTCAGTTCCGAGAAGGGACTTATTCTTACAACTTCACTTCCTCAGGAATAACATCAGTGAGATATTAAAACTGCCTAAGGAATGGGGTAAAAAGATAATTCAGTGGTGCTAAAGTAATCAGTGTCTTCAAACCCACCCATATTTTGCGTTCGGGAGTTAATTTCGCCTCTCCTATATGTATCTATCAGTTTGACTGCTCCTACGGCCGTATAGTGAGGTGTGTTTCCCCTTTGGATTTTCGATCAACACCCTGCGTGGTTAAGTAAGGGACAAACAATGCCCCTTTTGTGGATACAGAACACCAGATTGATGTTAAAGTAGCTTTCAAAGTCATTTACCGCACACCACCTAATCTCAACTTTATCCCATAAGTTCGTCTACTACATATTGCTGAGGCTGTTGAAATCTACAATAAGAAGCCTAATGTATGCATCCAGAAGAAACTGGTTTAGACGCTCCCCTTAACTTGACAATCATGGTTTTAATGATCTTTAATTTGTTGTAGAGATTTCCCTAATTTTATTTGATATTCTATTTACTATTACATTTTGTACCTGTTATGACTTATGTATCTTTCACTTATCTCAACAAATCGATGGTATATAAAAATACCAATGTTGTTAATGACGATTGTTCTGGAATATTCTGTATACATATATATATATGTATATATATAAATGTAGAGCCAGAATAGGATATTATTGAAAAGAGTATTCTTCGCCGAAATTTTCTTTTGTCTTTTAAATGTCTTATATTTATTTAATATTTTTCTTAAGTGATGAAGACTTTTCCTAATCATTGCTAAGAGATGAGCTTCTTATCGTATTCACTAATCAGTACTGATACTTTTTAGTTTGTGAAATTAATGTTACAGAGTAAGCTGACAAAATGACTGTTCTTTACGTTCGTTGCAAAACAACTTCTCCTCTGAAATAGGTTTAAGCTATAATCTATGTGACCATTAACCACATAAACGACTATATACCTCTACAGAATATAGTAAATGAGCTATAGAACTGAATACTTATTCTCGAGAAGATTTTTTATTCCTTGTCTGTTATTTTTTATTTTTTAAGGTACTTCATATGACACTAGTTAGTAACTAGTGTCACTGGAAACTTGACTGACATAATTCAGTCTGCACCAAACAAGGTACTACGCACGTTAAACTAGTTACTTATTAGTGTCCAATCTATGTAATACTGTTTTTTCTTTAATCAATTGAAAATGGAAGACTTTTAACTAGTTCCTTTTTCTTTCATTAGGTAGGGGTATCTGAGTCTCTCATGCAGGCAGTCCTTAATTCACTTTTACTGTTCACAGTATGTGCCTAGATACTCTGGTCTTATATAACATGAGCTTTTTCAATACGTCTTCTTTAGTTAATAAAATTTTAATCTATTTTTAATTTTTCAATATTACTCTTTCAGGTACATTCGTAGTGTATTGAAAATATTTTACTTATTTTCTTTTGCTAAAGCTTGTTGAACCAACTCATTTGTTGGGCTATCCTGATTATTATCGAATGTGTGATGTTCTCGATGTATTGAACGGGACATTATATCCAAGACTATTAAGTTATTTGAAAACATGGTCTGAACATGTATCACACTGTCCCGTAAGTAAATTTTCTCATCATGCATATTTATTATGGGAGTAGTCATACTTTTTTTTTTACTATTTTATTTACTTTTGAGGCAGGAAATAATCTAATCAATACACTTTTTGTTTCACTGTGATTGGCAGTCATAATTTTATCCCATTTTGTTGAAAAGCCATTAGAAAAATAGAATTTTCTAGTGTGCTTGCAAGTGAAAGTAAACAAAAGTGTTCTTGGTTTTTTATTTTAATATAGACAACGTAACTACTGAATTTTTTTATTTATACTTCCATAATGGATAAGATTTTATTTTGATAAATCACACAGTGTAGTACAGTTATATTAACTGATGAATAAAATAAAATCTTATCCATTATGGAATTATACTCTACCACAGTGCCCAAGTTTTTTATTTATATTTTGTCATTTCGTGAACAATTTGTTATTCTGGACAGTTAACCGTGTATACTCCATTATATGAATGAATGAGTATGAAATTATTTGGAACCAGAGTACTCATGGTCCTTTGTAAAAATTATATTTGTAAAATCTCAGCGAGATTGAAATGGGTAATTCCAACGTTTCGTTCGGCAATCTGGTCCGAACTTCTTCAGGGAAATTAATCGAAACATAACAGAGGTTTATATATAAAAGGAACATCTCTTATTTTTAAAAACTTTGTCCAATCATGAGTCATTCAACAAGTATAATAAACAAAATTTTATGAGCTGTGATCAAAATTTGACCTCGGACTTACAAATATTGGTCTACCTTTGTTAAACACTTTAAACAGAATGTGTATGTGTGTGTGGGTAAACAGTTGCAAAACATTTCTTAACGTCTCCATAAGAAGATATAGACAGTCGGGAACTTTGATCAAGTATTATTAATTAGTGATAAATATCCATTTTTATTTATTAATAAGGATTTCTTGTACATCAGCTAACATCACGCCTTCATGTCTGTTCAAACTGTTAGTATCTAGAATTTTATGATTAGACGTATTTTCAAAATAATGATGTTTAGGATTAGAGTTTAGTAGAAGCACCCTGTCGGACTTATTGCTCTGTCTTCCTTCTGAAGACTGAGCTGCTTCATTCGAGCTACTGGAGTTGTCAGGTGACTCGACAGCTACGGATTTAGGATATGCATTCTGTTGCAGACAATGGACCAGACTGCCGAACGAAACGCTGGAATTACTTATTTCAATCTCGCTGAGATTTTACAAATTAAATATTTAATAAAATGTCTACTTCTCACTCGGCGCCCACATATTTTAGAACTATTCTGTCAAATCTTGACGACAGTTCATTTGAAGTACTCATAGTCCCTTTAAGTATTATAAGAATGCTGGTCAGTTGCTTTAGTTCATGGTGTCGTGATTTCATTGTTTTTTTGAATGTGAAGTTGTAGAACTGAGAGAATTGGTGTTATGTTCACTCTCCTCCACTACTTTTTGTGTGTTTTGGTTGTGCCATCACTTATTATGTTCCCCTGCTCCCATGTTAATAAATCATTGTATATGAATACTCTTAACGACTCTCTTTAAAGTTCACGAACTTAAATAAGCTTCATTTAGGCAAACATATTCATCAAAGGTAATTATCCCATTGCATTGGTTCATTATTCACTAGTCCAAAGATTTAAGACGACAAAATATTGACTAGGCGAGATAAATGAATATCTTCTATCAGCTTCATGACAGCTTACAAATAATGTTATTTTCAAACACAGTATTTCGCAGATGATATCGCCTAATCACCGTGGCTATGGAATCTGGCATTCTACACCAGACTATTCTGTGGCTAAAGGCTGAATGGTCAACAGACTTGCCTCACAGCTTTAAGGTTCTCGGTCCCATCCCAGGTTTGGCCACTTTGGAACAGTCTCATTCTGGGACGAAACAAAAGTTCAGTACACCTTGTTGATAAGACACACAATAAACTAATTTTCGGTAATACATTTTGAAAATAACTACCTGATATTTTACTTGGGATTAGCCTTAGAAATATATATTGTCCTCTCTGGAATAATAGGTGGTTTGAGGATTCAGTTCGATGAATTTTGATTGCATGATCCTAGATAGTTCTGATACTGACTGAGGCCGCAAATACAAGCCCAGAAACCTGAGAGACAGTAAATCAGGAGGATATTTGTCTTCTTTCTGTTCCACGATGTGTATTCCAAAAGCGACATATTCTGGGTTTTCTGATGAGCCGTTTCGTCAGTTTGTTTGACAAGGCATAATTATCAGACGTCTGTAAAACATGCCATCAGTTATTAAGTATGTAGGTGTTATGCCAAAAGGTTAAGAAAATCGTCTGATCAACGTCATAAGATTTTTAATAAACCAGATGTTGTACGATTACTGTAGAACAACTTATGAAAATTTACATCCTGGTGATATAAACACTGTTTGCTGTTTTGCACATTTAGTCTATTTTATCGAGGACAGTGTTCCAAATATGTATTGTAGCCTGTGAAAATTACATTATGCACAGAATTCTCGGAATGACATTATGCAACGACGATCAGCATGTTTTGACACAATAGTCAACTGACTAGATGATAAGTCGAAATAAGTGACATGTAACATTCAGGACAAAACAGATTTATTTCTTTTTGAGTTACCACTGAGAAAAAGTTGCTAGCATACTTATTAGCCAGAAGAGAAATAATCTTATTCTACCAAGAAATGAGAATACTCCCAAATATTTTCTGTGAATTGAATTTCTTAGACATGAAACTAAAGTCGAGTTGAATACTATATAATGTCTTGTCAAGGGTATTCTCGCAACACTATCACTATGAGTGAAACATCTAATAACATTTCACTGATAGTCTTAGTTGCAGCTATAAAGAAAAATACTGAAGGTGATATTTTTTAAATGTCTTTTGAATATTTGCCTTGAATAATGTCAATTTGGACAACATATTTACTAGAATTAGGTTTCAGTTTTAAGCTTAATTATCTGACTTCTATTCAGGGTTGTGTACACTTGTCGCCGTCGCTAGAATTCAGTTTAGTATTTTATTTGACTGGGTTTGTAAGAATATAATCATCGCTGATTTCTACTAATTAGCTGTTAGAGAAAGATATGATTCCGTTTCCGTTTCTGACCTTTTAATTTATTTGACAGGTACCTGAAAATTGTTTCATCTTAATAGTTTGCCAGTTCACAATGAGCCTGACCAAATATTTATTTTCATCTAATAATAGTCGTTTTATGCATCTATGCTTAGTGTGGATCTTGAGGTTTCTTGATCTGTTTATGTGAGCCCTCATTCAGGTCACTTTGTTACGAGATCATATTACTGTTGAGGACGCCATTCCGTCTAAAAGATCTTCGAAACAGGGAAATACAAGATGATTATTTTTTTTTCGGTTTTATGTCAGACGTTTTTAATTTCCCGGACTTTTGTTTGAAATGATTTCATCTTGTTACACACTCTGAAATTTAAATCGACCTGCTGATCTTCAGTGAAAGTAGGTAGGCCCATCGTATGTCTTATTTTGAGTCTCTTAAGAATTCTGGCTTTCTCAACTTCCTGTTTCCTTGATCCCGGAAGTAATAATAAGGCATAACTAGTTTTAGCTGACAAACGTTCTACATTGTGCATTCTAAGCCTTGTGTAACTTATGCAATCCATAAACTGAGCTATGATAGACAAATAAAATGGAACAAGATGTGGTTTTACATCTCTCACAGTGAATGCATTTCGTTAGATTTAACGAAATGGGAGTGGTTGTATTAGATTAGATTAGAAAAGTTTACTAAAAGAATAAAATTGATCATTAATTGTAAACGTTTGCTCTATTCAGAAGTGAAATGTTGTAGATAAAATCTAACGGTGATTAAAGCATAAATTAATTCTCTGTCATTTAGTGTAATGCTCATCTATATATATATATATATATATATATATATATATATATATATATATATTACATCAAAAATAATTGATAAATCTTTCTGTCTTATATGCAAATCGGCCTATAGTTGGTTACCAATCACGATATCGTCTTCTAACTGTATATTGTCTTCATCGAAATCTCACACTAGTGTTTTTGTAATCTACTAATAGATTGTCACTGTTTCAAATATTTGTTCAACGAATCGATTCATCTGTTTAACTAAGTAGATTATGCAATTCAACGAATCATTTACAATTATTAGTTGTGTTTTTTTTTATTAAAGTGTTCATACGTTTTAAACTGCTTTTATGGATTTTGTGAAATACATGCTTTCACTTACACTTCTATGCATATCTTTAATTTTGAGTGTTGAAATCTTAACAAAGGTCAGTGAAAATCTCTCTATCTAATTGTTCGACGTGACACTTGTGTGACGATCACATCAACACGTTTCCTTCTTGCTTAAAGATGACAGATGTCATTGTATGTGTGTGTGTGTGCGTTACTTTTCAATTTAAAAAAGAAAATAATTAACTTTTAGCACAACATAGAGACCCAAATAAACCTTAATTAGTTACTCACGTTCTTAATAAGTGATTATGTCACTCAGTGAAAACAATATTAAACTTGGAAAAGACATTTGATTTAGCACTGCTGAGTCATTCTGTAAGGAAGTTGATGCTTATTTGATTGGATTACCAAACGTTTGTGTTAATTATTCTTAATTCTTTTTTTACCACTCTGTTTAATTTAACTTTTCCATATATATTGACTTGACAAGTAAATGTGTGATCAGACTGTTCGAAATGTATAGCCCTAATACATCACATTTTTCAGATAATCTCCGTCTTCTAATAATGCTATCACAATATTATCTTGATATAAGGATAAAACTTGGGAACTGTGGTAGAGTATAACTCCATTATAGATAAGACTTTATTTTGATAAGTCACACAGTGTTATACAGTAATATTAACTGATGATCACCTTTCGAGCACAAACCACTGCTCATAATCATATCAAGTCATTGACGCAACTTTTTGTGTGCGAGTGACTTGATATGATTATGAGCAATAGTTTGTGCTCAAAACGTCATGAGTTATTATTAATGAATAACACTTTGCGATTTATCAAAATAAAATCTTATCTACAATATTATCTTGTTGGTGAATAATAAACGTTAATACTTTATATTAAAGGCAAAATTAAAATGGAGTAATCATCCTGTGAAAACAGAAATATAACGGTGGTGAAGTGAAATCATAAACATGTAATAAGGCAACCATACCCGTTGTACACTATGCATTCATATACTAGTAACGTTCTATGTTAAGAAGTTTAGGCAGTCTGGTATAAAGCAGTCTTTGCTTTCTCAGTTTGTCAATTCCTGTATTCTACCCATCCCTCTTTACTGCTCCCCATTAATCTTCCCTGGACTACTTAAGAAAGACTTCGCTTTTGCTGCGTAGGGCACTAAAAGCTGTTAGTAGGGGAAGTGGGATTTCGTTAAACCAACTGGTTAACACAATTGTGGACAGACATATAATGTCATGTAAGAAGCTAGCGAATTCTATATTGTCAGACCCCGAACACCCTCTCCATACGCAGCTCTCTCCTTGCATTTCATCTGATAGAACTAGAAGCAACTATAGGAAGCTATATGCCAGGACTACCAAGTATAAAAACTCCACAATACCTTATCTGGCACAGCTGTTATGTGATGAGAAAACTGTTAGGCATGACACGATCAACTTACTGCGGCACTCTAACAAATAGTTCCTATTAGCTTTTGTTCTCCTTTCTTTGTTACTATTATATTGTTGCTCATATATTCTATTACAGACTAATTTGATATTTCATATCCTGTGGTGCATTGTTTAAATATGTGAATGCAATGCTGTTCTTTTTTATTTCTTTTATTTATCTTTTTTCCTTTTTGTTGTTGTTGCTTTTTATTTTTAAAATCTTATAAAATTTATGAGGTAATTAGATGCAATATTGTAATGCACGCTGAAAATTCCATACCTGTACCACAAATACTGTTTGGAATAAAGCCATTATTATTATTAAATAAAAAGTATCCTGAATAGCTGACTTCTATGAAACTTCTCTCCAGGCAGTATTAGTAAACGAAATCTCCAAAATTACGTGACCTTTCGACACCTCTAGAACGTGATTCACATCAGCTTTTTAGTACTATTATCAGATCTGTGGTATGCACAAGATGTTAGACAAATAAATAATTGATGTGTTTGCAGCTTCTTTCATAGGAAAACAGAGTTATTATGAATTATAGGTTTAGCTAAATTTTGATTTCAGTACATCATACCTAAGAAAAATTTACTCAGAACTTTTAAACGATGCTGCATTTTAATGGTCAGAGGCATAAATGGGATTTTGCCTTAAGGTTGTTATAACTGAAGCAGCATTATGGAATTCGACTACAACAAATAAAGCAGGTACCAATATCAGTATAAAAGGGCCACTACTGTAAGAACAGAAGGCAAGACACGGAAGCCAAGGTATATTTTCTATTGATCAAACCACTGCTTATGTATCTGCAGTTTATATGCGTTTACCAATCACTGGGCGTGTGATTTCAGTTTACATCAGACGACATGAAATTGAATGTTCAAATATATATAGCATTCTTTTGTTGATGCAGTCAGAATATAACCGTGGGAAATGCATTCTGTCGGTAACATCAAATAGAATGTTCAAATAGATATACTGTATTCTGTCGCTAATACCAAAATGAACTGTGGGAATACGTGAGACTAATATTCCGTTGCCACATATTGTCTGTATCACACCACCACACTACTACTGTAACAGCAGGAGACAAGGGCCAGGCAACAGATCGTTTATTAAGGAAAATCAACACATATTTATAGATTTTAATGTACATTATTGTAGATTATTGTTAGTAGAGAATGCAGTCCTTTGATTGAGTGTTTCTCACAGAAAGTTAACCTTGCATCTCTTTGTGGCTGTGTCAGATCATTCATACGCTAACTGTACCCGCCTACGCAAAGCCTTTGATCTCATTTTCTCACCACCAATATTTGGGACATAAACATTGACGTCAATTACTGTCTACCAACTTTGGCTAGCAGCCAGCTCTCACCACACTACTACTACTGTACAAATTTCATTCGTAGCATAGTTAACTCGCTATATCTTTTCATGGCAATGCTCAGGAAGCAGATTACCTATAGAGATCTACATTAGTGTGTGTTTCTTCTCAAACTATGTTGTTATTTTAAAGCATTGTAATAATACCACGTTAAGTCATAAAAATATCAATCAAGACTTCTGTGAAATTGAACTTTTATACATTAAAACTCAATATGTGCCGAGTTAATTATTCGCCAAGTTAATTTTAATAAGTATGGTTTACTAATAATTACTACTTTTCCTACTTTTATTCAAGGTTTGCGGTGACGCTCAGAAGACTGCGGGAAGTGATGGTGGTATATGGGTCGGTGAAAAACTCGTTTAACACCTACTCACCACGAAGAGATGTTTCATTTTTAGTAGTTATATTAATAATATAAATTTTGATACCTACTTGTTTTGCAGTTTTGATGTTTCAAATTTACTTTAATTTTCTTTTTAGTTGCTTTAACAAAAATTTTCTCAAAGTTTTTTAAAATACTTTTTACACCTCTTTCACGATTTTAATAACTTGTTGAAAACCGGACCAACTCTTATTGTTTAGCAACTGCCGTATATAATGTGTATATCACAAAACCGGATAATTGATATCATTGTAAAATGCTTACTCAGGACGAAGTCTAAATCTGGCGCATTACAGTAGCAGAGAAAACCAAATGATGGGATATATTTTCTAGATAATTTCTCACTTTGATTAACTGTTTTTTTCAGACATTTTATCTACGTGATTATTTTAATTTTAAATTACAAAATATTTTTATGACAGAAATAACTTCGTGATTGGATTTATATGTATGCAAACATCTAAGGAACTTATAAACATTTCCGTTCGATGCACTACAATGTATTCTACAGACATAGAAGGCGAATGAATGAAATATAAATGCATGCTAATATTTCAGGCATCTATAAAAATTTATTATGACTATTGAAAGAATCGAACTTTATAAACTAGACAAGACTTGAGAAATAAATATATATATATTTTTTTCTTTTTCATCCTTAAATCAGTTAGAATATTCCTAGCATATTTATGATGTTTTCATTGTACTCTACAATTTTAATCATTGTAGTCGCTTTAAACTTACCAAAAATACATGATTATGTTTGTGCACTTACATTCTTTAAAATGCCGCCTGTTTAAATGAGGTCTGGGTTATTTAGCAGGTTTGTGCACATTGTTTATACCCACTAGGATAATTTTAGATAAAATTCTTTTTTACTTACCTTCAAATATCAGAATCTATCTATAGTCAGATAATAAAAAAGAGTAGTAGAAGCATATATGTAATAGACCATGTAGGAAAGCTAAATTATTTGCCAGTCTAATCATTTAAGCAATTGATGATTTGCAGAGAATGGAACTTTACTCTGGAAAAGACTGACAAAGTGAAGAAAATGTTTAAAAACATTTCTAAAGATAATGAACTGGATATGACCAGGATTCTCAATATTAGTTTTTGGTTTAGAAATAAAATTATTACGTTGTTGACGGTGTGAAATTACTGTCCTAAGTGTGAATTTTTCTAGACTATTTCGAGATTTACCACTGGACATTTAGAAAAAGCGTCATATATCTTGTGGGTTATCTACTACACAAAGTTTTTAATGACTGCTTATGAAACTCAGGAAATACCGAAATTGTGCTTAACGATTATTTGTTCAGAAGAACCGGTTAGCAAGTTAAAAACCCGTATTTATATTAATAAGTGTCTGTGAGACTTAAGACAATGGTTTTAGAAGGTCTTGATTGCAATTCATTGTTTTATACTTGAGCTACCTTCCAGCTCTTCTTATCTTATGCCTTATCTACTCAAAGATTTCGCTTATTAGCTATGTTAACAATAAATTTATCATGCTGCATCTTTTCTATTGAAGACACTTTGGGAAATTTACCCAGCAAAGTCGTCTCTTTGGGTGCAACAGTGGAAGTTGTCCACTAATGACAGTAGTTTTTTCTCTTCTGTAGTCCAAGTGACTGAGTTGTTTAATGTAATGGTTGCTTTGTAGGATACATTTTACACTAATCGAAGGCACTATTGAGACAGTATTCTAAAGCATACGTGTATATTCCTTTGCAAAATATTTCATATGAACTGTGATCAAGATTTGACCGAATTGTTCCAAAATAATTGGGCGCCGAGTGAGAAGTAGACATTTGTAAAAGATTATATTTGTAAAATTTCAGTGAGACTCAGTGGAGACTCTATAGCAGTTCCATATTTTACCTATAGTATTTGTGTTTTACAAAAATTTAATTATTGTCAAACATCAATCTAATTCACAATATAATTAGAAAATGAATCAAAGATTTCATTTCTGGATATACAATTGAAAAGAACAGCTGATCAGACTATGAAAAGATCTGTTCACAGAAAACCGTTATGGGATGGTCAACTAACAAACTTATGTAGTTGGATACCTGTCAGTCGTAAAATAGCTTTCATCATCATATGAATCTGGACTTTCGTGGATATTTAGTGACATTTATCTTAAAGAGAAGCCCTTCCTTGCAGCAACGCTAAGACTGGCATTATCTATCCATCCACGTCCCCTAAGCAATCTATAGAACAAACTGCCGCATATAACCACTCCAGATTTACATATATCAGTCCACCTGCTCCTGTGGAGCTAAGTACACAGACTGTTCAATGCGCCTCCTTTCAAAACCTTTTACAGGACGCTACACAGAGTGGCTGCAAACATTAGGCTTTATTTCATTCAGAAGAGCTATAACTGAACACCTCATTAGCACCTCTCATAGTATTTCAGTTGATACATCAATCACAGTCACTTACAAAGTGAGCAAAAGTCTACAAAACATAGTACTGTAGAAGCCCTCTCCATATGCATCAAGGAGCCAGAGTTATGTGCTCGAAAGGTATAAGTTCAACTTCTACATTTACCATAAATCTAGTTCTATGCCGCTTCTTGGCTGTCTATTTGCTTTTTTAATCCCCTTCATTTTCTCATCTTCAGTTACATAAAATATTATTTCAATTCATTTGTATACACACCCCGCTCACATCTGGTTTGTTAAAATCAGCCGTGCATGTTACGCAACTAATTTCTAGCACTATGTAGTTTTGTTTCTAGCCTTCATATAATATGTATTCACACCTTTAAACTATCATATCAGTTTGATGGTTATTGTCTCCACTAATCTGCCTTCTTTACTACGCTGAATGGAATAAATGTAACTATGTGAACTAATATTTAAAAATGCGATTGTTCAGACTTTGAGAATAAAATCACCGAAGAGATATTTTTGATGAGCCTTATTCTCTTTTTTCTATAATGCCCTGGTGAGTACTTTGGACGGTCAGCAATTCTCGTTATTTGCTGAATTACGTTAAATTACAAATCGGATTACTTCGTCAGTGCATTCATACATCACATATTGCAGCATATCTAGCTACAAATAAACTTCTTCTGTAGTTTCTCTGCCAGACATTTCTTTGGTATTAAGTAAAAATTATTAGAATTCCAAACTTCCGTTGAATGATAAACCTAACCTTAATACAGGATTGTGTGTCGTTCTTAACACTCACCAATGATAAATCCCATGTTGATGAATACAAAGATTTACATTAAATGTCTTTCACATAATCGTTTCGTCTAAATCATCACACTACTATCTAGTAGTCTGTGTTTTTATCTCAAATGAGCAAAAGTGACGGCTAAACTGGTACATAAATTAATTTATGCAGCATGACTGTTGAAAGACGTGAAAAATTGACTGCCTAATAGTTTTTAATCACTTTTTGCTCAATCAGAGTCTTGATATTGTTACCAATTTTTTCCTTTCAAATACAGACTACTAAAAGAATATCTATACATGTTGTATTCAGAGTAATTTTTAAATAATTGCTTACTAAGTTAATTATTTCAAACAACACACAAGGGTTATGCATTCGTTTGAGAACATAGACTAAGAGAGTTTCTTTGGGTTCCAAGTGGAATATAGGGCTTCAACAACACATCTCCACTTTGTTCTGTTTCCTGCTCTCCTCTTCAACTGGCCCCACGATTACCTGTAATCTCTCATCTCCTCTTCGCACAATCTCCTCCATGTCACTCTCGGATGACCCACTCGTCGGTTTCCATTCGGATTCCACTCGAGGTATGGCCTGGCAAGCGATGTCATTCGACGGTCTTCCCAGAGTATGCCCAATCTATTTCCATTTTCTTCTCCATATTTGTTGAATTATAGGTTTCTGGTTAGTTTGTTGCCACAGTTTCTTGTTGCTAATTCTTTCTGGCCATTTGATCTTCACTATGGAGCCAGCGAAGGCAGCTGTTGATGAAAGTCTGTAACCCTTTGGAAATCCTTTTCATGACACTCAGTGCAAGTTTTGGACTCATATTAGAAGGACTGATTTGACATTGGTGTTGAAAATCTGAATCTTGTTGTTCATGCTGAGTGGAGGAGATTTCTAAAGAGATCTCAGATTGATGAAGGCGCATCTTGTCTTTCTGATTCTGACTTTGATATCTTCATCTGTTCCTCCCTGTGGTGACTATTTTAACATTTCTTAGTTTACTAACGTTGTAAGTTGATAAAACTGGAAAAGTGACATAACAGACAGCTTTATATGGAAACATTTCTAGTGAATTATTCAAATAGTAGATTTAAAAATTATTTCAGATAATGAAATCCATTAAAAAAACACTGTGCACAGTAGTTATCGTTGTGTTAACTGAAATGTTTAAAAATTATTCAGAATAGTGAATCATGAATTTTAAGAAAATTATTGGAATGGACCACTCACGCCAGCTAAGTGATGCAGAGGAAGAAGAAGAAGGAGAACTTTCAAGGTTCATTTCTAATGTTAGTTTGAAAAACACTTTGAAATTCAAGTGTTGGTTTGTAGGGATTTGATTGGTTACAGGATTTCATCATGAGGGGACATTAGTTAGAGAACCGTTGGAAAACCTAAGAGTACTGGACAGCTGCTTCGTCCTAGTTTGGGACTCTTCATCAGTACGCAACCACCGGGATTCTGTTTACAAGGTATACGAGCTCACCTTGTAACCAGAAGGTCCTGGGTTCGAACCCTATCGGTGGTTTCGTACTGATGAAGAGTCCCAAACTAGGACGAAGCAGCTGTCCAGTACTCTTAGGTTTTCCAATGGTTCTCTAACTAATGTCCCCTCATGATGAAATCCTGTAACTTTGAAATTCATGAATTTCAGTACATGAATACCGACTGAAGAAATAAACTTTGCGGTCACATTTATACACACTGATGAGGAGGCAAAAGACAAATCAAAATCAAATGTTAAATGTAACAGTTGAATGATAAAAGAACCAGTGTTAATACTGATGATAACAGTAATAATGTGTATGTAAATTTAAACAATCTTCTGAAAGTTTTGCTTATATGTCACAAATGAATATCAACGTGAAATTACATTTATCTAGAATCATCTACCACTTCTATTTCAAGTTACATTCACTTGACTAGTACAAGTAAGCATAGTGAGTATTCATTATAATTATTACTTCGTAAAGAACACAAATGATCGCCTAGGATTCAAACTGACTTGCTGTGGTCTAATGACTATATGGGCTGTGATTGCATTTAGGCGTAACAAAAGTTCTAGTCATTAGTAAAAAACGGTGTCCAATAAACCACCAGTTTAGTAGTTTACAGTGAAACGTTTTCCTCGATAAATGTAAAAACAACGGTTTTTTGATTGGACACTTGTAACTAGTGTGACATGTCTAGTCCTTTCTTCGGTGCAGACTGGATTCTATCAGTTAGGTTTGCAATGTGGTCGCCATTCCAGGTAACTCACCATCACGGTGCTCATTGATTTGATGATATAAGATAGTTAGAGGCAATCGGCAGGAATCCTTGGACCTAGGTTTCGCGCTAGTTTGCACTCACCAGTCAGCAACCCGTGTCACCCAGTGCTGCAGAAGGGACATGAGTTCCTTCAAGGTTGCAGATATGCTTTGCTGATTGGTGAGTGCCAACTAGCACGAAACCTAGGTTCAAGGCTTCCTGCCGATTGCCTCCAACCATCTAAGATCAACAACGGTTTTTACATAATAAGATGGTCACATCATCTGTTTCGTCGAATTTTCATCAGTTGTGTATAAACTGAAAAAATTATTAGGTTAGTGCGTAGCATGATACCAATTGACAAGAAGCTTCAGACTTAGAAAAAGTGCTCAAATGTTACACTTAAATGACTTATGCACAGAAGGTTCTAGTTTAAATAAAAATAAATGCTTGAATACAGTAGCAAAGAGGTTGAGTAATAAGGATAAGACGTGAGTAAGGTGATGAGTAACTAATAAGCTTAGTGACACTTTAGTGAGTTCAACTCAGATCAAAGAAACAAAAGGCAAGCAGGACTGCATTATATATAGGGGGAGAGGTTAAAACCAGCCATTACGCAATCAAACGAAAGACAGAGTAAAGAGCTTAAATTTTTATGGCAAAGAAATACTGATAACTGCTTTTCTCTGGACACAAGGCCGGATTTCAAGCGTTTGACAGCATTTGCTTTGGCGAATTTGAGGGGAATTTAACTTATAATGTATATTGATAATTTAAAAGGATTTCGTGGAGTCCATCTCATGTCTCGTATCCACGAGTTTTTCGACCGTGGCACTATTGTAAGAGTTTGTTCCCATGAGAAGTGGGCTTTTTGGTACATGTTGAGAAATTCGAGGGTGTGTCTCTGTTTCTATTCTCCCAGTGTAACTGGCATAGCAGATACATGTAAATTAGCATGCATACTTAAGGCTAACACAAACAAATTTGGTCAAGACGAACTTTTCATATTTACACCATCATCAAGTAGTTCCAATTCCGTGAAGTAAAAAACGGAGCTACTTAATTCTGCTACATAGTTAACAAAAGCTATTGCATTATCCATAATGATCAGCTATCATGGTTAACAGAATAATGAGCTAGCACAGTAGATAGCTAACCATCCGCCTAATCATGTTTACTTGGCATTCAGTGGATGTATATAAAATATTTTGATTAATTCATCGCACACAAAATAAACATTTCATAGCTTAAATATCCGTGTATTGTGTACAGAAGGAAGACTGGGATCTAAGTTTACGTAAAAAATCTTCCTACTTTACATGAAATTACCACAACCACTTTTGTTGCTACAAACTATAATTTAATCGGAAATACCTCCAAAGATTTTGTTTGTTCCGTTTAGTTTTTTTAGGCATTATCCTTTTACTTGTGCAGCCTAATATTTTCATCGCGACTTGACAATGAGTGAACCTCAAATATACTTTATCATCAAGTATCAATAATGGTGCTCAATTCATGTTTGAAGGATTTTTCGAATTGCTTGCGAACACTGAAATATAAGCACACAAATCCTAAACTTATTAATCTGAGTCTAAATGTGGTCTTCAATATTCGGTAAACCCTACATAGTGGTTGACAGGCCGTTTAACACTGCACACCGTTCTGTTTTCAATTTCCGTACGTAATAAACATAACAGTGAGAATTAAACAAATGAATACTGGACGTATTTTACATATCTCAGTTATTTTAGAAACGTTGTATCAATTTTACCTTTGGAAAAGCTCATTTTGAGGGGTTGGAGGTCGACCGTTCTTCATAACCTAAACACTGTTAAATCTCTGTCGCCATTTACTTTCCTCTGCCGCAGCGAAACAGCTTAATTTGTTTGACAATCTCTCAGGGTAGAAATCATATATTTGTAGGCTTGTGAAGTGGAAGTGAAGTGTGAGATCAATTCATGTGATATATTTTAGTATGTAATACTTCTGAACACAAAGGACATGCTGCCGATTGGAGTGAATCACCTAAAAAGCTCACCAGATATTAGGAATATACAAATAAGCATGAGTAAAATTACTTGTATGTTTAAAAGCGAATTAATCAGCCCGTAGATCTTACCACAGACATTTATGTAGAGAGAAGACAATGTATCGAAAGCAAATAGATTTTATTGGTTTAAAATGACATTAAGCCTAGGCTTCCTCTTCAACATCAATAGAATTGAATGAATAAATTTATTGTGTTTGCACTAGTTGGAGCATTAAAGAAGATGGATCTTCTAAGTGACTTTTCCACAAGTTTGAAAACCGAGTCATCGTTGCGCCATCAATTATTCGATGATCGGCAGACCAGCTGACACACATAATGTGTGCTTCCTTGATTCTATTGTTCTCGTCAAACCGCGGTAGCTTCTATCATTAATGACATAAAATAAATTTTGTCTTTTTACTAAAGAATAGATAATGGCACAGACTGTTTGCGAAATAAATTACAGATATTTATTAGTGGTCAGCGAATTGGATTATTGTGGGCAGGTTGATCCATTCCGTAGTTTTGAGGTCCTGGGTTTGATCTCCGGTCGGTTCATGCTTTCGTACTGGTGAGGCCTTCCAAGCTAGTAAGAAACAGCCGTCCAGTACGTTGGTGGCACTCTGTCTGACATGTATCCGTGATAAAATTTGTAACAATTGAAAAATTAGTGTAATAAAATTTTGCTTTATTAGATGAATGTTAAGTGTTGTACGATGTTCACCTTCTAGAACCACGTTTTAACCAAGTTTCCAATAAAGCTTAGATAAGATTAGGATAGATGAATAATCTATACCTGTATTTGCCGATTGCATTGGCTGGTGGTGCCGCTAAAATCACCAAGTGATTGAAGTTAGAATTCATGGACAGGCTATTGAGTCACCTTGTAACCGGAAGCTCCTGGGTTCGAAACCCAGTGAGTGCATACTGTGTAGAGTCCCAAACTAGAACTGAACAGATCTCCAGTACTCTCTGATAGTTTTCAATGGTTTTCTAAGTGATATCAATCTGTGACCGAACTTGAAACAAAATCTTTACCAATACTGTCTACTCAACTTCAGTATTGCTTTTGGTATCAGATGAAATAGTACAACAAAGTAATCACTTTCTTTCAATAAATGATATGGATGTTTAGCTGTAGAACCTGAGCAAGAAGCTACGAAAAGGAATGTTCTTTGTTAGATAATTATTGTTTCGCCGAATAAACTAAATCATAACACATTCTATGGCTATCTTACTTGTCTTGAGCTTTATAGAGGTAAGCATTTGGATTCCATGCCTGAGAAAGATCACACAAAACAACTCTATGAATATTGCATTTTAGAGAATAATTTAACCATGTTTCCAACATGAAGACTAGTTTCAGATATCATTATTCGGTTGCTTTTTAGTAGACAAAAATTTAAGACCGCCTCGAAACGCAGGACTGAGCACATTACCTCGTTTGCCATATTTTTTAAATAGCTCAGGAAAATAAAGTGGATGGGAACATACTGATATTGTCTAATAATCCAAATTTCACTGTGTCTGCGTTTTGGCAGTTCAATGAATCTCGACTTGTTACTTTTATGAATGAATTTAACTACAGATTATTACGTGGTGTTAAATAAATTACATTCTTTTCTTTCATATTACTGTGTAGGATGCGAGTAGTAGATTTGCTGAATAAGGATTATGCAAAATAGGATGACTTATGTTTGATGTCACACAAAATCGAACACTTATAAGCAAAAACCGACAAACTGGTCGAGGAAGCAGCAAAGACAGGACTCCAGGTGAACATAGACAAGACGGAGTTTATGAAAATAACCAACCACCACCAACAACAACTGCGTCGGTGGCACAGTGGTTAGGACTCTCGCCGACCATGCACATGGTCCGGGGTTCGAACCCCTGCCGGCGCACACCCGATATCTATGGTATGCCTGAATTTGGGCAACCGATATCCATGCTGAAATTTCCACACTTGTACTGAAAATACGGTGTGGAAATCAAGCTGTAAATCAAAAAAAAAAAAAAACATCCAGCGCCAATCACCATCAACGGGAGGGATTTGAAAGAGGTTACTTCATTCACTCAACTACAGGAGGAACGGATGAGGATGTCAAATCGAGAATTGGGAAGGCGAGAAACGCATTCATCAACCTGAAATCAATCTGGAAATCTTCGTCACTCAGCCTGCATCAACAACAAAATTCGGATTTTCAATACAAACGTCAAGTCAGTCAGTTCTTCTATACGGATCAGAAACTTGGCGGGTCACAAAGAATATCTCCAACAGCCTGTTGCAGACCTTTATCAAAAGGTGTCTTCGCTCTATACTGAAGATCAGATGGCCGGAAAGAATCACAAACAAGAAACTATGGGAACAAACAAGACAGGAACCAATCGCTCAACAAATATGCAGGAGAAAGTGGAGATGGATTGGACACCCTCTGAGGAGGCCGTTGGGTGACATCGCGCATCAGGCCAACGCTCGAGTGGAACCCGAAAGGGAGGCGGCGAGTGGGACGTCCAAGGGTGACATGGAGGAGATCGTGTGAAGAGGAGTTGAAACAGTATGGACTGACATGAATACATATGAAAAGTACAGCAGAAGACAGAAGCAAGTGGAGACGTGCAGTTGAAGCCCTATGTTCCACTAGGAACCCAAGGGAACAATAAATAATAATAATAAAATAGGTTCTTAATATTTTGAAAATTTCACGAGTGCAAAAATCAAAACAATAAGAAATTTTGTAACAATGCAAAATAAATTCCAAGATGTTTAATTTCACTTTGACATTATCGTAGACAGTAGATTGTTTACGACAGAGCCTCTGTTGATTAAGACTGTCCTTCTGTTTGTGAAATCATATTTGCTGACTTCAGGGGAATCGTCATATACTCAGGTTACAAAATTCATTGTCAGATAAACTTCGGAACTTCAGGAATTCATATTACTGCTATTAACTTATTTTGAAAACTTCAGTGACTTTAGTGAAGGTAAAAGCCTAGATTAAAAGCTTGGAACCTGGCAGGATTTCAAGAGTAAGTTGTTCAGCTAAGTGGAGAAATGGCATTACTCAGATAATGCTAGCATCACACTGAAACAGTTATGACTAAGCCTGAATATTTACTTAAATACTCTCTGCTGTCTAGAATTTCATTGGGTTTCCAAGAAAATACTATTCTGGCTACAGTTATTTGTGAGAAGTAAGCAGAACAGCTGACAAAGATTTGTGCGCAAAAGTAGGAAAATTTAACCACGTTTTGATAAACTACAAAATGACATCATACATAAACAGTCTGTAACGATAGACAGAATTACTTTTTATCTAATGCATTACTATTATCTGATAAATCTTAATTCTACTTATGAACAATTTTTAATTATAGATAAATTAATCTGAGTTCTTGGAATTTAAATTTAGGAAACTTCTGCTGTTTTTGATAACACTTAAACCCACCTGAATCCTGCCTATACCACCAATAGCCACTTGTGGAGGCACAATACACGGTGCGTTAAACATACCACCAATCTAAAGAAGAAAGAAATAATAAGACATTAATAAGAAAGTAGAACCAGAGGTTTATGAAGACAAAACCGTCTTTGTCTGTAGTAACAGTCGACTATTACTACTTTCTGTAAGTCAAAACTGACCTAATAATTATGGTGTTTTATCATTATTGTTTTCAATTTAGAGTAATCCATTAAGGTTCTTTAGGAAGTGAATAGTCGGTTTATTCTGATAGATGGTGGTCAAAAGTCGAGTGTAGAACCCGCATCTCTTCTTATTCTGAGCTCATCATCTGGATAAAATTGCATACTGATATGATTAAATTTTTAATAAGGCTTAAATCTAATAACGGTCATTTCAAATACTAAAGCGTTTTTCACTGTACTGCTGATACATAAGTGCCAGTTGTTGTTTTTAACTGAAACTTGTGAATCTTTAGAAATTTTTTTTATTACATCTGGACCCCCTGGTTAAGAGTCTTGATGATAACTGTCAAATGGCACCAAACTGGAATGGAAAGAAATCGTAAGGGCGTCTGCTTGGAAAATCCATATCCCACTGAAGACCGGTCGGAAAACTCATTAGTTCCTGTATGCGATGCATTTCAATACAGATTCTTTAAGGAACCATTATTAAGATAGTGTTCTGAACTCTCTAGGGAGTAAAAGACTGGTTAATGTTTCTAGACTGTCTATAATAATAATCGCTTTATTCTGAACAGTGCTTATATCATGTAGAGAATTTCTAGCGTAAACTATTGCATAGTAGTTTCTCTTCGTCCAGGAACTTCAAGAAAAACAACAACTGCAGTAAAGCACTTATGATCACTTAATTTTTGAAATCTACTTGATAAAATAAGGCTTTGCACTGTTTATAAACCAGTTTAAAAACCAGTCTAAGTGTCAGTTAGATAACTAAGATACTAGTGGAACAAAAGGATACTTACAATACAATATGACATACGTTTTTGCTAGGTTAAACCGATTCATAATTGATATGATTATGAACAATAAATTTTGTTCTAAACGTCATCCAGTAAATAATACTGTTTCACTGTGTGATATACCTAATAAACAAACTAATATGGAATAAACAGATTCATAGTTTTTCATGGTGTGCAACTGCAGAAAGCGTACCTGAATATCACAGTTTCTCCAAAAGCATGTAATCCGATGTTCCTTTGTAATTGCGTCATATTAAAAAGGAGTTTAATTTTAACGTTTGCCCTCCACAATCGTTAGGACAGAACTGGCGGCACTCCTCGAAAATTGTCACTGCGTTTGTGGTGGTATGTTTCAACTAGTGAATGTGGCGTGTACTAATGACAATAATTTGCAAGTACCTAAGGGTGATGTTTATTGCAAGAATCTTGAATGGCAAAGCAATGGATTAAGTTTTAAGAATATGAAAACAAGGGAATGAATGTTAAGCTGTATAGGAAGTATGAAATGGAAACATAAGAAGTAGAATATGAATACTTTTTTGTAAATTGAGGTTTCTATGTAAGATGTCTATATTCTCCCTCTACTATGTCATTTGCAGTCAGATTTCTCTGTAATCTGCCATTACCAGTATCTGAAACACTTTTTCTAAATCAAGATCAATAAACACTGAGGAATAAATTTAATCTAATTTAATTTCGTACTGTCTAAATCTTCCACATGCCAAAGAAACTGAGAATTTGTATACATTTTAACGGTTTAAGGTTTCAGTTTAGTGCGTTTATGGAAAATTTAGAATACACGAAGTGAAATTTGATTCCTTTTATCCCATAATGTTTATTATTCTCTTTATTACAAAAATTTATCAAACGAATCAGCTGCATAAAATACTTTTGCCGAAAGTGTTGAATTGCCAAGACGATGAAAAAAACATTAAAGCCGGAAAGCATTTATTACTTACACTGCCAATATTAGAAAGAGTAAATGTACCTCCTTCAAGGTCAGTCAGGCTCAACTTTCCTTCCAACCCAAGTTGTTGTAAACGATAAATTTCCTCTGCAATCTGTACAACTGATAGGTTCTGGACACTTTTTATTGTTGGAACGATCAGTCCATTTTTCGTATCCAATGCAATTCCAATATTGTGGTTTTGCTTGAAAAACAAAAAAATACACCAGCAATTTTCCATCCATTTTATTCAAACTTCAGTAAATACAGAGGTTGACATATCGACTAAGAGTATGTTTGAAGATCTGCATTTGTAATAGACTTTTAAACAAAATTATAAATAATCTTTTCTTCTTAGGTAACTTATTTTTAATTATAAATCTGCTCTGTAGGAGAAATTTTTTTATTATATTAAGTCATAAATTCTATCTGCTACTCATTTTGTTTTCTTATATGTAATACCTCTATCATGTTCTAGGGTTACAATTTAATAATTGACATATAAATTATTGGTCAAAGGATGCCATCATGAGGTGACATCGGTTAGAGAACCATTGGAAAACGTGCAGGTACTTGACGGTTGTTTCCTCCTAATTTGAGACTCTTCAACAGTACGCATCCACTGCCTGGGTTCGAACTAGGGCTTACCTGTTACAAGGCGAGATCGTAGACCATTAAGCCACTGGGATCCTATCCAGTGGCCAGCCCATGAATTCAAACTTCCGCCAATTTACGATATAGCGTGACTGGCACTAACCAATGCCTTCGGCGAGTTTTTGTCCTCACAGGTTTTCCAATGGTTCTCTAACCGATGTCAGCTCATGATAAAATCCTGCAACCAATCAAATCCCCGCAAACCAACACTTGAACATAAGTTACTGATGCATCATTTAAAGCTCGTTTAGTTAAATAGCACGAAATGAAATATGTTTCATAACAGGAATGTACACACATAATGGTAAACAGGATAAGGGTTACAGAAGTTTCTTATTTTGAAAGGGCAAAACCGTGACATACTTTGGCTCTGTACAGTCAGATTAGCATCTTGATGGCACCGATCACGATATTTAGTGTTTTCGACTTATAATGCAAAGCTGAAAAATATTTCCAACTAGTCATATATATATATATATATATAAGATTTTTAAACCGTCTATAGTTTAAACGTTTTTGATATTTTTTCATCAAAACATCGAGTGGTGATTATTGTTCTTTTCCGATGCTTTTAGCACTAGGATATGTATATTAGCGGTAATGTTTTTCAGTATGGCATTACTAACCTAGCTTTCTTTTATTGTGTTGCATTGTACTTTGGATTTATTTCGATGCGGTAATATTTTCCCAATAACTTGTTGTTTTAGTAAAATAAAAACGCTTATCAGTGGTTCTAGGATTAATTGTGGTAACTTTAGAAATCTTTCTTCCCTTCAGGCTGCTGTGAATTATTGTGTAGTAAGTCAGTGCATGGAAGCGCTTCCTTAAGAGGAGCACTAGTCATGACAAAACCTAACAAATTGAAAAGAGATGATATTTTTGACAAAAATAATTGACAACATTAAGTATGGGTGTGTACAATTACGCTGTGGAATTTATGAAATATCTAGATTAATTTCAGGACATATTAGGCGTCACTTTTAACGATAAGAAGTAAACCTTTCTAATTTTATGAATTTTCCAGCCTGCGTTCAGAAACACTAACATGGATATATCTTTTTACAAATGTGATATAGGTGACTAACCTTATATATAATATTTTCATGTTTCTCATCCAGCTGAGAGTTTAATATTGGAAATTCATTCAAGGCAAAAGATGCAGCCTAGAGTATCAAATACAAAAAGTTAATGGGTAAAATATCACTGATCAGTATTTTGAATAAGTAGAAAATTAGTTATACTATTACTTGTATTCACCTGCAGTCTCACTTTGCATAACATCTGTAGAGTTAATGGAGACTCTTACTATGGAATCAAGATTCCCTATACACGTATTAATTTGATAAATCACTATCAGTAGTTCAAATGGTGTTAGTTATCTGAGAACAGTACATCTGTATTGTATATATATACCTTCTCAGACCTTATTAAATGGTTCATCAGATTGTGTACCTGATAATTCAATGACGAAGAATACCGTGAATCGGCAGCTCTCACCTTTCGTATTCGCCAGTGGAACAAATGATAATTTTAATAGGCTTTACGCTCGTTCGACTAAATATTTTTTTAATGAACGATTCCTTATTTGGCATACAATCTGTTTGAAGAAAGAAGTGTTAAGTATGAAATTACTAAATCAGAGTTATGACAACAAACAAATGCCTAATTCTTTTATTATCATTAATATACTGCTATCTTTACACAAATGCCTAATTCTTTTGTTATTATCATTAATATACTGCTATCTTTACACATGTTGTCTTTAATTAATTTGTTCATTCATTCATTATTATTATAAATTTAAAAACTCTTTAGTTATTTCTCCCTCATTTAATGTACACAGAACATTAGATATGACATCACCGTGATTGTTTGAAATAAAGGCATTATTACTATTTTCTATAGTTTGATTTGTAAGGATTGGTTATGTTTTACGAGTTGATCACGGACTGATATCAGTTAGAGAACCATTGAAAACCAGGGAGTACTGGACAGCTGCTGTTTCATCCTAGTTTGGGAATCATCGGCAGTACGCACCCACTGGGATTCGAACCCAGGACCTTCCGGTTACAAGGCAAGCTCGTATACCATTCAGCCACTGGGACCCGATTCAATGGCTCATGAATTCTAACTTCTACCAATTCGTGATTTTAGCGCGACCCCAACTATTGTCGTTGGTGGAAATCCATCCACACGTGACTTCTAATTGGACCTCACTGGTCACGACTTCTCACTAGAACTGCAGGAAGCTCCAACCTGTAGCAAGTCACTAGCGAGCATCAGAATAATTTTCTATAGTTTGATTTGTAAGGATTGGTTATGTTTTACGAGTTGATCACGGACTGATATCAGTTAGAGAACCATTGAAAACCAGGGAGTACTGGACAGCTGCTGTTTCATCCTAGTTTGGGAATCATCGGCAGTACGCACCCACTGGGATTCGAACCCAGGACCTTCCGGTTACTATTATTAAATTGTATTGTTTGTAAATAACCACTAAAAACTGTGTTTCTGAAATTGCGGTTTTACAGAATGAAGCTTAAACCACTTCTTAAAGGTATTAGATTTGATCAATAAGAAAAAAAACATTGAATAAAAGTTCTCATGCTTTGGATCACTATTAAATAATACGTGTTATTGTAAATTCACTTTAGAAAGCCTATTTAGCGATGATTTAAAGGAGAACAAGCAATAAAGGTTAATAAAACAGGATTTAATGAATTCATCAAATTTCCGTAGAACTCGTCAGCTGAATACTCTACATACACGGATATACAAATATATACTTTTGAAATTACATTAGGAGATATATGACTGATAAGTAAACAAACTACATTGAATTAGTCATGCAGAAAGACAGGTGCGAATGTTTTCCAGGTCATGTTCAAATAGATAAGGGGAGAGAGAGTACGAGAGATCAAAATTGAGATAAATTGCATTACGCTTCAATTGCATCACTTAGATAAACAATTATTCACTAGAGAATATAACAAGAATTGCAAACAGAGTAATATCAATAGTAATAGTTATAATAACAATAATAATAGATAATCCTACTGATAAAGGATAGTTTTAAATGAATCAAGAATAATAATAATAAGAGGTAGAATAATAAGTAAAACGTATTACCATGGTAGATTCAGAGTGTCTACCATCTCCTTTTGTACACAGAGACCTGGTTGATAAACTCGAATTGCACAAGCCTCTGCAATTGCAAGCATCTTCTTGTTTTTTGTCTACTGACAATAGTGAATGACTTGACAGCGTCGATATCATGTCCGTAGTCCACAAGATGTTTTGTTATTGAGGATTTTGGCACTTTGCACTCAGTTGTTTTCAACCATTTTGGCGAGTAGACAATCGCCTTTCTGTATGACCTATGTATTTGCTTCCACAAACACACTCAAATTGATATACGCAGTTTGAAGTGTCAAGGATTGGCGACTGGTCTTTCCCAGATTGTTGAAGCACTCGTTTAGTGGTGTTAAGGAAAACAATAATAAGTTCTCTTGATGGCTTTATCGAGTCTTCGTTTGACTACTTCCTGTACATCATCTCCTTTGAATGGCAAACTGATATAGACAGAATTCTTCGGAACTGTTTGGATTGTTTTGCAGGGGCTAATTTCTTTGGAGTATTTGTTAATGAACTTCTCAGGATATCCATTCTTCGATAAAATATCCTTCAGAGATTTTATTTTATGCTCAATAGTACTGTCAGAACAAATTTTTCGTGCTCTATTGAACAGTGTTCTGACTAAGTTCTTTTTATACTGGATTGGAACAAAGCTCTTGAAATGCATGTACTGTGCTATCCATGGAGACTTTCTAAATATAGATCTTTCGATTGTGCTATCATTCATTTTAGTTAGAAAAACTTCTAGAAATTTAATAGCATCGTTTTCCTTGTGTTCTATTGTGAAATTGAGATTCGGATGGCATGAGTTGAATTTTATCAACATGTCTTCACCTTTTGATCTGCTTCCACAGACAATAAAAATGTCATTAAAATATCTTAGGTATACATCCGTTTCTTCCATATGTTGCTGCGAGGTACCGCCTTCTAGGCCTGACAAGAATAAGTCTACGAAAAGTGGCCCCAAAGGGCTTCCCATTGAGACACCATCAACTTAACGGAACAGACGCCTGTCGAATTGGAATTGGACATTTTTAGTACATAAAAGTAAAAGTAAAGTAGAGTTTTAAATTCGTATCGGGAAATAAATGTTTTCAATTTAAAGGAGACATTTGAGGTTAGATGTGATTTACAGCCGAAAAATGTATTTTGTGGAGTGTTTAAAATACCCACAGATAAAGATAAAAGAACTCAATACTATTCTGTTTGAAAGATTTCATATTTGACTGAATTAAACTTTGACATTTACAAATCAATCTTATTACATCAGTTACTTTCAACATAATTAAACTTACTTTTATAAAGAAGGGCAAATATGTTATTTTTATATTGTTCAGTTTTATAAGCTTTTCATTAATTGACCGGCGAAATTCCACTAGTTTAGACATGTCTATCTCGTCGGACAGAACAAAATGTGGTATTAGTTGTGATTCTGTCATTTTGTCTCTCATTACGCATTGTATAACTACAAGACAAATGTTGCACAATGTTATGTGATCAGTATTTTCGTGACACGCAATAAGTGAAATTTACAGACAAAATAAATTTAACATTTTGCATTCAAAAAGGTTTTGAATTTCAAAACTAGTTAGCCGTAAACATATTCAATCTACTTTACGGAGGATTGTCTTCTACTCATATACCTCATGGAAGGATTGTCATATATTATCGTCATATTGTGTGATAAATAGAAAATGTTCCTTTAAACTACCTTACTAGGTTAAAAGCATAAACCTGAAGAGTTTCTGTACTGTTAGTTATGGATACTTAGACCATTAGAAAGATTAGGAGGCTAATAATGAAAGCTTTTACAACTGAAAAAGAATGTCTTACTACTGAGAGGTACAATCTTGTCATCATATTTGCTTGTAAGATCTTGTTCAGACTGAGCACCAGTTTCAAAGTGAGACTTTGATTGATTTTGTCCAGCTAAATATCTCTGAATGTCTTCATGTAATACACGCCCATCCTTTCCACTTCCAGGAACATCATGCAGATTAATCTAAATTCATAACAAACATAAGAAAAACAAGTTTCAATACTTACTATATATGAATTAATGAAATAAAGTGGTACAACGAATATGAGTATTAACTCTCATTCAGAAGTTACTTGCGAAGATCTTTACACAGATAAGTATATAATGTGCATTGAAGTTAACATCAGTCAAAACATATTTTGTAAGGACTCATTTCATTTTGTAAATAACAGAGTTATTTTAAAGCCATCCTTG
The DNA here is from genome assembly GCA_944472155.2 of Trichobilharzia szidati. Classification (NCBI taxonomy): domain Eukaryota; kingdom Metazoa; phylum Platyhelminthes; class Trematoda; order Strigeidida; family Schistosomatidae; genus Trichobilharzia; species Trichobilharzia szidati. The sequence continues at coordinate 132,714,239 of OX235279.1, read as the reverse complement.
AATGTTGACTTTAATTCCATTTAAATACTTTAATATAGAAACAAAAGTCTACAGTATGTCTACATCATGAGTGGATATTTGCCTATTCTTAAGTTACGGTCTTAGATGCATTCATCAGCTACAGTAACAAAGTGTTCCTTATTGTAGAAATACGTTTTAATAAGGGCTTTAGACTTTTATGGATAAAAAAATACGCATCAGAATGATGTCACGCTCAGCAAAGAGTTTTTATTGAACTAATATAACTTTTTACGAGTCTACATGAAGTCATTATCTTAGTCAGAAATTACCAGTGACTTGCCCAAGCGGTATTCAGTGAAAGACTTTGTTTCGATGTTTTTATAAATAAAATGGTGCACCCCTTCTGTTCTATATTTAAGTCTCAGACACAGAGTGACTAGGAATACTCACAGAGTATAGTTCACTCGGATGTAGATGCTGCTAAACTTCCTAAAATAAAAGAGTGAATATGTTTTACATGCACTTCATCACTTGCGAATGTTAAATCGTGCTAAATAGTTGGTTTAGGTGGTCAAATGAGTTAAGCATTTCAGAAGTTGTCGCGATCCCAATAGAATTATTGCTTGTAGGGTGTTAGCCAATATGTGTCAACTTTGTTGCTGGTTGGATGTATATGAAACCACCTCACAGTATGTGTATTCTCAAACCGTTTGCTCTTCGTTACGCGGCCACAAGAGTGAATAACATATAGAAAACGTAATTTGCCTTCAGCTAGTTTCCCGTGTTCATTAGAGAAACATTACAAGTAGTGTTATACTTAGGCGTAGAGTGTTAGGTACCAGCGATAACTCAGTCGATGAAACTCCAAATCTTAATCAACTGAGGTGGCTGAGATATATTGCGCATCTAGTCATTGTCTTTCTCGAGGAAGGATGTCAGACTAGGGAACGGTTAGAAGCAACAAAGTCAACACAGTTTGAGTCAGTTTGGATATGATATTTTGACTAGATACTCTCCTTATGGTAACAGTAATCACTGTTTAATCAGTTTCTCATTATAATCAAATACTGAATATTTTGGCCCGGCTTCATTAAATTAATCTCTCTGTCTCCTGGTTATTCTTGTTCCTAAGGTTTAACCTTAATTTTTGCCTTGGCTACTGATAGTCGCTAAGAAACTTCTGCTCAAAGTTTTGTTTTGGTTTATTTTTGTGTCGGTCACTTAATTTCTTTGCTTTCATTTTTGTTTACATTTCCGTCCCATATTACCAGTTTTTTTAATAATGAGTTGTAAGAATTACTTATTTTGAAAATGTTTTCGAGGTAAACAGAGATTTTCACATGTTTTCCACAATAATCATACAAGGCAAATGTTTATTGGGTAGAATCTTTTATGCAAACACCTTATCTGAATCTGTTTCACGTTTTGCGGGTTTTCATATATAATTGTAGACATATTTAGTACTGTTTTTTAATAAAGAGATGAGATGTTCACGATAAAAGTTCAAAGATCGAAGAGTATTAAACATCTGCTATCTACATTCTTAGCCACGAATCCATGTTCTGTGTGAAATATTAAGAAATATGTAAGTATAGCCTAATAATTAACTTCATGAAGAAAAACAGATTCAAACACAGTATTTTATGATAACCAGGCATCAACATACTACTTTTTCCCTTGCAATTCTTCGAACGCTGGGAGTTGCTAATTTTCGACTACTGCTCATGTTAAAACACGTTGACTGAGAAGATATATTTTGCATTTTTACATCAAGCTCACTGCTGATAGGTTTGCTTGCTACGAATGGTTTATTTTCAAAATGTTGAGCTTCACCTGGAGTTTTGAATGTATTAACCGATGCCACCGGCTCATTCAATGATTCGACTTTTTCTGAGCTTGAACTTTTCACTACATTATTTATCTCAATATCCACCAGTGGTTGTCCAACTTTACACACTTCATTAAGAGTTAAGTGGAGTTTGTTTATAACTCCGTCATATCTACTGGATATTGTCACTGTAGCCTTATCACTTTGAACATCGCATATTGGATCAAACTGACTAACTTTGTCTCCAACTTTCACATGCCTGAGCAAACGAGAAAGCAGAATCTTGACACCGATCTGTTATAAAAAGCATTCAAAGATGTTACAGTATTATAAAGGCATAAGAGGGAGAATTTCTGGTTGGTAATTTTAAGTGCTACTGGTATTGAATGTATTGAACGTTGAAGTAAAACAGTAGGAAACCTTTTAGAGCTTTTATGTATCCCTAATTTGGATGCCCGGAATCTGAAATCTTTTTGTCTCTTCTAAACTGTCAACTTTATTTGTCTGTTTCTCGCTCGTATTTTCAATTGTATGCAAATTACGTTTTTACTTAGTGCCATAGCATTTTCGTCAGTGCACTGTTTCATGACTATGTGACAAGCTGTGATGTACTTACGAAAGTTTATGGGCCTGTTTGAAAAGTAGCCTAATTAAGTGCTGAACTATGGAAATTAACTAGAAATAAATAACGTCGTCCACTAACTATAGGACGATTACGCCGCATACAAAGTAATTCATAACTGAAAACTCATCAAACCGTTTGATGTGAAGACAGAAACAAGACAAAACTGCCTACTATCGCCAGTGATATTCTTGATTATGATGGAATGGATCATGTGACAAACTGATAGGCGTGAGAAGACGCGTATACATTAAGCCAATAAGAAACCCCAGAAGGCACAAATTACACGGATAACTCTTGTCTCGCGTTCCACAAACTCGTAGATACACGCATGGAAACTAAACCTGGAAGAAGAGGTGGGCAGCACGGAACTCTAGATATAGAAGACAGAAGTGTGAAGGCACCCAAACAACAAGTATCAATCACCGTCAGCAAGAAGAATGTAAAGGAGCTCGTCTCTTTCACTACACTCAGCAGCATTGACTGTTTCAAATATAGGTGCCACTGATGAAAATGTCACAGCCAGCCAGGATCGAATCAAAAAAGCAAGGAAGGCTGCCATTACTGTTAAGTCAGTGTCAAGGTTCACAGTACTTAGTACAAGGGAGAAGATTCGAATTCTTAACAGTAATTTCAAGGTAATGCGTTTGCATGTTTTAGAAACTTGACGAGCATGTCACAGATAGCACCTTAAACAGACTATAAACTGCCATCGCTATCTGCTTTCGCTGGATCGATACTGAATATGAGATGTCTAGTCGAAAAGGATAAGAGAACAACGAGAATCTCTAGCAGTGCGGCGAATCAACTAAGAACCTATTTCCTGAAAAATAAGCAGAAAGAAATGAGGAGTTGGACATACGCTCAGAATGCTTTTCAGATGATACCATAGTCCAGGCCTTCAAGTGTTGTCAGAATGGGGAGCGACGAGTTGTGTGACTGAGGGTGACGTGAAAGAGATCATTTTAGGGCGAAATGAAAGGTAAATCAGGTCCTCCTAATGAACTTTAATCCTAATCTTTCCTAAATCTAATGGCAGTCTACCCCTAACCAACCCTAATATTTTCCTAATAAGATTAATTTACCTTGACCTGTTCTCGGTCTAAATCTAACCTAAAACCAACCAGATATCCTGCTTAATATCACTGCACTTTATTAAACATTTTTTCTATGAATACAATGTTGTTTACCTGGTGTCGACACCATGTTTTGACTAGGCGCTCCGAGGTCACTGGTGCATTTATGTAATAAAGGTACAATAAATTTAAGTTCATTGAGGTTTTTATCAGTAGAACTTCTGTTGAGGTGTAACAATATTTTTTGCCCCTAACCTCTAAATTACATGTTAAGTTAAGCGATCATGTTTCTAAACACTATTATCACTACTTCTCCACTACTACGATACCAAATACTAGGTAAATCTCTGAAGGCTTCAGTGTTAGTGTAGGTCTAGTTAAAAACCATCTCCGATTGTCTGTATTTACGCGTCATTTACGATGAAATTAGAGAAACAATTGCTACCTGTCATGCCTGCCTAATTTGTATGTACATGTTCAGTCTTTTAATAATGAATCTGTCTAAGCTGATGTATATTCTGACCGGTACTACCATTGTTTCAAACTGCAAAACAGAGTATTAACAAAACTTTCTAAGGCTGAGTGGACGGAGATGTGCTATGAAAACATCCAAACATTATGCCAAGTACATTAATGTACCCATAATATTGGAGAAATACTGTTCAAACAGATATCATGTAAGTGAGTGGTGGGCACAAAGGGTGACTGAAACAGAGGGAAAGAATCATGATGCGTGAGACGATGACAACCTTTCAGTATTTTGTCTTTCAAAAGTATTTTGAGGAATCAAAATGCATCAGAAACCGGAGAACATTTGAGAAATATCAGATGTGGGCACTGCTTTCCCAGTTATTCTCAAAATTTCTTAACTTTCACTGAAACTATTTGAAATTACTGAAAATTCAAACGACCACGTGATGATGGACGATATCTCAGAATTGAGTATTTCAAATACTGAATGGTAGTTTAGGATGTTAATTGAGTTCTAGACAAATATATACCCATTTGATTACCCACAAGCAGTTGGCTTTCTTTTAATACTCTTTAGGATATCGATTTAGTGCAAATCTACTAAACTGTTATGCAAACAGATTTTATATATTATTTTACAAGAGTTTAACTAATTTACCATTCCTTTATAACTACTTCACGTATACCCTCCCCTATGTCAGCCAGATTGAAGTGAACGACTTCTAGAAGCTCTGAGGCGGATTACTGACAGGTAATTAACTTACGTGATGATCGGTGGAAATATCTCCTGATATATTCAATACGACTTTCCTTACTCCATGTACAGAATTGTAAGCTGACGAAATTAGTGTTAACACAAATAAAAAATTACTTATTTTTGAAAAATCCAGCTACTGAACACTTTTTAAGGCTTCCGAAAACAAAGATACTTCCACACCGGCGGAAAATCATTACAGTTTCATAAAGTGCGGTCAAACTTTCAGGATATTCATGAGACAATAACTGTGAAACTTCATTACTTCGGTTCGATGAGTGGTGAGAAACAGCTATTGCTCCACATTCCAACTGTGTAAGCTAAATTTTATTAGGTATTTCTAGAGGTTTAAATACTGTATCAAATGATTAATGAATTTCATGGAAATGCGTCTATCAATATGTAGTAATTTTTCGACAAATTTTTATTAAACTTCAGGCTTCCTGGAGCTGCCTTCCTTCTGGTTTCGGAGAGTTGTGACTCCGTGGCAGGGTATAGAAAATCTGTTCTCTCGATAGCAGGCAACATCAGCCGATAGAGCAATGCTCACTCTACCCGCCTAACTAGCCTATAGAGAACAGACCTTAAGGAAAACGAAATTATAGCTCACTTTTGTTTCTGCCTTGCGATACGTGGTTCTGTTATTTTTATCCCAAGGGACAACTCGGTGAGATTATAATCAAAGGTCCTGATTTAACTAGGATAATGCACTTCATTTTATCCTTCAATTAGAAGTAGTTGGGAGAATGAAGATGCAGCTGGTCTTTATATCGATGAGTTGTAGCAGATTCCCTGAGCATGTTTGGACATTCCCCAGTGGGCCTTTCTAGAAGTATTTTTGTATGCCCTCCAGTTTTTATTTCGAAACGACTTCTTAGGGCTAGGTATGTTGTGTTATCCGATCGCCTCCCTGAGATTTTCACTTAGTATAGTGCTCTTCTTTTCCTTTTGCGGAAATGCTCCATGTCTCTTTCTATTCATCAAGGTCTGTTTCGAGAGTTGCAGTTGTCATGGGGACCAAATCGTTGGCGAACGTCTTGATACGTCCCAAGTGTTTGTCTGCTGTTTCCGAATGCTGATCTTTGTCTGAGCTTCGGTCATCAGTTCAGAGTTAGCTTTAACTTGGCAAGGCTGGGTAGGATAGTTTTATTTGACTGACTGTAGCTCAGTAGCTACTTCGAATACCGCTATCATGAAGCCGTTGCTACCTTTTGATGATTCCATTTCCATATTCTTTGAAAGCAGGTGGCCACATATGAGAAGGCAATCTGGCTTCGATTGTTTACTACGGGCCTCCAAGGTGCACCATCCGTGGTGATTTTCTAAGGACTAGCAGCTCTGTTGGCGTTCAACAGCCATTTCTTGAAAGGACTGCTGTATCCATTCATCTCACCAATGGTAAATGCTGGTGCATTGGAATTACAAGCAGTGCTGCTTTGTTAGAATCCCACCCTCGAAATCATATAGATTGCTTTGATTGTTTGCCTCTTGTGCTTCTCGTCTCATGTCGGGTATTGGTAGACTCGAATCAGGAACGTAGTGTCACTTATGGAAATACATCGTCAAACTGGTTCAAGGGATTTGGTTACTTCTGCTTGAAGGGATCTCGCTGCTCACATACAGTGTGCGTCACCCTGTGATTGTCTTTTTAGTAATTTCTAAACAGTGTTATCGCATACATGGTCATTCCATGGTTTTTGAATCATTGATCATCTTTCAATAAAAATGAGAGTTCAGAGATTTCAATACCGTTATCTTACTTCCTAAGTCAACGGTGTCTTCGTGTGGGCGATTTTGAGGTTCATTTCACCTCAGAGTTGCTCTGTTTGTTGTTGTGTCCAGTATGAGACATCATTTTACATGTCGTCCAATTCCGTCAGAACTAACCTTGCCTTATTAATAACGATATGACATTTTCGTTGGGATCAACTTCTTACTGTTCTGCAGGTAGGTAGATGTGGGTTGATAACTTTTCTTCTGCCTGTTGATGTTATTGAACTTTCAGCTTATTCTCACAGAATTGAATCTTTCTACTCATGTTATCTTTGGCTTTGAAGCATGCGGTTACAAAGCGATAGGCCCTACAGTATTAAAAGCAAAGAGCAATTGAGTATATACTTGTGTTTCAATACATCTCTACATGTTATCAGTAAACACTTAAACACATATATCTCTAATACGTTTACCAAATTCACTTCTGATGGTTTAGAGAGTCGCATATGTCAGTTCGTCAGCGCAGGAATTCAGAATATTCTGCAGAGAAGTAGACATGCTTTAGTGACTTGGTTTCTAATTTATCAATACAGTTGAATGGCTTACTTGGCTTGGTTACATCGCGGATCATCGTCAAAGCTGAGACTATGTACAGCTGTGAAACTGTTATGTTCTGTGTATCAGACATCAACCTTATTACCCAAGGTTTTTCAATTTCAAGACCTCTTGCAATTCTGCTTTGCGACTACTGGTTGTTAATATTTGTTTTTCTTCGTATTGTAGCTCGCCAACAATTCCCTCACTTTTCATGTAGGTAAGGGAAATTCGTTAGTTCCCAGAATATTTCTGGGAACACCATTGCTAATAAGAAAAGTGGTTCTTTCACCAGATGTACACATCCTTGAAAATGAGAGTATCTAAGATTTTATGGGGAAGACTTAATGGAAACTACGTTTAACTGGATCATGTAGCATTTAACATAATTGACTAAATGGGATTTTGGAGGTCTGAAGGTATCGACCTTCACGAATTGTACGGAGTATACTAACGCAAGATCTTATACCAACAACTTCTATAGTGTTCGCTCTTCGAGTACCAAAGACAAAGCAAAAGACCAGATTTAGTCGTCCAAAGTACGATATATATTTCAGGACCAAATCGCGGGTTGAAGTGAATGCCTAGCTGGCTGGTGATTGTGCACGAACGTGACAAGACGGAGTACCAAATGGTGGGGATGCTTGACCGGAAGCCTTTAGCTAAACAAGAAGAAATAATGATTAAACCACAAAAGAATGAGTTGCGTGAATAGCATCACTCAATTATGTGATATAGGTGTGAAGGTATTCTGGGAATCTTAAGTAACGTCCAGAACGCGTTCGCTTAGAAGGCTTGACCGAAGGTTCGGTGGCTTTCGTCGTGTCAGGGGGTTCGTCGAGGACTAAACGATATTCAATTACTTGTGGATTATCGGGTACGTTTAGCTGTAGGCTAATAGGATTACTTTTCAAGTAAGCCGGTTTCAGACGGTCAATGCTGACGGTGTCTCCACAGCCTATTTTGTCTAAGGCAAAGAATATATCCATACGTTTAATTACTTTATATGGTCCGTCATACGGGGGTTCTAAAGGGCGACGCACAGAATCGCGACGAACAAATACGTGTGAAGTTTTTAAACACGGGTGAAGGAAGACATCAATAGACTGTGGTCGGGGGGGAGCAGGTTTAACTGAACGCATTGCGTTTGTAAGCCTATTGACGTATGAGTTGTGATCTACCGCTGGTGAGAAGCTCGAGGGAGAAACAAATTCACCTGGCAGTCGTACTGTTTTGCCAAATACTAGCTCAGTGGTAGTACAACCATCATCGGTTTTCAAGGCGTTTCGTATCCATAGGAGAACTAACGGAAGGGATTCTGTCCAATGGGTATTGTTTGCAGCTGATAAACCAGATTTCAACTGTCTGTGTAGATGTTCTGTCATACCATTAGCTTCAGGATGGTAGGCTGTTGTTCAAAAACGCATGCAACCAAGAATTTTAGTCAAAGCGAAGAATAAGCCGCTTTAGAATTGCCGCCCACGATCAGTTGTTATGGAAGATGGTCATCCAAAGTTTGCGATCCATCTTTCTACAAAGACGATTTCAGCATATACCTCCCTAAGGGGTACTGCTTCAGGCCATCGTGTGAAGCGATCAATGCAGGTTAGCGTATAGGTATATCCATGAGATTGTGGAAGGGGGCCAACTAAATCAATATAGACGTGTTCGAAACGGGCATCGGGGATAAGGAAGGTACCAAGAAGGCCTCTGGTGTGTCTTATTACTTTGCACTTTTGGCAAGCTAAGCACGTGTGTGCCCATTCCCTTACTTCCATATTAATACTAGGCCAACAAAACCGACTAGTTAGAGCTTGGTGGTAGCTCAAATACTTGGGTGGGATAAGACGTGCAACGTATTAAAGACGTTACGGCGATAACTTTTAGGTACGATAGGGCGAGGAGTACTAGTGGAAATGTCGCAGAGAATAGTATCTTTCCCTATACCTAAGGGTTTCTTGACTAATTGTAGAGTTGTTTTCGACAACTCACACTGAAGCTCAGTATCTTCTTTTTGAAGACGAGCCAGTTTTACAAGGTCTATGCCGTCGATTTGGTTGATGGAAGAAATTCGCGACAAGGCATCTGCCACAGTGTTGTTCACTCCGAATATCCGATGCGAACTGTGAAACGTAGTCCAGTTGTCGTGATTCCCTGGGTGAATACTTGTCTGAGGTTGAGTTCAGAGATTACGTCAGAGGTTTGTGGTCAGTGAAAATTATGAATTCATGACCCTCCACCGAATGTCGTAAATGACGTATAGCACAGTACATAGTCAGAAGTTCTCTTCCGAATGTGCTGTACTTCGTTTCAGCTAATTGAAGGCGCCTCGAGAAAAAGGCGAGTGGTTGCCACTCTTTGTTAACTACTTGTTGCAGAACTGCGCCAACTGCAGTATCTGATGCATCAACCGAGATACTTAACGGTGCCGTTGGATACTGATACATTGGAAGTGTGCCATCTGCAACAGCTTTTCTAACCTGAGAGAAAACATTTCGAGCAGACGTGTCAAGCTCGATGGACTTGTTATTCCCTCGCAGAAGGTCTGTTAATGGCTGAATCAGAGGAGCACAGTTCGGAATAAACCGTCGGTAATCACTTACGAAATCGGTGAAAGTATGCAGACTTTTCACTGTCTGTGGCTCTGGAAAGTTCAGTAGTAGCCAATGGGCGAATACCTTTGCAGTCAATGGTGTGACAAAGAAAGCCAAGTGAGTCAAAGCCTATCTGACACTTTTGTGTATTGATGTTAACACCATGTAGGCGTAACCTTTCAAATGCCAAGTCCAAGTGTCTGAGGTGAGTTTCCTTGTCTGGACTGGCAACGAAGCAGTCGTCTAAGTACCCGTATACAAATTCGAGACCGCGAAGTACTTCATCGATGATGCGTTGGAATGTTTGTGCTGCATTCCGTAGACCGAATGGCATACGTAGGAATTCGAAAAGTTCCAAAGGTGAAATGATCGCTGTTTTCGGGATATCTTCTGGTGCCATCGGGATTTGGTTATACGATTTAACCAAGTCGATTTTTGAGAATATAGATGCTCCAGATAACGTTGCCGTCAAGTCGTGTATGTGAGGCAAAGGGTAGCAATCAGGGGTTGTTTTGGCGTTCACTCAACTGTAATCACCAGTGGGTCACCAATCGTTGCTATCCTTTTTCAGTACCATATGCAATGGGGATGCCCATGGACTATTCGATGGCCGAATGATGCCAAGGGGGAGCTATTGATCGAATTCATTTCTAGCAATTCTCAGTTTGTCAGAGGCCAGTCGTCGTGCTTTAGATGTCACGGGCTGTCCTGAGGTTATGATGTGGTGCATAACATTGCTGGTTATGCACGGGAGATCGTTAGATGGGCAATTGAGTTCCAGATATTTGTCAACAATCGGTTGAAAAGTTGGATCGAGGATTGCTTTCATCTTAACGATTGACAAGCTGGGGCCTACGTAGGTGATGCCTTTTATAGACAGACTAGTAGTGCTGTCAATTAGTCGTTTACGGCGAACGTCTACGAGCAAATCACGATGATTAAGTAGGTTCGTGCCGATGATGGGCATTGTGACGTCAGCGAGAAGGAAAATCCACTGAATAGGTTTTCGTAAACCTGCGTTCAGATAGACGTATTTCCGACCGTAGGTTGCAATTGGTTTACCATTTGCAGCCTGTAAGTTGAAGGTAGGTTCCTTCTGTCGATCTGCTGCTGTAGCGGGAAGGACGCTGACTTCGGCGCCTGTGTCGACTAAATATCTAGTCTGGCTGATCACATCATGGATGTAAAGTAGTCGGCTAGTGCCACCGGCGACGGTTGCCGCTAACGCGTGCTGGCGGGATAGTTTACCACAGACTTTGAGGCTTTGCAGAAATCACAAGGTTTTCGACAACATTTCGCTTCCTGACCATAGGTGTTGTGATACCGACACCAGTCAGGATTTTTGAGAGAACGTTTGTTGGACTTAGATCGTCCACGTGCGTTTTGCCGTTGAGGGGATTTAGAACGACGGTAGGAGGAATTGCTGGGCTTGTTTGACCTAATCATCTACTGGATGGAGTTGCATAACTCTATCATTGCAGTATCCTTACTCGAAGTCTGTTCGGTAACTGAGAATACTTCGGTAACTGGCCGTTTAGTAATCTCTAGAATTTTATCTGCAGAGACAGCTTAGTCGTCCATGATAACACCCTGAAGTGTCACCAGCACAGTCTGTACTGACTGTGGCAGTTTGGATAAAAATAGTTCTCTGAACAGTCCTTCATCGAATTGACTTTGGCCAATAACCTCTCTCATTCTTGCCAGCATGCTCACGGCTGACTGATCCCCTAACTCGATGTTACGAAATAATTCATCCACACGCTGTCGATCCGTGAGAACATTTCTCTTGAGGAGGGATGCTTTGAGCAACTCGTACGGGTTACTTAGCTCTGGACTCGACATCTGCAGAGTTGCGCACCTGCTGAATTCCCTCGGTAGGGCGTGAATAACTGCAAGGAACTGTGAGCGTTGATCGGTTATGCCATATTCACAAAAATCAGACTCAGCTATCTGAAACCACGTTTCAGCATTACCCGGCCAATATGGTACGAGCTGAACTGTTATGGGAGTTGAGCGAATACGAATAACCTTGGTGCTAGGATCACTCCTGACGAAATATATGCCGATTGCAATATAGTACAAGAACAAACACAAAATGGAACGAACTCACCGGGTTTGTCTGCGTGTTTATTGAAGATGAAGTTCGTGGTTGGGCTCACCAGTTTGGCAGGTTGAAGGTATCGACGTTCACGAATTGTACGCAGTATACTAACGCAAGATCTTGTACCAACAACTATAGTGTTCGCTCTTCGAGTACCAAAGACAAAGCAAAAGACCAGATTTAGTCGTCCAAAGTACGATATATATTTCAGGACCAAATCGCGGGTTGAAGTGAATGCCTAGCTGGCTGGTGATTGTGCACGAACGTGACACGACGGAGTAACGAATGGCGTGGATGCTTGACCGGAAGCCTTTAGCTAAACAAGTCGACTTGAACAACGAGGGTCAGCATCCAATATTGAGTGATGATTGCTGTGGTCAATAATTTTGGGGAATTATTTACCGCTACTAGATGTTCTACAAGCGACATATGTTTATTACACGCTAATCAAAGAGAAGTGGAGAAATTTAACGGAGTAAATCCTAACAGAGTCACACAGATCTGTTGAAGATGTCAGCGTTAAGATTGCCAGAATTCAACAATACACACAGGAAAGCACTTTTCGTGGTACTGGCTCTTCGTCTCAGTGAGAAGCATGGTATAACTTTCATAGGACATTCCGGACATTTTTGTAAAATTTTTGACACCAAAATACTTATGGGTTCACTGGGTAACCAAACAGATCCGAAGTCTTAAACGCTACTAAACCACTTTGGTCATAGAGTCCAAAGTGAGGGACTAACTGGATGTTAAAACAGAGAGCCTACATCAGTTTGAAATTGAGTGGAATCATACAGTCAAGTAGTCGTTTAACGGTTACATAAAAATGCGGATGTACATGAACTGAGTTAATTGGTAAATACATCAATATGAGTGGAATAGGATAGCTATGAGAATAATCCTTGTGTGTTGGAAAAACTACTCTTTGCCAGACGATAATTTCAACAAATCAGTTCACCGCAATCATCACTAGCAGCATTCAGCTTTCAAGTGAATGGATGATACCCTAATTTCTGTCTGTCATCGTACTGACTGACTGAGATGAGTAGTCGGCAAGCATCCATGTCAAACAGTAATTCTTGCTAGTCAGATTGAAGTGACCTAAGCAAAGGGTAATAGCTGCACTCATCTTCGGTCGGCCTTGTTAGCGATGGTTTCCCACCGTAACCTAGTTCGGAATCAGCCCAAGTGACTCAAATTCTTGTGAACTAGTACACAAAAATAAACCCTCATTTGAAGATGATCTGGATAAACGGCTGTCTGACGTTTAGGTCAACTCGATCCTGCTAGCAAGAACCATTGCTCGACGTCCGTAATTCTCATCTACTAATGTCGATTAGTGTCATGTATACCATCTTGCTATATTGCTTATTTTCTTAGTTATCGTGTATTGCAAAGGAAAACATAGTGGGGTTTTTGCCCTAAGATGGGTAATTTGCGCATGACGAACTCATTTCAAAAGCATTTGTTAGACATCTGATTGATACAAGACACCAGATAGACACACAGAATTCCTTCTAAATAATAGACAAATAGGCAAGTTTATGTCTCTCGTTCATAGCAGCAATCGTTGTCAAACAGTTAAGTCGGAAATCGGGTTATCGCAAAGATGCTGAAGGAAGTCTTTCGCTACCTTTATAAAGTGTTTTTCAACTTTGATTGATTATATCCTCCCTTATTGAAGTCACATGTTGGTCTGTTTTCACTTTTAATTGCATTACCACTTGTTAAACTTCATGTTTCATATGTCTGATATGTAATTGATGATAATAATAATAATATATTCTCATTTTTGTACATGAGGGACGCCAGTTTACGGGCATCATCAATATGATAAATTATATGTACGATTAGCAAGCATATTTAATAATAATATAATAATAATAAAATACATATGTATTCCTACCTATGTAGGACACACCAATTGTACAGGCATGGATAAGTATTATTTAAATCACATAAATTTGGTTTATGGTGAAATTGATGGTTGCAGTCGTTTTTGTCTTTGGTTTGTGGGAACAATATGATAACTAGTCATTCAATGGAGCACATCAAGAAATATAGAAATCTTGTCTTCGCCTTAACAAGAAAACCCGAGTATGTTTTGGATGGATTACAAATACTTGGGCAAAAAAAAGCTTGAAGTCATTCCCCCACATAACTTTGCTGTGTATGGCATCGAATCTTATTCTTGATTTATATCCAAATTAGGTATTAATTTAAAATAAGTGATACACTTGTATAATCTTGTCAGCATTTTCATCAGAAGTGAATTGGACTCAATTCAGACTAATAATAATAGTTTATATTTTCTTATAAACGGGTATTTTCAAGAAATGCAAGCTATTTTTGCAGACAAGATCAGTTATGTTATAAATTACGATCGTGAAGTATTATAAATTAATACTTTTTCATTTGGTATAAAGGTATATTCCACAATTGTAATCCAGGATGCGTCGTGGAGGAAGGTAATGGGTTATTCACGAGGCACTTGTAGGATATGGGACCAGTAGTGTCTGCAGATCATTTGTCATTGTAAGTGGTCAACTATCTGCATTCGTTATTCTCATTCAAAATGTCATATAGAAGCTAAAATGGTGAGAAAAAAAAAAGAAAACAAACGACAGTAGCACAGAAGAAAGCAAGTGGAGTCCTCAAGGAGTGATTTATAAATTTATATGTATATATATATATATATTCTGTGAAAGTAACTATAATTATTTTGGGACACTAGCTAACTGGTCCTGTTATGCTTTTATATTATGTGTGAACTGATATTAATGTCCTGTGTAAAAATGTTTATCATGTATTTCCAATAATATTAACATTTATAACCGTAGTTTATTGTAGCTTATACGCTTAATGAACTTAAAGTATCTATGTACGGTGACTATTCCAAGGCTTCCTGTCGATTGCCTTCAACCATCTAATACCAATAAAATTGAAAGAAGGTTAAGTAAAGATCAGTATGATAGGCAGTGTAAGTGTAACAGTTGAAAAATATTACGTTTCAAGTCAAGTGCACTGTAAATTCAGTGACTGAAAAATGTTGTCAACATTCAGAGTATCTATGCTCATTCATCCGTCAAATAATTCCTCCGATAAATCTAACCAAAATAACAATAGTGACGACAACAATAAAATAGATAAGAGAAACTTATCATTCACGTATTTCAATTCTGATCAAGCTCAAGTTACATTTCAACTGATTAATTTGAATGAAGTTAATCAAGCAATGTTCAGAAGTGAGTTTTGTAAAAGTGCATATTTTACAGTGGTGTTTGTCATTACAACGATCAGCGTTCGATATCCAGTTTTACTTAAGTGATGCGACTGGATGAATGAACTAAAGGATTTCGATAAATTTAGATGTGAATTATTCTGCTACCGTGTGATTTGACGTGACAATCATTTTATTTTTAGATTAATCTGCTTTCACCACTGACTTGTAATATCGGACCGGGATTCTCGTTAGAGATTAGAGCAGTCAACTTATTGATATATACATCTGTGTCCAAAAGGACCACTCCTAAACGTGTAATGATTAGGTCTTTGTTGTTTCTCAAGTCTTTAAGCTGCTGTTTGTGTTCCTTTGTCAGGAGGTGTCGGACTTTAGTTTCTGAGTTGAGGTATTGATTGCAGCAGTCGAAAATTGTAGACTTGAAATGTAAGAGATCTGCATCAGAGAAAGGAGAAACGTAGCTTGTTTTTGACTAATAAGATTTGCAAATTGGACACAGGTGTGCAGTCTGTTACTGTATAGATTTACATCAAAAAATTTCAACCGTAAAGATAGGGCTTCTAGTTGTAACGTAGACAAGCTGACGGAGGAGTGATTGAAACAAATTTATTCGGATCGATGGGGAACTTCCTCTGTACTTCGACGGATTTGAGGCACCTGTTCAAATCAGATTTAACATTCTCAGTTCGTTTGCTTTGCACCAAGATAACATATTCATTAAACGATTCTCTTTCACTTGATGATAGTTCGGAAAGAGTAGAAGACCTCTGTGATATATTTCTCTGTAACTCGAATATGCGCGTGCTAATAGAATCAATCAGCTTTCTGGTGTGACTTTGGAGAGTTTTGGAATTGGTTTAATTGTGAT
The DNA here is from genome assembly GCA_944472155.2 of Trichobilharzia szidati. Classification (NCBI taxonomy): domain Eukaryota; kingdom Metazoa; phylum Platyhelminthes; class Trematoda; order Strigeidida; family Schistosomatidae; genus Trichobilharzia; species Trichobilharzia szidati. The sequence goes on along the minus strand of OX235279.1, from coordinate 132,698,416 downwards.
GTCTTCGGAGTGCCTTCCAAAACCACTTCGGATATCGATGATTCTTAATGCAGTCTTCAAAGAAGTCCAATTTTGCATCCACTTTGGCAAGTTTGACAGAGTAATGCAGAGACCCATTGAGTTCCTTCACTGTCACAGGGTTTTTGCATTGTTTTCGAATCGTGGAAAATACCCATCGGGACATTAGAGGGAAAAGAAGAAGAAGTTCAGTTCCTTCGTTTTTCAACAAGACTTGAATAATTAATTCCAAGTTTGACCACAAGTTAATATCAGTCAGAGAACCACTAAAAATGAGGGAGTTCTGGACAACCGTTCCGTCCTAGTCTCAGACTTTTCAGTGGTACTCCGCCGCCACCCCACCGGGGATCGAATTGCCAGAAGTAAGAATTCATGGACCATTGGATTCCGTCTCAATTACTGAATGGTCAGTGAGCTCGCCTCGTAATCTGAAGTTCCTGGTTTCAATCCCCAGTGAAGTAGTGGGTGAGAACTATTAAGGATTCCAAAACTAGAACAAAACAGATGACCAGTACTTCCTGATTATCACTGGTTTCCTAACTGCTATCACTTCGTTACCAAACATGAAAGCAATCAAATCCCTATAAATTTACACTTGAATTTTTTTTATTCCTTTACGTTCCCAGTGGAACATGGGGCTTCAAGCTAGAGGCTTGAAGTTTCGGTAGCAGTGGTATTTATTTTTACGGGATGGGGTTGCTAGCCTCATGCCCAACCTTCCCTCTTTACCAGTCTTATTACTGGTTTAGTGAGGTAAAGGAGTGCGTCGGCGGGGTATCGAACCTCGGATCACATGCGTGGTCGGCGAGCATTCTACCGCTGTGCCACCGATGGTTAACACATGAATGATTTATGCTTATTATTATTACTATTTGAATTTAATTTTCATTCTACCTGACGTCCATTTATAATAATAGAATCTGATATTCAAAGAGATTCAACTTTTTGTCCTACGCAACTAATAAATGATGAGCCAGTTATTTTCACAAGTGTTTATCCACTTCAACAGGCTACACAAGCAAGAAAGAAAGGTTATTTAGAATAATGCAGTTAAATCGAGCTTGGTAGATTCTCATCTTTGTACACAAGGCAAAAGATATTAGGATATTATATATATATATATATTGAGCTGGATGTTTATTCACAATTGGAAAAGCTTGTCCGAAGTGCTCTTTCGAATGGTTTTGTGAATATATAACCGTAAATTAGAGAATAACAAAGTGTTTAGAAGTCTAGAGATTTTTACGAAGACAATGTTGTTTTGCTGTATTAGTTTGTCGAAGATATGTACTCATTGTACTTTGTTCAGATTAGTCTTACTCCTGCCATTTGGCGTTAAATGCGTTTCAGTAAGCACAGAAAATGAAGAATGATTTATTCATGATAAGACAACATAAAGGGAGAGCAGAAAGACACTGTTAACAGTGTAGTAAAAAGTAAGCAACTCATTCTTACTGAATGATAAAAATCAGGTCTACATCTCTGGATTGTAACAGTGTCTTTGTAACGAATCATATGAGGGGAATTTTACAAAAGAGTAGGGAAAAGATTTTTAGCTCAGTAGAAAGAAAACAATGCTTCATTCTTTCTTATCTCTAAGCATATGACCAGTGGTTGGAGAAACTCAAATTCTACTTGACGTTCGTAGTTCCCTTAGACACGAATTACTAATATTTTCATACTATCAGGTATCCAGATGAAATTGCAGAATCTGACTATGCATTCATTCTAGCTCAAATTCTGAGAGATATGCTCAGTAGGATTGCTAATAAGGCAACGAAATTAACCAGTTCACTCACTCATTCGCTCAGAGACCAACTTAATCGGCTTGAAGACCCAGTAAATCTAATTAGGAAATGAATATAATGTACCGAATACTATGTAATGACTGTAACGTCAATAACATGGGTCCAACAAGCAGACCAGGGTCAATTAGGTCATCGGAACATGATAGTTTAAATGCATCTAGAATGACTGATTCTGCTAAGTTAAATAATCTGGAAGGAAAGGTTGACCATTGAAATGCATTACTTTGTATATAATTATACAATATGGAAGTCTACATCTTTGTACGTGGCTCAAACTAACTGTTGTGGATTTCATGAACTGATGCCATGTCAATGAAATCCACAACAGTTAGTTTAAGCCAGTCACGTAGGAAGGTGTAGACTTCCTGACTGGTTGGGGTCCTCGGGACGATAAACACCAATGGCTGGAGATAATTGGTGATACGGCCCAAAGTCGTTCTCAATGGCTGGCGTAGATGCATCCAATCCTTCCGACTTATAATATCCAATAAGACTATATGGTTCTTCGATATTACTTTTCTTTTTGCCTCATATCTCTGTTTACTATCTCTCTTTTGCATTTCTTTTTACTTTCTTCCTCTTCTCTGGCTTTGTGTTCTGGTTGAAGCGTGGCGACGCCAACTGCTGCGCATCGTTGCAAAGTACTATGCTGAAACCAGTACGTCATACAATATGGTGGGTGGATATATATAACTAGCTTAATGTGTTTAGTAAATTTATAGTCTTCCTCATTTTGACCTCCCCGTTCATAAAGGATGTACTCCGTGAAAGTTTAGACATCATCTGTCAACACGCTGATCTCCTTCCTACACCAACTCTTGAATTTTAGTAGCTTCTTTTATTATATACCAAGAGTATACAGTTTCAGCTAAACAACAAAGTGTGTGCCAAATTGAAGGAATATTCCAGGGTAAACCATTGGGTCCTGTAATGGCAGATATTACCGAAAATACCCATTGAGTCATGAAGAAAATAAAAGACGGATTCAGCGAAGAAAATTTTCTTTATCGACGAAATCATCTTCAGAGGCTGTACAATCGTATTTATACTTACAAAAATATATAGTGGTCTATTATTGAGTAATAGGGGGTGACATAATTGATATAATTACTCAGAAGTGGCTTTAGAAGTGAAAATTAGAAGTTGAAAATTACGTGTTACTCAACGGCAAAAAGATAGAAATTTGATAAGGTTAAAATTGCTATTAAGTGAGAATAAAGGTATTTGAGTGTCAATTTAACAAGTGTGAAGAGGGTGTGAAAATATACAAAAGGAGCATATGAGAGTGATAATAGTGAATTAATTATTGAAGCAAAAGCTAACTAAAAGTGAAAGTAGAATGAAAAGAAAAAATAAAAAAATATTTCATTTACAAGGAACGATTAGTGAAGAGGTTAAGACCAAGGTAGAATAAGAGACTGGACAAACTTTTTCTGTATACAGAGTTCAGGGTTGTATTGATGAATTGCTAGAGCCTCCGCCATACACAAAAGCCGAAACCTGACGCCCTTTGTACCATTTGGCTTCACTTTGTAGATGATCTTGAAAGACGATTCTGGTGGAGCTACGTGGCCTGAGTTCACCAAATGCTCGAGAATTGAGCTAGTAATTGTCTTACATTGTCCCTTTGCTAACCATGCCGGATAATGCTCAGAGATGCGTTTGGAAAGCGTGCGCTTTGTGCGGCCAATATAACTAGCTCCACACGAGCAAGTGAATTTATAAACACACATTGAGGTGGCCCAAAGCGGCAGTTTATCCTTCACACACCCGTTGATCATTTGTCGGCTGTAAAAGTTGATACGTAGCTCAGCCATAAAGAAGGCTTTCCTCAGTGATCTGCATAAGCGATTCTTCAAGATCTCAGCTGCGGTATCACCTTTAAATTCAACACTCATAAACAGTAGTTTCTTCGGCACCGTCTGTATTCTAAAGCCACTTCTGAGTAATTATATCAATTATGTCACCCCCTATTACTCAATAATAGACCACTATATATTTTTGTAAGTATAAATACGATTGTACAGCCTCTGAAGATGATTTCGTCGATAAAGAAAATTTTCTTCGCTGAATCCGTCTTTTATTTTCTTAATGGCAGATATGTTTATGCTTAGTCTGAAACAGACAAAACTTAAGTGTGCAACTGATTGGATAATAGCCTACTATAGAGACGCAAACGACACAATTATTTTATGCAGTGATTTGAGTCATGCTTCTTATCTGCTTGGGTTATTAAGGGATGTCCATGAAAGCATCAGTTTTACAAAGGAACACGAATGTGATGGGACATTCACCTTCCTCGAAATCGGCTTGGTGAGGAGAAAAGATGGGATACTCGTAAGACCGATTTATTACAAGGACGTGTGAAGTGGTCTCTACCTAAATCTCAACAGCTTCTGCCCAGTCAGTGGAAAACGAACGCTAGAGAAGACGCTGTTCTGTAGAGCAAAACATATATGCTCAGAGGATAAATCAGACAATAAACTTATATTAGAATAAAGCAAGAGCAACAGTTCTTGCAGAAAAAAATGGTACCATCATTTATTTCGTTGGCTTCTCATCAGCTGCTTACAGGCTAAAGTCATTATTAAATATATCTACAGAAACAATTTGAAAATACTTGCACAAAGTTCGTTTTTAAACAAAAGATGTTGAAGAGAAGTGGTCACCCTCAAAGATTCATTAACAAGTACGGAAGATCTGAAGTCGCAAATGTCAAACAAATCGCAGTGGAGAAAAAGCCAATGTACATTCAACTTGATTATAAAGGTGAAAACATTACAGCAATGGTCAACAGAAGACTGAGCGCATCACTAGCCACAGCCTATCCTGCAGCCAAGCTCTCTCCCATCTACCGAACAACTTGCTCTTTGGTGCAATCAAAAATCGATAGATATCCTTCTCACGTTAACTCCAACTGTATATACAAATTTACATGTATCTGCAGGAGCAGTTACATTCAAACGACAGAAAGAAGGGCATATCTATGATTTTCTGAACACGTACCAAAAGCTTATGTCTAAAGAGAACAAATGCGTTAAGCAGTACCATCGCCAGGCATCTCCTTGACAGGGGTCATGAGGTGGACGTCGCAAGATCGCTCAAAATTATCAATGGGCAAAAGAGTTCAGTTTTCCTCAAGTTTACAGTTTACAATTTATGTAGGATAGTAGGCTATATGCCTGTGTTAATCCTTTCGATTTGTTGCACACAGGTCCAATCTCGCCTTGAATGAATCATCGGATGGCGCTGATACGACGTGTTCCGGTAGGCAGTTCCAATGGTTCACAATTCGATGCGAAAAACGGATATATAGATGGAGACGATTCGACCGTGGTTTTTGAACCTTGAGGTGATATCCTCGCAATTGGTTGGTGCTAGAAGGAAGAAATAAATTAGATAAATTAGCTCCAAAATCATTTCTTGGGATACGGTATGCTAGTATTAGGTCACTCCTAAGTTGTCTGTATGACAGTAGAAATAAACCCAGTCGACTTAACCTCTCCTCATATGAGAGGGTTGAGAAACCCTTTATTAGCTTAGTTCCTACTCTTTGTACCCTTTCTTATAAGTCTATTTCGTATTTGAAACACGGGCTCGCTGCCTGGATCCCATATTCCAAATGAGGGCTGATATAAGTCGGATATAATATACGAAATATTTCAGCGTCAAAATTCGCAAAAGCCTTGCGTATGGCCCATAATATTCGAAAACCCTTAGTGGTTGCAGCTCTACAGTTTGTTGCTGTTTTCAAATCATGCTGCACAACCACTCCCAAGTCCTTGTACTCAGTGACCACTGGGAGAGTAATGCCATTCATTGAGTAATTGTGCACGTGACTATGAGATACATGCATGACTACACTCTTGCTTAAGTTAATCTCCAAGGCCCAGTGCTTACACCAATCACTTAACAAGTTTAAATCTTCCTGCAAAGCAAGTTGATCACTGTCATCGTGTAAAGCCCTCCATATCTTGATGTCATCAGCAAACAGTAAGCAGGATGACTTAACTACCGATGGAATCTCATTAACATAAATCAGGAAAAGAAGTGGGCCTAGAATTGTACCCTGAGGAACGCCACTCTTAACCGATTCCCATGTTGATAAAACCCCGTTAACTCGTACTCTTTGTCTTCTGTCCTTTAGAAAGTCTTGAATCCAGTCGGCAACCACTTTATTGATTCCCAGACTACCTAACTTTTCTAGAAAACCTGAATGAGAAACCCTGTCAAACGCCTTGCTAAGGTCGATGAATATGGCATCCACCGGTATATTAGCATCAGCTAGGCTTGCCCAACTTTCTCTGGCCAAAAGAAGGTTGGTCAAGCAAGAATGACCTGCTCTAAAACCATGCTGTTCCACAGCGAAAAGTTTGTTCTCTTCAATGAACTGAATGATAGCATCACGAATTATTCTTTCTAGCAGTTTAACAACAATACTGGTCAAACTGACAGGACGATAGTTCTGAACTAAGTTTCTAGATCCGGTTTTGAAGACCGGACTAATGATGGCATCTTTCCAGTCTCTTGGACATTTAGACTGGTCCAGAGACATATTAAAGATTACCGATAATGGCTCAGCTATGTTTTCAGCCAATGCTGTTAATATACGTGGGTGGAGTCCATCAGGGCCACTGGACTTACCAGGATTGAGCCTTAGAAGCCACTTTAGGACAGTATCCTTTCCAATATATAAGGGTGTCATTTTTAAGTTAGCTTCTGGAAAAGTTACAAAGCTGGTATCAATATTATCAGAGAATACTTGACTAAAGTGATTGTATGATTTTTGTTTAAAAACGAACTTTGTGCAAGTATTTTCAAATTGTTTCTGTAGATATATTTAATAATGACTTTGGCCTGTAAGCAGCTGATGAGAAGCCAACGAAATAAATGATGGTACCATTTTATTCTGCTAAAACTGCTGTTCTTGGTTTATTCAAATTCATTAAGAGGTATAAATGTATGAAACTTATATTACCCGGAAAGTAGGAGAAAAAATTGTTGCCAACGAAGTCTCATCAACAGATATAGCAAGAAACAACGTAAAACCAAGAAGTAATTACAGTCAGCAAAACACCGATTTTCACTCACATTCACTAGTTTCCCCACTCCTAAAATCCTGATCATTGGCAGAGTCAAAAACTCAAAACCCCTCATAGTTTACCTGTGTTTACCAATTTACATATAACTGAAGGATCAGTTAGATTGAGAGGAGAGAAAGATGCTTTGAATATGTACGAAAAAGCCCTTCATTAATGGGACAGAATGGTTCAAGCTCGTAAGTTACCATTTTCAGAGTGGACGCACTGAGAGTATTCAAAATAATTAATAGACAAAACAGCCCGTCTTCTTCGGTTGGCTCAGGATATTTCAGTACACGGCTGAAACCTGGCCTCTGTGTTCAAAATGAATTCGTCATAGGACTTCATTTAGCCTGGTAACTTTCTCTTTAGCCACCCTTTGCCTTCTTATTTCTTGAAACACCTCAAATAGCTCACACTTACAGCAGACGTGTTTCAGTTTTTTAGAATATTTGTCTGCAGACCAACAGCAAAGAAATAGTTGAATCAGTAGTCTTCTGCTATCAGATGTTTTCTAGGTAGTTACCGTTCAATGTCTTTACGTGCAGATGATTCTACAACATGATTACAGGGACCTATTGTATAATGGTGTTTTAATTATTGACGGGTGTAACATGCATCTCACGGCGTTAATAATTAAGAGAAGTTAATGAGTTATTTAAAACTCATTTACTCAGTATCAGTTTATGATCCATACTTGTTGTTTAAGGTCTGTTGATACTGCCTAGTTACTCAGGGTGAAGTAGGTGGTGCGAGTTTCAACTCTGGAGCAAATTGGTGGGGAATAGAATGCTAAAGCCAGTGACTCACGTCTACATACTACAGTCAAAAGAAGTGAATGGTGGAAAAGTATCAAGATTGATAGAAATAACCGGATCGGAAGAGGACAATAAGAATGAACTAAGCCAATGAAACAGAATATCAGTAAATTATAAACAGCCAGATTAAGGAATACTGATTGAACAGAAGTGAGCATGTGGATAATAGTAGCTTGATACAAACAAATTCAGCTGTTTGGTGCTTAAATATTCAGGTATAACAAACATACATTACCACCACCGGAATGAATAAAGTCTGGTTTGCAAACTAATTTAAGATTAAACTACACACTATTTCTCCATTTTCATTTTGTTGTATAAAATGTGCTAGGATCCATATTTATCACAAATGAAAGGAGATGAATATCCTCTCACTAGACAAATAAAAACCTAGAAATAATGGTTCACAAACATAAAAATTAATTACCAGTCATGGTTTGCCCTTATATTTACGACTATGATTGCATATCACAAGCTGAAAATTTCATACTTGTACCAAAATACTGTGTGGAAACAAGTTATAATAGAATTTTTTTTAAATAGAAAAACAAATGTCTTACAGTGGTAAGAACAAAGTATTTTAGAGAATTATAAAATTCTCAACTATCGGTCTACAACTAATAACTTGCGGTTTGAGCATGACCCAAAACAGGCTTATACGAGATATTTAGAGTTTATTTTTGTCTAGATTTTGAGGATTTTATTACATACCTTGCATTCCGAGTGGAGTGTAGAGCTTCAAACTGTTTTTTTAAAGTTTAGGTAGCACTGGTGTTATTGGTTTTTCCTGGTGCGGTTGCTGGCATCTCGCCCAAGCTTCCTCATTTATCAGGCTTACTACCAATTAGATGAGGTTTAAGAGTGCGTCGGTTGGGAACCGAATTCGTTATTCCATGTGGCTGGCGAGCGTTCTGTCACTGAATCAGTGTCATTTTGCATACCATTTATTAATGGGTAATTCTCCATCGCTTTTCCTACCTAACTGACATATGAGCTTCCAAAGAAAACTCTTGGAGGACGCCTGTGATTTTGATTTGATATTATTGTACTAGATAACGTCTATCAGTAACCTGGGTGTTATCAATGTGACAAATCTAAGAGCTCATATGCCAAGGGAGATTAATCATTTTGGTCCAGGAAAACAAAAGACTGGAAATTACTAATCTTCATAAATAATACTTATAGTTTAAAACTCAGCTGAAGTGACTCATGAGTCTAATGCATAACTCTTCAAAGTTAGCGACGATGTACACTGAGTTTGAGTGTTGGAAATAACGCCACTATGAACCACATCCAGTTGACGGATCCTAAATACGGTGAAACCTGATTTATAGATTTCATAGTTACCAATCACCTACCTAATGACATTAGTCTAATTTTTTCGTGTCAAATTACTATTCTGAATTGACGAAATATGAAAACAAATCAGCAGTTTATTACTGTTGAACAGCCTCTGAATTTTTGAAATGTTGACGCTTAGAATTACTTCGATTGCCTTCGGCTTGTGAGTTCAACTGTGAGCTTCTTAACAACGTTGATAAAGGAAATAGAAAATTGTCTGTGAAGAACAATTTTTTAGTAAATATCCGTCTTGAACACACAATAAATAGCCTGCATTCAACTTGAACAGTTTTCTTAATTTTGTATCCCATTACAAATCATTTCCTAAGAAAAAATTTATATGATACCACAGCTTCGTAAATTCAGTTGTAAATATTTCCTTGAAACTCGAATGATCTTATTTAGACACGAAAAACTCAACTTATCTGTGTAGTTGCATAATTAAGAGTTCTAAGTCCAGAGTCCATAACCAGCGAATCAATGCAACTGTCAAACAATATATTTTGAAGTGTTTGCTTGCAGATGCTGAAGTGAGCCAACAGAAGTTGGAGAACCCCAGAAAGCCATGGAGTACTGAACAGCTGTCTCATCCTGCTCCGAGATTCTTCAGTAAGCACCCATCACTCCATCCAGAATCAAACTGATGACCTCCAGGTAAACAGGTGAGCTCATTGACCATTCAACGATTAGGAAGAAATCCAGTGACTACCGTAGGAATTTTAACTCCTGAGAACTCACAATATGTAGCGCTACCGCCAGCCAATGTTATTAGCCAGTGTCTGTCCTCACACCTGATTTGGTGGATCCCACTGGCCACATCTTCTCGTTAAAACTACAGACTTCATCATGTAGTCGGTCGATAGTTAGCACTGCATTAATTTTCCAATACTGATTTTCAGGGATTTTGCTGATATGAAGTCAGATCATGAACTGACATTAGTTAAAGAATTACTGGAAATCAGAGAGTACTGTGAAGTTGTGCAATGGGATTCTGTCCCATGGTCAATGTGCTTGTCTCGTAATCTAAAGGTTCGAAGCCCGATCCCTAGTGAGTTCATGGCTGTGCACTGCAGAAGAGTCCCAAACGAAGATGAAGTATCTGTTCAGTACCAGTTGATCTCTTATTGTTATGTCGTGTCAATCCACGATTTAACTGGAAATTATTATTTTGAAAAAATCCTTTTCATATTTATACTTCGACTACTTGTAAGTAAAAATAGAGAAATCAAACGAGAAAAAAACTTGTCAAAAGGGGAACGCTGGTTAAATAAGGCAAAATTTGAACTGAACTCAATGAGAAAGATAATCAGCAAAATAAACAGCGAAACCCCTAGACAAATATGATGAACAAGCAAACTAAAAAACTAGATACCTCTCAATTGGCAAACAAGTAAGTTAAAGAATAGTGATCGATAATCCTGTCTTCATTGACTTCAGCAGTGAGATTACCATTTGGCTACCTGATCAGAATGACGTCGAGGAATCTGCAGAAGACATTTGACGGAGAGAATAACAGGAACAAAATTAAATGCAGATAGTTCTGGATTTTAGTTACACAATTATTAACTTAAAAATAAGCAACTATTTTCTAAAAAAGGCAGTATTTGATGAATTCATAGATTTCCGTTGGACTAGTCAGCTGAATACTCTACGAACATTGTTATTTATACAGTTTCTAAGGTTAAATACGTACAAACACATGAAGATTTTGACAACAAATAAGTATCAATTTCAAAAAAATATGTGATATATAAACGGTGACTGGTAATCTGTTAACGCCATTAAGCAGTGAAAAATATTCATTAAAGTATACATTAACGTATAAAGTAGATTTACTATGGTAAAAATAATACAATTATAAACAAAAAAAGGTTTGAGGTTGGTGAAATAAGAGGAAACTTAGTAAAAAATGAATAAATTTGATACATGTAAATTATATGGGACAAAATAACAACTTGAACGTGCCTCACAAAGATCTGTACTCACTTTTGATTTGTAAATATCCTCAAGAAAAAACAGCAGTATGCCGGATAAAATAACGATGATTATAATAATAACAATGAAAAAAAGAATTGCAAAGAAAAGGGGGAACGGAAGCAAAACTTTTAAAGGTAGCATAAAAGTATGGTTATAAGGTAGACCTAAACTAATTACTGTTTCGTTTGGTATACATAGGTCCTGCTTCCTTATTCTAACCGCACAAGCTTATTAATAACTATAAGGCTTTTACTCATTGTCACAGGATGATAACAGTTCAGTGATGCTATGGGACTGAAATCCTTGGAATGCCATAATGAGTACTGTAAATACACCTGAGACAGTGTTCAGCAACTCGAACCCAATATACTTCCTTTGACGAACACATATACATTTCGATACGTCCAGGATCGATGTCTTATTTTCGCCTGTTGTTTGTATTATCCCCGTTGTTGTGTTTATAAGCAACATATCTGCAGCATAAAAGGTCCTTTTAATTACTTTCTGGGTGACATTATCTCCTTTGAAATGTTACTTTATATACATCTTCATTTGTGTTGGTCGACAGTCTGTGATATTACTTTTCCGTTGTTATCTTTTGCATACTTATTTACAAACCTTTCTGAATAACCATTTTTCACTAATGTCTCCCTCAAGAATTTCTCGCCGTAGTCTAGTCTGCTACTTAAGCATACTTTTCCTGCTCTATCAAGTCACGTTCTAACCAGACTCCTTTTGTACCGAGCTGAGACAAAGCTATTGAAATGCACGAACTGTCCCGTCCAAGTTGGATTTTGATCTACGGATCTCTTTATAGTCCCACCAGCCTATTTAAGCAGGTTCACAATCCAGGAAATGTATATTGTCTTTATCTTCATGTCCCACCATAAATCTTATACTACCACTTTTTTATATTTTTACAATTCCTTTACGTTCCCAGTGGAACACATGGCTCCAAGCTAGAGACTTGAAGTTTCAGCAGCAGTGGTATTTATTTTTACGGGATGGGGTTGCTAGCCTCATGCCCAACCTTCCCTCTTTACCAGTCTTATTACTGGTTTAGTGATGTAGAGGAGTTCGTCGGTGGGGAATTGGAACCCGGACCACATGCGTGGTCGGCGAGCATTCTAACACTGTGCCACTGACGCACATATATATACTGCCATGGTATGATTTAAATTATTTCAACATGGCCTCGGCTTCAATCTTATTTCTCCATACTATGTTTATGTCATCCATATACCGCAGATATATGCCAGGGTTACCTAAATAATGCTTTAAAGCAGTATATTGTAGACTCTGCCAGAAACGTATCTGCAAATCGGATCTCTAATGGGCTTTCGATTGATACTCCATCTGTTTGAAAACACGGTTCATTACTGAACACAGACTGTACCGCTTTAGTACACATATGCAGTAACTTCCTCAAACAGTACCTCGATATAAGACGCTCGTCTTCTATACCACAAATAAAGTCAATCGTTTCCTTGACGGCGGTATTCGTAGAAAGCTGAACAGAATCACACGATACAAATTTCTTGCCATCAACATCCAGTTTAGTAAATTTTTAGGTAAATTGAAAGGAATCAGAAGCTGAATTTCTTGGGAACTGTTTTCTTCGTGGGATACACAGCCACTGTGCTAATTTGTGATACGGAGAATTTACCATAGACACCACAGGTCAAAGCGGGTTTGCCTCTTTATGTATCTACATACAACCATATATTTTGGCATGTGAGATCCAACAGGTTGTAAACCAATAAAACTTTCGATATCGACATATTAATCTTTTAACAACTTCCTAAGTCGTTTCACTATCTCCTTTTCGATTGTCTGACTTTTACCTTTGTAATCCATCTGAAATTTAGACTCATCCGATAGTATTGCTTTCATTTTCCCTAAATAGTCATTCCTATCCATCATAACCGCATACTATCCTTTAACAGGATGTCTTTGTTTCTTGCCAGCTATAAGCACTGCTTCTAATGCTCCTTCGATATGCTAGCCATGTGGTTAGCTGGCATAATCCTATATCGGTGTAAGCTATACACCGTTTTCGATCTCAACCATCCAGCAGTATCATCGGAAACAGCTTAAAAGCTTTTTAATTCATCAAGTAGAATTTTGACTTTGACTGTCTACATCTACCTGGTCAGCATTCCACACAAAATTTGAAACCCAAAGATGTCATCACCATCTGTAACTTCGTTTATGTGAAATTAGATAAGTTCTGAACATATGAATTTGGCTGATATGGAAAAGCATCACTTAAGTCATTATGTAGTAAAGATCTGTGGAGTTATATCTTTCACAATTTTTTTTACTTTTCTTAGAGTCTAGTGTATATATTTTGGAGTTTCAAATAGCATTATATTGGGTGATCACTTTTCAAACGTATCACATTACTTCCAAGTATAAATAACACTGTGTGATTTATCAACATAAAATCTTATCCATAATGGAGTTATCGTCAACCACCGTGCCCAAGTTTTATACTTATACAGATAAGCCCTTAATAATATCTAGCTCCGAGCAAATATGGGAGCCGGTTAAGCGTTGAAGAGTCGACCTAATAGGTCTTAAATTATGCTCGTTTGTAAGCATCCTTTAGAAAATTCCAATCTGACCGTATGTTTAGATGTTATGGGAGGAGCTTCCTTATTGTCAGTGTGTACTTTGATGAAAATTTTTCACTGTTTAATGGCGTTAACAGATTACCAGTCACCGTTTATAGACCACATATTTTTTTGAAATTGATGCTTATTTGTTGTCGAAATCTTCATGTGTTTGTACGTATTTAACCTTAGAAACTGTATAAACAAAAATATTCAAAAACCTTCCTCACGCTAAGAAAATACCCACAAGCAGTAGAAATCCATTAATTAATGCGTCTGAAGCTTATGTATTTACTCCCAACAATGACATTGCAGATCAAATGAGATAAACATATCACCGATCTCAAAATAACACATCAATGAACTATAATTCAAGGATTCTGCACACAACGATGTTATGTATGAAAATTGACCTCAAGCTTTATCTTTTTTCCCAGGCACTTATAATCCATCCATCAAAGACCTGGTTTTTTTGTTAATGCGAAGACAATACTTCTGTATTTCCTGATGTGTTGCACTCACTGACAATCTAGCAGATTTTTCCAACTTTGCACAGAAATGATTGTATATAAGTGAAAAGGCTGTTTTATACTACTGGGATTAACATTTATCAAGTGTATGTATAATCTCCAGCGAACATGTAAGGCATATCTTGCTACTGCCTGTAAATTGTGATTGAATTATATGGTTCTATTTCTGTAACAATTTGATGATGCCTGTAAACTGGCGTCCCTCATGTACTGTACTATGAGAATAAATTTATTTGTTTAGTATTCAGCTGACTAGTCCAACGGAAATCTATAAATTCATCAAATACTGCTTTTTTCAAAAGTAGTTGCTTGTTTTAATATTTTGAATAAATACAACTAACTGGGGTGAGTGAATATCATACGTTGTATACTTATTAGCATTTACAAACGTATTTCTTACTAGCAAAACGACCAGGTGACCCATCTTTCAATAACTTCATGAGTTTAAATCATGACTCATAGCGTATCCGCTCAGTCGTGCTTTCAGTGAATCATAATAATATTCAAATAACCATTTATATATTTTTTCAGTAATTTAATAGTTCCCATTGTAGCATTAAGAACACAATATTTAGCGAAGAGACTCTTTTCAACGAATTTATTATCAAACTGTACAATCGTATATATATGGTTTTTTAAAAATTATATCAGGTGAGGGAATTAGGTCAAAGAGGCGACAGTTCGTCCAAAGTCAACAGATTGCATACTCAAGTGCGATTTGAAAATCTTATTAATCAAATCAGACCAACGATCTCACACCCACATCACCTGAGGAATTCCAACACTTTAAATCTACAGTTCTTGATTGCTGTCATCAGTTTACTAGTTTAAAACCTAGCTCCAATATTCTCCTGAATAAAGAGCATCAACTTAAAGAAGTAGAGAAGAATGATGATATTATTATATGCCGTCCAGACAAAGGTGGGGGTGTTGTAGTTATGAATCGCCAAGATTATGATGATTAAATCTCAGCGATCCTTTCCGACCAAATGAAATTCGCCAAACCCCATGGTGAAAAGAACAAGACACATCTAAATGAAAATCAACTGACTGATGTTCTCAAGAACATGAGGAATAAGTCAGTAATCTCGTCGGAAATATATGAACGCATCCGACCAGTAGGTTCCATGATACCACGTTTGTATGGACTACCTAAAATTCATAAGACAGGATTACCCCTCCACCCTATCCTCGATATGGCGGGTTCTCCTTACCTCGGAATCGCTCAATGGCTAGCTGAAATAATGGAAACAGTCAGAAGGCAAGTATCTAAGTTTTCCATTGATGATACGTTTAAATTTATTGATAGTATTAAAGATTTCAATGTCTCAGGCAAAATCTTGTTCTCATTAGATGTGACGTCGCTATTCACCAATGTTCCTCTCATGGAAACTGTTTGCTACTTATGTGATTATATTGATACACATAGTTTAAAAATAGGACTGCCGACAATCCACCTCAAAGAGCTTTCATTGAGATGCACGTTGAATGTTCAGCCCACTTTCAATAATGAGATCTTTAGACAGCGAGACGGCATTGCCATGGGATCACCACTGGGTCCCTTGTCGGCTGATTGTTTTATGGCAAAGCTTGAAAATTCCCAACTTAGTCAAACCATCGGTCATTTTGACATTTATAAAAGATACGTAGACGACACTTTCGTTATCTGAGATAAAAATGTAATTCTGGATGATGTCATGTTTGCTTTCAACAACTGCCATCCTTCTTTACAATTCACCGTAGAAAAGGAATCCGAACTAAGTATTCTCTTTCTTGATGTGTGCCTTAGCAGACGGAATGACGGATCTCTCAAAAGATCTATCCACCGGAAACGTACATGGAACAGACAACTAACTAATTTTTACAGTTGGGCGCCTATTTCCAGGAAAAGGAACTTAATTCATTCTCTCTGATCTAGGATAAGGAAAATTTGTAGTTCTGATTCCGTTGACTCGGAACTTGACTTCTTAAAAGCCACGTTCGCAGAAAACGGTTACCCTAACCGATTTATTGACAGCAACATGAAAGACAAGCAGTCTAGACTGGTCACCGACACAGTTCCAAAGAAAACCTTATTCATGAACTTGGAATTCAAAGGTGATCAAGCTTCAGATATGCTCAAAAATCGTCTCTCTAAATCAGTCAGTAAGACGTTCTTTGCTGTAAAATTACATATGACGTTCACTAGCCGCAAGTTGTTCTCTACCTCTGTAAAAGATAAGCTCCCCCGTCTGGCCGCCTCCATGTGCATCTATCAGTTCACCTGCTCTTGGTACATTGGCCGTAGTCAGAGGACGCTGTCCACACGGATACGAGAACATATTCCAGCTTGGTTTTACAAGGGAGAAAGGAAGTGTGTGCAAAGCTCTATTTTGGAACACCTGATCGACTTCTGTCACTCTGTCAACCCTGACCATGATTTTAAGATCATATATAGAATCCATGCTAACTTCCCGTGTTTTCTTCGTTACAGACTTCTAAAGACAGCTGAGGCCTTGGTAATTCATGACTTTAAGCTAGAACTTTGTGTACAAAAGAAGTAACATATAGAAAATCAAAACAAATGATTCAGCGAAGAGACTCTTTTCAACGAATTTATCATCAAGCTGTACAATCGTATATATATGGTTTTTAAGAAGTTATATGCGGTGAGGGAATTGAAACATAGGTGTGAATGCATAAAATAATAATAATATGAAATGCAATTAAAACTAAAATGTTTGTGATTATAATCGTAGTTAAATGTCAAGTGGCAAAGCAAATTAATGTCATATGTAGAATAATTCATAGGATGGATAGAACTTGAAAAAGGTGTGCAATTATAAGATTAGTAGACAAATCGAAAAAATAAAAACGTTACGTAATATTGTGTGAAATTTAATAGCATAGAATTTAATGTTGCATAAAGGAATTGATTTAGAATGACAAGTGGAACAAGTGAAATAATACCGGGGACAATTAAAAGTGAGAGTAGTAATAGTAACAATTGACTTAATAAGGAAGAGTATACAAATTGAATAGACAAAATTGAAAAAATGAAAAATTGGTAGAGCTAAAATATGATTGGGGATTACCATACTTTAGCATAGAGGGATTAAGACCATGAAAGTTGGAGGGGTTGAACGAACTTTTTCTGTACACAGAGATCTGGCTTTTCTGTTTCGATAGCCAAAGCTTCAGCAATACAGATGAGTCGGGTACGTAGGGATTTGGGTAAACTACTCTTTGCCTTGTAGTCAGTGATTGTAGATTTGAAGCATTGGAAGTCCTGTTCTGACTCTTGCAATCAATACCCTAATGCGAGATCAAAAATGCAAAGTCTTCTGACCAAACAGCACAAAGAAGAACTTAAACTTTTGACACATAACAACTATATACTACTAACATGCCCTGACAAGGGTGCAGGTGTTGTTATTATGGATCGTAAGGATTATATCGAAAAAATGTCAGGCCTGCTTTCAGACAACAGTAAATTCTCGAAACCGAACGAGAAAATTAAGACGGAATTAATTGAGAAACAACTCACAGAAGCTATAAAAAATATGAGGAACAATCATCTCATTCGTGAAGAATTATACGAAAAGATCAGACCAACAGGATCTCTAATACCAAGACTTTACGGTCTACCGAAAATACACAAAGCTGGCCTTCCACTCCGCCCTATCTTGGATATGTCTGGATCGCCCTATCATCCAGTAGCTGGATGGTTAGCTGAAATCCTTGAACCTGTCAGGGAACAGCTATCTAATCATTCCCTTTGGGACACCTTCCAATTTGTTGAATGTATACAGGATATAAATGCGTCGAATAAACATATGTTGTCTTTGGATGCAGAATCCCTATTTACGAACGTTCCACTGACAGAAACTATATGTTTTATATGCAAATATATAGAAGACAACAAATTGAATATAGGTATACCCACTACAGATCTGAAAGAACTACTTCTGAGATGTACATTGAATGTACAGTTTACTTTCAACGAAGCAATCTACAGACAGAAGGGTGGTATTGCAATGGGTTCTCCCTTGGGTCCTCTCCTTGCAGACTGTTTTATGTCCAGTCTATAAAATGATCAGCTGAAGCCTATAATCCAAAGCTTTCAAATGTATAAAAGGTATGTAGATGACACCTTTATTATTTGTAATAGTGATTGTAACTTGAATAATATATTAAATGTATTTAATGGTTGCCATCCGGCGATAAAATTCACACTCGAAATGGAGAACGAGTCTAGCATTCATTTCCGTAGAGGGATAGACATTTATTTATTTTGTTTATTTAGTTATTCTATGTACTCTTCCCTTATTACTACGATTATAATTATCATTATTATTACTATTCTCACTCTGAATCTTTTCCACTTGACATTTTAGACACAAAATTATTAAGTTTTATATTTTTATTTTTACAATATTGAATTCTATCTTATCAAATTTCACGCCATGTTATGTAACATTTTATATTCGCCTACTAATCCTATAATTATTCACCCCTTTCCAAAATCTATACACCCTATGTATTATTCTAAATATGACATTAATTATTTTGCCACTTGACATTAAACTATGATTATAATCACAAATATTTTAATTGCATTTCATACTATTATTATTTCATGTATTCACACCTTTGAACTAATTCCCTAACCGGATATAACTTCTTAAAAACCATATATATACGATTGTACAGCTTGATAATAAATTCGTTGAAAAGAGTCTCTTAGCTGAATTTATATATTTGTCATGTGCACAGTATCACCGGGCTAAATCATAAACTTATTGTTTAGAAGACTTCTTTTAAATCCAGTTTTATCGTATTACTTCAACAATCCTCAAAAATGTATACTTGTCAGAAGAGTTTAACCCAAGTTTTTCATTGCTATATTTTGACAAAGCATTACCATATAAACGTACAGACTTGAAAACACAAACATTAATGACTACTTTGATTTCCCACAAAGCAACAAGAAGACGTAATTTACCTGAATCATGTAATGTATTTGTGCAACACATTTCGAACAATCTGACCACACATGTAGTTGTCATAGGTATGCTACATATCTCATTGACTATGCATATTCTAAACGATAATTTAAAAAAACTGACCGTTGTTCGATCGCATTTCTAATACTTGTCCCACAATACATTACTGATGATTCAGATTTGCCTTTACTGGCTATTGCATGCTTAAATTAATGGATTTATAATTGTGGAGCCTGAAGAATTTATTCAATACAATTGTTCGCTCTAACTACTTCTGATCTAAACAATGAGACGTTGTGTCAAAATAAAATGGCGATCAATAAACCAAAGAAAGGAGGTACCGAATACATTACACAATTCAGATAAATTACGTCTACTCACTGTCTTGTTGAAATTCATAAAGGGGAATAACTGTTTCGAATACTTATATATCTTCTAATCAATACTGATATCTCGTAGTGACTACATATTTTAGTTCTACTTTTCAGATAGATTTTCTGACAGTAATGTACATATGTTCGAATATTGCGAACACAACACAAAAAGTATTCCTATCCTGAAGCAGTAATAATCCTGTTCATTTTACAGTCCTGAGCACATTTATAGCTTTACTGAATCTGTTAAGCACCAGTAACAAGTGTGTAACACACTTGCCTATTACTTTAAAATCGGAATGATGAGGAATGACTTTTACATTTTATTTTTGCATTTAACAAAACATTATCAATAGTTACAGGATTTTCATCATGAGCTGACATCAGTTAGAGAACCACTTGAAAACCTGGGAGTACTGGACAGCTGTTTCGTCCTAGTTTGGGACTCTTCAGCAGCACGCACCCACCGGGATTCGAACCCAGGACCTTCTGGTTACAAGGCGAGCTCGTATACCATTAAGCCACTGGGACGCGATCCAATGGCCCATGAATTCTAGCTTCTACCAATTCACGACATAGCGCGACCCCTAGCCAATGTCTTCGGCGAGTATTTGTCCTCACACCTGACCTGCTGCACCCTACTGGTGTGAGGACAAACACTCGCCGAAGACATTGGCTAGGGGTCGCGCTATGTCGTGAATTGGTAGAAGCTAGAATTCATGGGCCATTGGATCGCGTCCCAGTGGCTTAATGGTATACGAGCTCGCCTTGTAACCAGAAGGTCCTGGGTTCGAATCCCGGTGGGTGCGTGCTGCTGAAGAGTCCCAAACTAGGACGAAACAGCTGTCCAGTACTCCCAGGTTTTCAAGTGGTTCTCTAACTAATGTCAGCTCATGATGTAAATCCTGTAACCCATCAAATCCCTACAAACCAACACTTGAACATTATCAATAGTATTAGGTAGTAGTCGCGTGTTTTGCTTTCATACTGCTCCTATCAAAAGCAAACTCTTTGGTTCTCAATAGTTTTTTAAATAATTTCGATCAGCAGTGAAAACCGACTAGGAAATAACTGGTTCTTAGTTCTAGGTTGATTCTTGAAAGACCATATGATGGAATTGCTTTTTTTAAAAATACCTTTGTTTGCTGGCTTTAACCACTAATAATGTCAGCAGTTGGTGTGAAGCTGTCCGACTTAACGTAGGTCAAGTTTCGGTAACACTACACAATGACTTAATTAACTGTAGCTTCGTAGCAAGGCTCCATAGCCTTCACTCTACCAACTGAGGAAGAAAATCAGATTCGTAGGTCAAAGAGTACATTTAAGCAAAGGGAATAATGCATGATCGAAGAAATACATTATCTCATCATAATGTAGCACTATTCTCCTGCTTATTCAAATACTTATGCCCCACAATGACCTAGGAACGTGGAGATAAAAAAGTCGATCGTTGAAGATGAATTTCGCCGACTGTACTTCACAGATTACCCCAACGACATAGATTTATTTTTGTTGAATTTCACATGCACAGTCATAATACAACTCTCAACACAGAAACAAATTATTCTGCTCAACCGTTCCTCGTTCTCAACCAAGAAAACTTGCCAATGAACATCGTCCTTATAACAGACTTTTACATTAAGTATGCTTAACACAAAATGCAATAGTGCCCGTTGGGACCACATGCCACCTTCAAGTTATGAATTATAGCAAGTTTCGGACGCCTATGTCAGAGAACCTGGTGGAGTGAAGGTATGACCAGTGAAGCCTCGTCAGGGCGTAAAGCCTGCCTGGTTTGTTTCTCCCTAGCACCACCTAGTCTACACATGACCAGTGAACTTAGAACTTAAAATACCATGTTAGTCAAGCTCCGAGACAATTATCACAGGACGACTTGTCTGCCCTATTATGCAATGGAATAGTCAATGATTAACACCAGTCCAACGTAGTTACGATTTTCACACATTACGTAATATCTTAATCTTGACAACGGTTGCATCATCACCATCCTCAAGCATCTTAAAGGTAATCCCACGATGCACCGTTGCTTGGCCTCGTCCCAGACTAAAGAAAGGCGTCGGTGGCACAGTGGTTAGGACTCTCGCCGACCATGCACATGGTCCGAGGTTCGAGTCCCTGCCGGCGCACACTCGATATCTATGGTCAGCCTGCAAAATTTGGGCTACGGATATCCATGCTGAAAATGCCATACTAGTACTGAAAATACGGTGTGGCATCAAGTTGTAAACAAAATAAAATAAATAAATAATTGCAGCCTTAGTTGCAGTTGGATATCCGATGTCGACATCCCACACGAGTACATGCTAGGCAAGTTTAGCGTGGCTGCAGGTCAATTAAATTACCCCACAACATGGGTATTCTAGAACGAAGTTGTAGCACAGTACTCCAAATAACATCTAAAAACCAATCATCCATGAGCAATTAACAAGTACGATTTCAGATGAAGATCAGGAGCATGGATGACATTTCATTAGCTCCTGTTGCGAACTAGTTTACAGAGAAAACGCTGAAAGTTCTAAGCAGCAACAAAACAATTTAGTCTATCTAATATCCTGCAATGATTGTCAGATCAAACACATACGTCAAAGTAAAAGAACAGAGGCACTCAGATTAGCCGAACATAAAAACCTAGCAAAATCTAGATTAGTTGACCCGAATAAGATAAGAAATCTAGAGAATAGTTTAGCCATCGATAGCAATACATGCAGTTACACACAACCATACAACAGGATGACAGTTTTAAAATCTAATGTCACTGGGTGGAGAGAGAGAGATTGATAACAGAAGCATTGTTTACCGAATCAACTGCAAATATGCGTAATAGGAATGATTCAATACCTATCCCAGATATCTGGAAAATTCTACTACCCCTACAACAAATAGGAGAACAAAGAAAACTATAAAACTCAATTTTCCAAGTCGTGTGATTATAATTGATAGGACTATGAACAATAAATTTTGTTCGAAACGTCATCCATTAAGTAATACTGTTTCACTGTGTGATACATGTAATAAACAAACTAATATGGAATTACTTACTACCACAGTGCCCAAATTTTACACATATATCAATGCAACAGATGGAGCTTTTCTACGAATTTTTATATTGATCAGATTAAAGGAAGACAGAACAGGCCTTAACATAGTTTACGTAAAAGCTACTTTAGTATTTCGATGCAGGTAGAACAGTGTGTTCTCCGAATTTGCACACCACATAAGGTAAATGCTATGAATATTTATACAGTGGATTTTAGACAAAACATTATATAGAACTGCTAAGATATCAGGTTATTCAGTGGCGTCATTGTATCCGCATTTCTTCCGTTGCAGAAGGCATGGAAAAAGCATAAATAGTAAGTTCAGCAATCTAGGTAACAGTTAGTTTTCACAATCGATGCTACCAAGTAGCTATACTTATAACAGACTAAGGAACTCTAAATTCGAACATCAGGCAAAAATTCTTCCTGACTCACATTTCTTTGCCAAACACCGCTTCGATACTATGTCCTCATAAAATAACGAAGCTTAATTTGTAAAAAAATATATTTCATACTCAAGGTTTGTGTATACAAGTAGGAGAAAACAAACTGAACAAGTAATATGTTACTTAAATGATTGTATTGTATGTGGACTAGCGATAGGTAGAAAATATTCAGCAGGACAACGGCAGACCAATCTACAGCAGTACAAATCCCTCATTACATCTTCCTCCATACCTACAGCAAATTAGAATAAAAGAAAACCAAATACCAATTATATAGTCCGAAGGCCGAAATTCTTCCTTTCTGGCGCCTACGACTGGGATCAACCAAGTTAGAAAACAAAAGTTATCACCAGCGTAATCCGTGGCAAGCCCTATAGTTAGTTCTGGTAACAAAATCCATTACCTCTTATTTGAGCATAGTACACACCTCCATCTATATCCAACAGTGAAACCACGTCACCTACATGGTACCAAACATCCTTGATGGTTGAATAGGCTTTGAAAACTGTAGCCTACCTCATGGTAAACACAGCTTTTAAGAGTTATACGGTTCGGTGAGTTTGCTAATTCATTGCATCTGGAACGTATTCTCGAGTAGGCCCTTTTACTATTTCGCCTTAAGTCAGGACTCCTGCTTCGGAAGGACAAAACTGGCAACCTTAATGACCTCAGAAGTCCTGTCGGTGAGTTTCCTTTCGAAGATGTAGGTGAGAGATTCATTTCATCTTCAGATGTCTGCCGCCTAATCCCCACTGAATTTGGATTAGAGGTTTGAGAAGTTCCATAGGAATAAGATGCCTCTGATACTAATTCTGAAGTGTCTTCTGATTAGTTAAAATTCATTATTACTTTGAGAATCGACTTCAACGTCACCAGGACTTTTCGAATTGTCAGAATGCATCGCACTCTGCGAGACCGGGCAGTCTGCAAACGGTCGTGATTTTGTGTGCCCGCGTGTGATATAAACAAATGATTTCCTGGCATGTGATTGGCCAGTTTGTCATTAGGGTTGCGGTTATTTCAAACACCATTTAGCAGCTTGCCAGAGTGAGGCTAAATTCTATGACGATGCGTTTTCGCGCACTGTATGGGTTATCGCGTTCACGCCTATAGAGACGTTCTAATCGCTCATTTTTGTGAAAATAGATTATATTTGACTAGTTTTTGGCTTTTGTAGCGGAAAAAAGCAATATTTTTCTGTATTGTGTTCGTAATAATGCGTAAAATTGTCATGGTAGCCTAGACGAATTATTGATAAAAAAAGTCATCCTTTTGTAGAAATTTCGTAGAAAAAGACTATTATTTGCGTTTTAGAGCATTGAGGCATTGTTTTTTGTGAGTTGTTTTAGATCTGAAGGTTGTAAATTGACTGCAGGCAATGGCTGCTGTCATCCCAGTTATTCTAAGAGAATCGTGCATTTGGAAGAGAAATAGCCTACAAACATAAGTCAGATATGTGTTTTGAGGATGTTAGACACTTCTTTTATCATCTGTTATGACTGAAATATTCCATAACACATGCAAGAGATCATGCGATCAATGAGACAGGCTGCTGCATTTCCTGGTGATTATATCTACTTTGATGAAGTTCCCATTTAAAATTGCTTAGGCGAAGATATGATACTAGTTTAATTGACATTTTCACTTGGAATGTCAGAAGGCCTTAATTGTTCATTGTCAAAAATGGCATCAGATTATGTTTATATCAGTGTGCATCGGGTCACGAAGAATAGTGTAGATGGCCCTCCTGAAATGTCAGACTACTTAAAATTAGTATCAACCTTCTGTCGATTATTAGGTAGCAGGTGTGTCCTACAACTACTGCACCAGTTACATAAGTTATCCCAGTCTTAACAATTGTTCGTGTTCAGATCACTAAGATATCCTGAGATCCCTAATGAATTACTTGTGGCTATGAAGCATATGGAAGATGCACTTATAGCTCATATGTTTAAATTATTTATTATGAAAGAAGTTATCTGTAGGGATTTTGTGATGTTCAGGTTACAATGCTTGAGTGTATGTAGTGACTGCATGCTACTGTGCGTGAAGGAAAAGTTGGATAAAATGAGGATGTGATGAATTTTTCTGTACAGTGTTCATTGTGAATGGTTCACGAGTGCGTCGGTGGCACAGTGGTTAGGACTCTCGCCGACCATGCACATGGTCCGGGGTTCAATCCCCTGCCGGCGCACACCCGATATCTATGGTCGGTCTGAATTTGGGCTACCGATATCCATGCTGAAAGTTCCATACTTGTACTGAAAGTACGGTGTGGAACCAAGCTGTAAATCAAAATAAATAAAATAAAAAAATAAATAACCTGTTCTAATTACTCGTACACTAATAGAACGACTTAAACTTTTGAAAAAGTATTATTTTATGACACTTGAGGATTGTAATTCATTACATAACTCATTGTGCCTGTAGAAATTTTATGCATTCCTTGTAAATACCCGTTTATACGACATATTAAATTACTCTTATTTGCTTGCCGCTATACTGTGTAAGAGGAACAATCTCTGTGTGACATTGAAAACTACAGAAGAATGCTGTCATCACCAAAGAATGAAAAATGGAAATTAATCTTTTCAGCAAAGGTATGCAAATATAAAACGTTTAACTTTAACATTACTTCTTCCTTACTTCAGCGATTTAAAAACATACACTTTGTTCACTTTGTAGCGGTAAATAATTCCCCAAAATTATTGACCACAGCAATCATCACTCAATATTGGATGCTGACCCTCGCTGTTTAAGTCGACTTGTTTAGCTAAAGGCTTCCGGTCAAGCATCCATGCCATTCGGTACTCCATCCTGTCACGTTCGTGCACAATTACCAGCCAGCTAGGCATTCACTTCAGCCCGCGATTTGGTCCTGAAATATATATCGTACTTTGGAGGACTAAATCTGGTCTTTTGCTTTGTCTTTGGTACTTGAAGAGCAAACACTATAGAAGTTGTTGGTATAAGATCTTGCGTTAGTATACTGCGTACAATTCGTGAACGTCGATACCTTCAACCTGCCAAACTGGTGAGCCCAACCACGAACTTCATCTTCAGTAAACACGCAGATAAACCCGGTGAGTTCGTTACTTTTTGTGTTTGTTCTTGTACTATATTGTAATCGGCATATATTTCGTCATGAGTGATCCTAGCCCCAAGGTTATTCGTATTCGCTCAACTGCCATAACAGTTCAGCTCGTACCATATTGGCCAGGTAATGCTGAAACGTGGTTTCAGATAGCTGAGTCTGATTTTTGTGAGCATGCCATAACCGATCAACGTTCACAGTTCCTTGCAGTTATTCACGCCCTACCGCGGGAATTCAGCAGTTGTGTAACTCTGCAGATGTCGAGTCCAGAGCTAAGTAACTCGTACGAGTTGCTCAAAGCATCCCTCCTCAAGAGAAATGTTCTCACGGATCGACAACGTCTGGATGAATTATTTCGTAACATCGAGTTAGGGGATCAGTCAGCCGTGAGCATGCTGGCAAGAATGAGAGAGGTTATTGGCCAAAGTCAATTCGATGAAGGACTGTTCAGAGAACTATTTTTATCCAAACTGTGCTGGTGACACTTCAGGGTGTTATCATAGACGACTTAGCTGTCTCTGCAGATAAAATTCTAGAGATTACTAAACGGCCAGTTACTGAAGTATTCTCAGTTACCGAACAGACTTCGAGTAAGGATACTGCATTGATAGAGTTATGCAACTCCGTCCAGTAGATGATTTTTGCTTTGCTTTACTTCGGCTATCTCCTACGGGAGGATGAGCCGGCTTCATGAACATCTCGAATCATCGCTGCCGAGGCGCTGCGATCTGATGCAAGGTTTTGCGACAGGGTTATCCGATTCTTGTTCCAGAGTTCATGAAGTTTCATGGGAATTTGGTACGAGTGATGTCCCCAGAATCGCTCGGCCTTTTGTTTGAGAGTGCAGCTCTAGCCTTTACACAACCAAGTGTGACCTACAAGGCAGTAGGAGTGGAGTAGGGAGTCCACTATCCATTGGCAGCCGGTGACCGGAGTTCGGTTCATACGCCTTTTTGAATGGTCAAACAAGCCCAGCAATTCCTCCTACCGTCGTCCGAACTCCCCTCAATGGCGAAACTCACGTGGTCTGTCTAAATCCAACCCACGTTCACTGACTGGTGCTGGTATCACAGCCAGGAAGCGTAATGTTGCCGTAAACCTTGTGATTTCTGCAAGGCATCAAAGTCTGTGGGAAACTATCCCGCCAGCACGCGTTAGCGTCAACCGTCACTGGTGGCACAAGCCGCTTACACTACATCAATGATGTGATCAGCCAGACTAGATATTTAGTCGACACAGGCGCCGACGTCAGCGTCCTTCCTGCTACAGCAGCAGATCGACAGAAGGAACCTAACTTCAGCTTACAGGCTGCAAATGGAAAACCATTTGCAACTTTTTAGGTAGGAAATACGTCTATCTGAACGCAGGTTTACGAAAACCTATTCAGTGGATTTTCCTTCTCGCTGACGTTACAATGCCCATCATCGGCACGGACCTACTTAATCATCGTGATTTGCTCGTAGACGTTCGCCGTAAACGACTAATTGACAGCACTACTAGTCTGTCTATAAAAGGCATCACCTACGTAGGCCCCAGCTTGTCAATCGTTAAGATGAAAGCAATCCTCGATCCAATTTTTCAACCGATTGTTGACAAATATCCGGAACTCAATTGCCCATCTAACGATCTCCCGTGTATAACCAGCAAAGTTATGCACCACATCATAACCTCAGGACAGCCCGTGACATCTAAAGCACGACGACTGGCCTCTGACAAACTGAGAATTGCTAGAAATGAATTCGATCATATGCTCCCCCTTGGCATCATTCGGCCATCGAATAGTCCATGGGCATCCCCATTGCATATGGTACTGAAAAAGGATAGCAACGATTGGTGACCCACTGGTGATTACAGTTGAGTGAACGCCAAAACAACCCCTGAGTGCTACCCTTTGCCTCACATACACGACTTGACGGCAACGTTATCTGGAGCATCTATATTCTCCAAAATCGACTTGGTTAAAGCGTATAACCGAATCCCGATGGCAACGGAAGATATTCTGAAAACGGCTATCATCACGTCTTTCGGACTTTTCGAATTTCTGCGTATGTCATTTGGTCTCCGGAATGCAGCTCAAACATTCCAACGCTTCATCGATGAAGTACTTCGCGGTCTCGAATTTGTATACGGGTACTTAGACGACTGCTTCGTTGCCAGTCCAGACAAGGAAACTCACCTCAGACACTTGGACTTGGCATTTGAAAGGTTACGCCTACATGGTGTTAACATCAATACACAAAAGTGTCAGATAGGCGTTGACTCACTTGGCTTTCTTTGTCACACCATTGACTGCAAAGGTATTCGCCCATTGGCTACTACTGAACTTTCCAGAGCCACAGACAGTGAAAAGTCTACATACTTTCAACGGTTTGGTAAGTGATTACCGACGGTTTATTCCGAACTGTGCTCCTCTGATTCAGCCATTAACCGACCTTCCTCGAGGGAATAATAAGTCCATCGAGCTTGACACTTCTGCTCGAAATGTTTTCTCTCGGGTTAGAAAAGCTGTTGCAGATGGCACACTTCCAATGTATCAGGATCCAACGGCACCGTTAAGTATCTCGGTTGATGCATCAGACACTGCAATTGGCGCAGTTCTGCAACAACTAGTTAACAAAGAGTGGCAACCACTCGCCTTTTTCTCGAGGCGCCTTCAATTAGCTGAAACGAAGTACAGCACATTCGGCAGAGAACTTCTGACTATGTACTGTGCTATACGTCATTTACGACATTCGGTGGAGGGTCATGAATTCATAAGATTCCCTGACCACAAACCTCTGACGTAATCTCTGAACTCAACCTCAGACAAGTATTCACCCAGGGAATCACGACAACTGGACTACGTTTCACAATTCACATCGGATATTCGCCACGTATCCAGAGTGAACAACATTGTGGCAGATGCCTTGTCACATATCTGTTCCTTCACCCAAATCGACGGCATAGACCTTGTAAAACTGGCTCGTCTTCAAAAAGAAGATACCGAGCTTCAGTGTGAGTTGTCGAAAACAACTCTACAATTAGCCAGGAAACCCTTAGGTATAGGGAAAGATACTATTCTCTGCGACATTTCCACTAGTACTCCTCGCCCTATCGTACCTAAAAGTTATCGCCGTAACGTCTTCAATAAGTTGCATGACTTATCCCACCCAGGTATTTGAACTACCGCCAAGCTCGTAACTAGTACGTTTTGTTGGCCTAGTATTAATATGGAAGTAAGGGAATGGGCACACACGTGCTTAGCTTGCCAAAAGTGCAAGGTAATAAGACACACCAGAGGCCTTCTTGGTACCTTCCTTATCCCCGATGCCCGTTTCGAACACAACTATATTGATTTAGTTGGCCCCCTTCCAGAATCTCATGGATATACCTATACGCTAACCTGCATCGATCTTTTCACACAGTTGCCGGAGGCAGTACCCCTCAAGGATATATCTGCTGAAACCGTCGCACGCGTCTTTGTAGAGAGATGGATCGCAAACTTTGGATGCCCATCTTCCATAACAACTGATCGTGGGCGGCAATTCTAAAGCGGCTTATTCTTCGCTTTGACTAAAATCCTTGGTTGCATGCGTTTTCGAACAACAGCCTACCATCCTCAAGCGAATGGTATGGTAGAACGTCTACACAGACAGTTGAAAGCTGGTTTATCAGCTGCAAATAACACCCACTGGACTGAATCCCTTCCGTTAGTTCTCCTATGGATACGAAACGCCTTGAAAACCGATGATGGTTGTACTACCACTGAGCTAGTACATGGCACAACAGTACGACTGCCAGGTGAGTTTGTTTCTCCCTCGAGCTTCTCACCAGCGGTAGATCACACCTCATACGTCAGTAGGCTTACAAACGCAATGCATTCAGTTAAACCTACTCCACTTCGTCCACAGTCCATTGATGTCCTCGTTGACCCCTGTTTAAAAACTTCACACGTATTTGTTCGTCGCTACTTTGTGAGTCGCCCTTTAGAACCCCGGTATGACGGACCATTTAATTAAATAAACGTACGGATAAATTCTTCGTTTTAGAGGAAAACAACCGCGAAGACACGGTAAACATTGACCGGCTGAAACCGGCTTACTTGAAAAGTAATCCTATTAGCCTACAGCTAAACGTACCTGGCAATCTACAAGTAATTGAATCTCCTTTAGCCTTCGAAGAACTCCCTAGCACAGCGAAAGCCACCGAACCTTCGGTCGAGCCCTCTAAGAGAAGGCATTTTGGATGGCATGTAAGATTCCCAGAATACCTTCACACCTATATCACATAGCTGAGTGGTGCCATTCGCCCAACTCATTGGTTTGTGGTTTGATCATTATTTCTTCTTTTCAGACACATCAATTTTTTATGTAGCATCACTAAACACAAGTAAAGGATTTTTTCCTGTAACCGTACATTACACATGCACTTGAAAAAAATTAGATGTATATTTCTTTCGATATTCTAAACTTTATATTATTTTACTGTATCGTTTTTTTACCGTATCGAAGATGCACGTAAGTTTTTTAAAATACACTCATTTGGTACATTTTTGCAACAAGGTTCTTAGCATTGTTGTTTTCTTTTCCAGGTGATACGGGCTCTGGACAAGAAGCAAACGAAGCACGGGATCTAGAGAACAGTATCGAGGAAGTCATGTACAGACACCATATTAGCATAGGCAGACAGACCAGTAGGCACTCCACCAAGCCGCTCGGAAGAGTTTTTTACCGATGGGGAACCGTCGAGTGTATTACTTCCGGCTGGCTCTGTCTTAGGGTCCTCACAAACCCACTAGTGGGGGAGTGAACTGTAGCGGTAAATAATTCTCCAAAATTATTGACCACAACAATCATCACTCAACATTGGATGCTGACCCTCGCTGTTTAAGTCGACTTGTTTAGCTGAAGGCTTCTGGTCAAGCATCTATGCCATTTGGTACTCCGTCGTGTCACGTTCGTGCACGATCACTAGCCAGTTAAGCGATCATCTCGCTCTACGATTTGGTCCCGAAACATATATCGTACTTTGGACGATCAATCGTGTCTTTTGCTTTGCTTTTGGTCTACGAGGAACGAATAGTTTAGAAGTTGTTGGTATGAGATCTTGCACTAGTATACTCCGTACAAATCCGCGAGGGTCGATACCGTCAGCCACTAAAGTCCAAATATTTTGCCCTGGAATTTGACGATAGTGTATGTGAGGTGTAACTGAATTCCTAAAATAGTTTCCTTAATGGTTGACGCCGAGAAGATAAGCAACTTGGAAAAATACTCAGCAATAGCAGTGCATGCATTAACACATAACCACATAACAGATTGGGGGAGGTTTAAATTTCTAAGAAGTAATCTAGGTAGGTGGAGAGCGAGAATGGCTGATTACTGAACCCTTGTTCATCGGGTCTACACCCAACAACACGGCAACAGGAATGACTCATCACTCATACCGGAAATATGGAAAATACTACTGTTAATCAAATCAAGCGGTGGAAAATAATGGAATTATATAAACAAAGATAGAAAGTTGTGTGCATACCCTGATATGACTATGATCAATAAATCGTGCTCGAAACGTCATCAGTAAATATTACTGTATAACACTGTGGGACTTTATCAAAATAAATTTTACTCATAATGGAATTAACCTCAGGGCGTTGATATGGCATATCCCCTGTGACGCATCCAACTTTACCTTGAGGACATTTGCGCGGTCTAGTTGATTTCGGTTTGGCCGATTTGTTTCGTTTGATCTAGGTAGCTGCATTTGACGTGATTCTGGTTTTTATTTGGCTTGAACTGTGTTGATTTTGTTAAGAATAGTCGTCAAAAGCTTTCTCTAAGCCTGAAGGCAGTTATCGTGCAGGAGGATACTTGAGAATGTGTTTCATGTAAAAATGATAGGGTACACCTAAAATCCTTGGTGTTAGCTCCTGTTTGTGGCGTCTCAATGATTTCTGCAGAGCTTCTTTTTATCACTTGTGTCTATATTTGTCGTTCACGAGTGTTTCAGTAAATGTTTGTGGCTATAATCAGGAACTTTCCAAAACGGTAGTTGTGGTAATGAATTTTCAAGTATTGGTTTGGTAGGGATTTTGTTTAATTGTATGGAGGATTTCATCATGAGCTGACATCAGTTAGAGAACCACTTGAAAACCTGGGAGTACTGGACAACTGTTTCGTCCTAGTTTGGGACTCTTCATCAGTACGCACCCACCGGGATTCGAACCCAGGACCTTCTGGTTACAAGGCGAGCTCGTAGACCATTGAGCCACTGGGACCCGATCCAATGGTCCTTGAATTCTAACTTCTATCAATTCACGACATAGCGCGACCATTTCGCAATGTCTTCTTAGATGAGTTCTAGTGGGAAGCCGTGACGAGTAGGGTACAGCAGGTTGAAGATGTGACGGTAACTCATCTAAGAAGACATTGCGAAATGGTCGCGCTATGTCGTGAATTGGCAGAAGTTAGAATTCAAGGACCATTGGATCGGGTCCCAGTGGCTCAATGGTCTACGAGCTCGCCTTGTAACCAGAAGGTCCTGGGTTCGAATCCCGGTGGGTAATGAATTTATTTTTTTCCGCTTTAGTTTCCAAGTCAATGTCACTTTCAAGTTGCTTATTGTACTCTGTTGGCTATTCGTGAATTTTTAATTCAAAAGCTTCTGTTTTCATTTACAGTGATACCAAATGAACGCATTGGCAGCTGGAGACAATGGCATCCAACCTGCCCTTCCTATATCAGTGGATATCAAAAAACCTTTCGACGGAATTATGTTCAGTCACCGGTAGACTTACTTACTTTACTTCGGCTATCTCCTACGGGAGGATGAGCCGGCTTCATGAACATCTCGAATCATCGCTGCCCAGCCGCGGCGATCTGATGTGTAAGAGAGTTCATGAAGTTTCATGGGAATTTGGTACGAGTGATGTCCCCAGAATCGCTCGGCCTTTTGTTTGAGAGTGCAGCTCTAGCCTTTACACAACCAAGTGTGACCTACAAGGCAGTAGGAGTGGAGCAGGGAGTCCACTATCCATTGGTAGCCGGTGACCGGAGTTCGGTTCATACGCCTTTTTGAATGGGGCCAGACATCCAGGACATCCAACAAGCCCTTTGTCCATACGTCTGCCGGTGAGCTCCAGTGAGCTTCATAAGTCAGTCGTTGGAGGTTTGGAGTCAGGGTTTAGCCATCTCCCCTAGACTGTCATCCAATGGACAGTCAACCCGGTGAAGAGCGCCGGGAATCCGCTTTCGCCCTCTCACTTTGGTGAGAAACACCTCCGCCACGTGAAGGCAGCGAGTAGGACTTCCTCAGGAGAAGTTATGTAAGACTCCCGGTCATATGGGAGCATTTCAAGAGGTGTGCGGAGGGGTGGCCAACCCGCAGCGCAAGGCACCCAATCCCGACCATCCTGAGGCTTTGGAGGCCAGTGGGTTCAAGTAGAAGATGCTCTAAGTCAGCTGGAATCAGTACGATATATATACATATATGTATGACAGAGTATTCCCAGGCAACTCATACACGTTATGTAATCAAAAAGTGCATACGGAACCATTAATCTCATGAGTTGAAGTACAAATTAATAGTCTTTCGCCCTGTCAAACACTGATATTATTCTTTATAAACTTCTTTACTTTTACGCATATGAGACAATTTTGTTATTTACCTTGAACTGATGCATGTTATTTCTTTGCATCCACACTTTTATTAACCGCCGGTCATTTCATTGACTGATTGCATTTTTCTGGTCAGAAGCTGCAGATTTATGACTTGATAACTTAATTTATTTCCTCAGTAGGGAGATTACTCTGTTTCTTAAATGTTTTATGTTTCTATATAACTTTCGAGTGATGTGTTATTTTGGTTTGGGTATTTCGTTGAAATCTCCAAGCCCTCATATTCGTCGCCATTGATCGGCTGGGACATGGTATTCAGATTCCTTAGTTAACAGAGAACTTGCAACGTCAAAAAGGTAAGAAATTAAGGAGAAATGTGTATTGCTTAGACAGTTAATGCTGCTATTATTTTTCGCGGTTTAGAAGTAACTGATTCCCCTGTTATGTTTACGAAGTCATCAGAATTTAGTCGTTTGCTAGGAGAGAATTTGAACCTAATAACCAAGTAACAGTTTCTGAATTTTAAGAGCTAACAGTTCTATTCATTGGCGTATATTTTAAAGGTGTTTAGAACTAATATTGGATTACCAGAGTAGTTGATCGTGGAATACTTACAATTCGTGCTGGATCTTCAAATAAAATAATAATCAACATCTTATCACGTGACGCAGTATTGTCCAATAAGTAGGAAGATCCAGTCCTCCATGACATTTTCTTTCAGTTTCGGGAACTGCGCAGGAGTACTTCGATAAATACTTGGTGAACTCATATGACTGCATCCTCGTGGAGGAGAAGCGTGGTTCACTTCGCTGTGATTGCACGTCACTCTGCTTTCTTTAAATAATCGTTGATAAACGCATATTTGACCGACCCTCGGCATTAAATTGTCGTCAATATTTAACTCAGTGTTTCGAGTAGCCTGTCCACTATGCTAGAGTGGATTTGGCCAACAAGTCATCATGTTGTGTGTTGAAGGCGCAGGTCCGGCAGAATGGGCATAAACCTTCTTTATACTTGAAAACAACAGGTTAATGTCCTCGAAGTCATTCAGTCAGCGTACTTAATTGGCCTCCTTGAAGATTAACTATGACAGCCTTATGACTGAAGCTTAACCAATAAAATGGATCATGTTAGGATCTCAGCCAGCGGCGTCCAAATACTGGTGTGATGTGTTTTAAGGACAGATGCCAGACCTGTGAATCTTCAGTCGATCTATAATTTCAATTCAACTTCAGTCATCAGCATTTATTCGTAGCTTTTATAGGTGTGGTGCTAGGCTTCAGGGTTATAAACAGGAAAGGGTTTGAATATCTTCCGGTTGCCTAAAGTGCAGGTATTTCCTTATCAAACGGAGAAATGGCATTTGCAAGAACGGCATATAAACGACAGCATTGGTGCTAGAAGTTTCATCTTCATCTAGCGAATTCACAAATAGTTACCAGTCGCATGGTTAAAAACAGTGCGTTGCACTAAACGAAGAAATAAGGTAATAGGCTTTAGTTACTGTTATACTGGAGGTAACAGTTTTGTCTGTATTCATGAAGTGTATCATGTAACAACAACCCAGGCACAAGTGATTTTATCCAACACTAAGAATATTTTGTTATCTACATTGGATTAGATCTTGGTTTCCATTTATTAGCCGGAGGTTGTGTGAGGCTACTGATGCTGGTAAGGCTTTTTATTCTATCTGAAAATTTTTTTAAATTGTCATTCACATTGAGGTGACTGAAGTTCAGTAAATGTATGTCCCATCATCTCCTTATGTGGGGACTTTATTTGGCAATTGTATAAGCCATATAGTCGAAATGCTGATTCGGAATTCTTAGAGAAGGCGTTCCCACGTTTTGCAATTCATGATAGTGAGAGTACCGAGGAAACTGGTCGGGATTAAAGAGAGCTAAGCATTCCTGCTCAATAAAAAAATCAACACACACAAGCGACTTTCTAAACTGCCTTATTTGACATATAGGGTTTCGGCATTCGCTAGACCTCTAGATATCGCTTGGAATTCTTTCTATCAGCTATCCTGTAGTGAACAGAAATTCCTATGATTGGGTTATGCGTGACTCCAAACCACAGTGAGCCAAATGAAAACCCAAGTAAGTGGACTCAATGACCATGATCAACCAACTAGAAGATCCGGTATCAAATTAAAAAACCCTCTTAGACATTGAGATCAGCGTTGCCAAGTAGTTATGTGGAGTAACTGAGTCGTCTGTATACCAATAAGGCCCACTTAATACCTTGTTGAAGTTTTCATTGGTAGTCGAGACCCATTTCTGTAGATAAATTCATGAAGATAACAGTGTCTGATGCTGTTTGGAGGGTTATTCACTACTCTACAACTCACACGAACCGAAAAGGGAATGACATTTTCTCGGACAAATTTTCGGTTATGACAGGCTGAACATATGTACCTGTATCCATCAATAGCGGCTGCATAAGTCTTCAAAGACACTTTACTTCACACCTACAAGCTGTTTATAAGCCCGCTAGTCCTTCAGTACCAAGATACTACCTCCTGGTGAGATTTTCAATGTAATTCATATACTGCGCAATTACTTCTGCCTTTTTGGTACGGGTTCATCTGACTGATGTACCAAGGTCATTACGTCCGTTTGCCTGGGTCTTGTGTTGGTGTCGCTGTTGTTTATAATTACAAGGTTGCGACTTATAGTATAAATGAGGCTGGAGCGAGCACCAGTTATGGACAAACACTTTCGCTGAGTGTATTGTGGTTACTAACAATGATGCCGCGTGGGAAAAATGATCGAATTCATATGATAATGGGACAGATACAAATGCGTTTCCGTGCTCAGAGTGTGCCTCAGAAGACATAAACAAGAGTGCTGTTAGAGTTCAAGTTGCATGTTACCGTTTCAGCCACTTACGGCTAGATCTCTGTGATAGTTTACTTGCTAAAAGCTACACTCACAACGCGCGAAAACCTGACATATCAGGGAGGATGATATAACATGACCCTGCATAGCAGTTACCACTGTCCACCTAGGACCTCATGCACTCATAACTAACATCATGCATACAGTTTTGGGTTATGGAGTCATGCACTGGGAAAACGTATTAATTGTCTTTAGGCTATAACAGCCACATGAGTACACATACTCAGGTGTTTTCCTTTCTATATAAATGTAGTTTCAGTGGCTTACACTGCGTTGTCTATTTGTTAGTCCTCAAAATGATTTTAAGAAGATGGAGTGGCACAAAGAAATGAGAAGTTTCCGTGTCAGTTCAGTGTACTCTGAGCCACCACGACTTCTCCAGCAGGTCTTGGAGATTCAGAGAGCATGGAAATTTGAAATAAGAAAGAAATTCGTGGAACATTTGCCAGTACAAATTCAAAGCACATAGGGAGCTTGCAGGATAGCTCTGTGCATTCTCCAAAATAAGTTGCCCCGATGTTTGAATAGCTTTGTTTCACATAAGCCCATTATCTGCGTGCGATGATATCACCTACGGAATTAGACTGGAGTACAAAACGTTAGCGCACGGTGTTTCAGAAATTCGATTGTATTGCTCACTGGCTCAGCCTTTGCGACCTAGCTACAAAATGGTAGCGAAAGGATTGCGTGAAGCTAAAGAAAGAATCTCAAGGTTGCTTACACCGGAAATATGATCGAGGCATAAAGCTAACAGTAGTATGTAATTTGAACTACTAATATATGTGTTTGGATATGACGGAGAAGATTTGCAGCTCAGGTGGATGATTTTGATGTGTTTGTGTTCTCTGAGCTGGATAGTTAATTTGCGATGCTCTCATTGCCCTACTAGGCAACATCCTCAGTGCATACTTCAATTTGAAGTGAGTTTTTAGATTTCTCCACGAGTTTGTTAGTCATCTCTCCTGGTGACCTTAGGCGTGATTGGTTGTTTTCGTGTGTTTTCACACCCTCCAGGTTTGAACTGACTGTTTCTTTACTCAACAACAAAAGAAGAGAAGACCAATATCATCTGCAAAATAAATTGTAACAACTGCAATAAACACTATATTGGCTAAAGTGGACGTCCTCTTCGTCTTTGTATCCATGAACATAAACTGGCCGTCAAAAGACATGACATCCACTCCCTCATATCACAACATGCAGAAAACCGCGGATATCAGTTCGACTGGGACAACCAGCGTTCATATTTTAGACGGAGGAAACACTAAGAATGCTAGAGAATTTTTAGAAGCCTGGTATTCCAGTGAATCGTCAATCAATAGACACATCGAGATAGACAAAATTTACCAATAGATAAGAAGGAAATCTCATGCACAAAGGGTCGAAGTTCAAGTCAAGGAAACAGTCAGTTCCAATACAAGAAGCCTAGAGGGTGTGAAAACACACAAAAGCAACCAATCACGCCTAAGATCACCAGGAGAGATGACTAACAAACTCGTGGAGAAATCTAAAAACTCACTTCAAATTGAAGTATGCACTGAGGATGTTGCCTAGTAGGGCAATGAGAGCATCACAAATTAACTATCCAGCTCAGAGAACACAAACACATCAAAATATATCTGTTTATTAACTAGCGAATTTATTGCATCGGCAACCAACTCCACAATATTCTTTCAAGTTCGCATGCGTTCATATAGACCACTCCTTATATGCTCGACAATATTTCATCCACGAATTACCTGCAGGATTAAACGAATTATCTATTTGTCTCATAAATTTATAAAACCGTGCATACCGGTTCTGACAGTGTCAAACCATTTGGGAAAAAGATCTATCCATAGTAGAAGAGGGCGAAATTTGTGAAACTGACTGATTAAACAAGAATGTTCGAATCTGACAGACCATGAAGTCAATATATTTTTTCCTAATAAGTGGAAAAAGCAAACCAGATGTAGCACCTATGGAAGAATTAAGACATGAAATTATAATTTGAGATTTCATCTAGGAATTCTTTATGTAGACACACAGTCGGCGCGAACTCACAGATAATCTCAGAATGCTTAGTCAGATCAAGCTATTAAAATAAGTTAAACGAGACTGTGTTAATGAAAACACTGTTGAATGAAAGCGAGGTTGAACACGATGTCTGGTTAGTTTAAGAATTTTAGGGAAAGCCTAAGGTTAGGTTTTGTTTAAGAAATATAAGGGTATGCAAGGAATGACTAGGGATAGATGAGGATTAAGCTAAGTGAAGTTTAGGGTCAGGTTAGAGGCAGAAGTCTAAATTTAGATTTCGGTGGTATGACACTCTGCAAAGTCATTCGTATATTCGTATATATGGGGCTTATATTACGGCAACAGCAATGAAAAGAATTATTAAGCCTAGTTTGTTTTATTATTGTAAAAGACAACTTACCTTGAAGGATCGACCTGTGGTAGACCTTCTAAGTTTATTCGACCTTGAAGTACTTTTTGAGTATACTTTGGATTACAGGTGAAACACTCAAAATGTGTTGCTCCTGTGACACTTATTCAAGTTGCATCTGAGACAGTCTCCCAGAAATTTATATTATAAATCTGGTAATTTAAAATTATAGCCTGTCAATATGCACCGATCATTCATATTTTTAACACTATATCTTCGGGTGACTAAACTGTAGCAGCCGAAAACGAAACTACCTCACATTCGTAAGAAGTAAAAGTGGGCAATTTAAAAAACGTCTATATTATAAGTAATGCAATATTTAAGAAATGGATACATAAGATAATAATTTTTTGTTTATAGCTTGATTCCACACCGTAGTTTTGATACAAGTATGGCATTTACAACATGTGATATTGGTAACCCGAAATTAGCAGACCGACCATTGATATCAGGTGTGCGTCGGCAGGGGATCGAACTCCGGACCATATGCATGGTCGGCGAGAGTCCTAACGGCTGTTCGAAAAACTCCTAGTCCCTCACAGAAGTCCTTATAGTCAGGTTAAACCAATTTTTGTAAATATATTTGTCGGCGTCATCAATTCATTCATTAGGTAGTTTCGTTTTAAGCTGCTATGGCATAAAGTCACCTGTTTTCTTACTGCGTGATCTTAGCCATAGTTTTGAGTTTTTTAAAAGCACTTGCTGAACTATATGTAACTACTGTGCACGACCATAAATCTTCGTAAATGAATTTTCTTAATTCTAAAAAATCTGCCCATCCGGTTTGGATTTGGTGTCACTTTTTTCATGAAGTGAGATAAATTGGTAAAATGCAGATTTCTGCTGAGTGAGAATGTGGCGTGTGGAAAGCGTAACAAAGTTTCTGAATCAATCGTCAAAGAATTTTTTATTTCGGTAACAGTTATGTGAAAACTACTCGTTAAAGCTGTTCAAATGAGTATACCTTTAAAGTGTATTCATACTCAGATTAATCGGATCTCTTTCGGGCAAATTTTCATTTTCATTTACTGCATTTATTTACTATTTATTATGTTTGGTCCTTCTGGTTCTCTTACAGTAGCAGTTGATTGACTGAATAATTATTTCGTTAATGCAAGTAACTTAAAACTATCTGTTGTAGGTTTTTGGTGAATGTGATAGAAATGGCTGTTTCTGGCGAAGCGAAACTTCTTGTGAATTTCACTATTTTGACATTCTCCGTGTTCGTTTCTGTATATATGTCTTATTTCATCAGTGACCAGTTTATCTACTACAGGTAATGTATCTAATCTGTTTTATTTTATGAATGGACAAACTTCGTGTTACATTTTTTTTATTATGAAGCAGTGGTAAAATTCGATTCGGCTGTCAAATCTAACACTGGGCAAATTGTTTTATCTCTGTATTTGGTATTTCCGTGATTTCATCTCACTTGGAGTACCAGTTTCCCAGAAGTTGTGAAGGTTACTTTCATGACGTAATACAAAAGATTTATCAGAAATGTGTGCAAACTATTCGTTTGTCGCTTTTTGACCTTAAGCGTATTGCATGTTTCTATCCAGTGTGCATGTACGGTTGTTTGTATTCAGTGGAGTTGGTTTTGTATGCGAACAGTGCAGCATGCAGTTCTGCTCAAATTTTCCATTTATAA
Organism: Trichobilharzia szidati; assembly: GCA_944472155.2. NCBI lineage: Eukaryota > Metazoa > Platyhelminthes > Trematoda > Strigeidida > Schistosomatidae > Trichobilharzia > Trichobilharzia szidati. The sequence goes on along the minus strand of OX235279.1, from coordinate 132,657,696 downwards.
ACAATGTGCTAATTGTTTATCGATTTGAGATCTTAGGTGTAACTCACCAAGAAAGTTATGTAACTTTCGCTAAAAATTTTAAGACTTGAGTAGAAGGAAACGTACATCCACAGTTGAAGCCAGTTAATTTTTTTCATTATTACTTGGAATACTTAATCGTGATATTGTAACTGAGCTATATTTTTACAACCTAACTTAATATATTTCTTCCGTACACTATTACTGATAATTAAGAGTGCAAGCTAATCCTTGAATAAGTTGTAAAACTTTACACCAACTGACTTTCAACCGGATAATACCTCTGAAATAATGCAAATACATCCAGATAAAAATTACCAATCTGGTAATTTTATTGTTATTTGATCCTTTTCCACTAACGGATAGGTAGTTTCATGCACGTGATCTCCTTAATAAATTCTGATAAAGAAAGAAAAACTGAATTTGTAGTATAAAATGGTGTCATTCTATTTCACAGGTTCTCGTCGGTTACAAAAGAAAATTTCGTTCGAGTTTTACCCATCCCCCTGTTTATTATGGCATTCTAATTCCTAATTGTAATTTTTAATAATTTAACCCCTAACCAGAAATTATTCTGGAACTTTCCCATCCATTTGATATAAATACACGAAAGTTACAAACGACTTAAATGTTCGAATTATAGCAGAGAAAGTGTTATAAAATCATCACGGTTTTTAGTTTAAGTTACTATTAGTTCGTATGCTTTCATAACAGAAAAAGAAGTAAGTTGTGGGGAATACAGAAAACAGAAGAATCAAATAAACATTGTTAGCATGTAGGTTTACACAGCAACTCAAGAAGGTTATAATTTATAAAATTGGAAACTTGTTCAGTGGACTGAAGTCACTAATATGGATGACTAATCAATGCAATCCAAATGCAGTTACTAAGAGAGCAAGAGATTAATTGCATTCTCTGTTTGTTTGCATTCGTTTGGTTTTAAAGGTTTGATTGCGATTGATTCAGCAAATTGTAGTAAATTGGCTGTCTTTTGAATGTTTAATGTTTTGAAGGATTTGGCGATGAAATGGCCCGTATACACAAGGTGTTTAGTAATTACACTTTGTGAATACCAGGTCATTAAGCTTTACATTAGAAACAGATTGCTTCACCTCAACATTTCTCTGTCATTTGATCAAAATTTCTCTTATCTAATATCCCTTCAAGATTTCTGCACATCACATATAATCATAGCAGTTTTATGTCATAATAGGTGCAGTGTTTATCCGTCCACGAACTCTATTTCTGTAAACAAGTTAGTCTACAACAAATCCTAAAGCACATAACAGTAAAATGAAGCTAAACTACAGCTAACTTTGTAATTACCATACGTAAGCAACTAAACAAAGTATCCCGTGACCTGAAACCTCTAATCTTTTTACATCAGCTTGCGACAGCTTTGTCCCATTAGTCGGTGCAGACCAGTCATGTTGCATCATCTTACATATAGCAGTAGGGAACTGTATGCCGATCATCATTAAGTATTTGTAAACATCCCTGCCTAAAAGCTATATATTGGTTGCACACTTCAAGCAGTGATAGTGTCATATGGGAAAGTCGATTTTTGAAATACCGAAGTCAAACAGTTTTATCCATTAGTTCGCTCGCAACAAACGTAAACGAAAACACAGACGCGGGAGGTTTCATACAATGGCTTCATAGATTTTTACATGGGTGTATTAATTTGAGTAGAATGTCTGGACTGGTATAAGAGACATTGTCAGCATTTTCGCTACCATAACACTTCAACCGACAGAGTCAGATGCCTCTAGTAAGCACGTCCGCATCCCAAAACCTGTCAAAAGTTGAGTAGTTGAAATAATGGAGAAATAACAGCTAGAATATTAAGACCGTTTGAAATAGATATAACACACAAGCCAGCACAATCACTTCATTCGATGTTGTGCAAACCAAAAGATCTAGTGGAAAAGAAGATAAAATTAATACCACTTGCAAAATAAACTATGTGAACTGCAATAAACATTACATCGGTCCAAGTGGACAACCCTTCGAATCCAAATCCAAGAACACAAATTGGTTGTAAAATGGCATGATATATATTCTTTCATATCAATGCATGTAGGTAATTATGGACACCAGGTTGATTGGGATAATATAGGAATTTTAAGTAGAGGAAACACCAAAAGTACCAGGAAATTTTTAGAAGCTTGGTACTCAAGTGAATCAGCGATTAACAAACACTAATATAGACCAAACCACCAGTTAATACAAAGTAAATCGCTTGACAAGAAAGCTCCAGTTTCAAGTCAGTATAGAAATGGTCAATAGGGAAGTAAATTAAAGACCAGCCACGACAGTGATTGCCAGGAGAAACAATTACATCATTCAAGAAGAATTCAAATAAACTCGTTTTATGCTAAAACCTGTGCTGTCTGGAAGAACGACGAAAGCTTCGCAATTAAATCAACCAGCTCAGAGAACACAACTAATTCAGCTGAGTAGTTGACTAATGCATTATCTCCCAACCTGAATTTGTCTTGATTTTATAGAGATCGCTTTCGTCGAACTCCATACAGTCCTCGAATAGCATCAGCTTTTGGACACCATAATGGTCATACTGACTTGCTGTGGTTATCACACCGAAATTTGTTGCCTCTTTTGGAACTACTAAGATTCCATATCTGTTTGATGACACTGTTTCGAATGCTAAATAGTACCTTACCTAATGTAGTCGGTAATTCACCACTACTATTCCTCCTAAATGTCACTTAGTTTCAATTTCAATTAGAGTTTGCTTAAGTCCTTGACTTTCAGCTGGTGGGTTTCGGGTTACTTTGACTCGGGAGGTTGGTAAAGTTTTACGCTATAAGAAATCAAGTGTAGCTCATAACTTGGTGCAGAAACGTGTACTGAACGACTGAGAGTAAATAATGTTTCCAAATCTATAACTGTTTAGATGTAGTCATCTATTTTTTTCTGTTTATACACTAATTTATTTCGTATTTTAGTTGTCTGTCTGCGGAGGGGATCGATTATTGGTCAATGAATAAAAACGATTCGTGAGTTGGAATAAATATACAGTAGTCTGTTTATATTAACTTTGATAAAGATTTAGTTGACTTATTTCACGCGACTCCATCCTACAAGGGATTGTGAATAAAACTTTGGATAAGAATATATTACAACCTATGCTTGATACTAACGCTCTAGACCGATCCCTGACCTTCATAATAATGTGTAACAGTACAATAAGTCCGTGTTTTTTTTCTTTCTCTAAAATGTTAGCAAGTAGTATCAATAGCTGTTTGTGTGTGCATTTTAAATTATTAAACTGACATATAAATCGACATAATGGTAAGGTAGTTTAAGTCGCAGCACTTTACAGTTACGCAGTTTAGAGAAAAAAAGGCGATCGAAAAGTTAACAAACAGAATCAGATAACATGCAAGAAAATGAATGTGAAAACATCCGTGTAGTGATAAAGTTGTTGAATGATGAACAGTGTATTTCTTAGCAAAAATACTTTTAACCAAAGAAAGCTATCTTTATTAACCTACCATTCAAGGGTGACCAGATTGTGCAGTTGACAACTGAATGATTTCGGTCAGCCATCAAACGCGCATTCTAAGCCGAATTTCTTTTTCTCACTTGCCGAACATTTTCAATCCCTGTAACTACGATTAAAGGACGAAATTCTGTGGACTCTACTTCAGCTGCGGTGACACCTATATAGGCAGAACCAACAGAATGTTCCAATGTTGTCGGAAAGAACATGTTCCAAAATGTTTAATAAATCATATAGAAAATCCCAACACGAGTAATCTGAATAGAAATCCAGCATCATCCATTGCAAAACATTTATTAATTAACGTCAGGTCACAAAATCAATATTTTAATGACTTTCACAATTATTTCACAAAACTCTAATTCAAGGTTATTGAAGGTGATGGAAGCACTTTGAATTAATCACATACAGCCTAGACTGTGTGTACAAAAAACAATAGACTTCAATCTTCGCCTACCATGGACTACATGACCTATCTAAATATGATTGGTCATTAGTATGTACTTTTTTATTTAACTGAGTAATTGTCATGATCTTTAATTTATTATTGTTAACCATGTTAGCTGTAAAGCGGTTGTAAAGAAACTACGAAGTGATATCATCTCGCGAAATTCGTCTTCTTAATGCCTTATTCAAATTTATCAAAGGGACTAATTGTTTTAATTAACTTGGTTGGGTATTGTTAAGTATTTACTCATATCTACATCGTTTTCGTCTTGGATTGCATAACTTATCAGTTACATCTTCCTTCTGACTTAAATGTCTTAATACAGAACGTCGACTATCGCTTTATTTGCAGTCAGATATACTGTGGTGAAATGCTTTGATGCAGTGCTTATCACTTTGTAATTGATAGTCTACTGTGGGAAGCAAACATTTCTCCTCTATGCCTCTATTATTCGACAATGGAAAAAATACAATTTTAGTAATTTAATAAATAATTTAATTTAATAATAATACTGAGAACACACTATTCAGTGAAGACGCTCTTTTCAACGAATCTGTTATTAAGCTGTGCAAAACGTACATATATATATATAATTTTCGAAAAACTATATCCCGTGGGGAAGTTTAAACAATGTGTGATCGCTAATAATAATGTGAATTGAGACAAAATAATTGTGCTTATAACCCTAGTTAAATACCAAGTGATAAAATAAGCAGTGTAATATATAAGGTAATTCATGGAACGTACACAGGATGGTATACAGATTGATCGGTGTACCCTTATTATTACTACTGTTATTAAAGCAACGATTTGAACGGAACTCTTCTTTCGACGATTTCATTTCTACATCTGCGCAGTTGTGTTTATGTATGAATTTTACAATAAACGATAACAAGTAGTTTTGCTTTTGTCGTTTTATGTGTGTGTGTTAAGACTTGACAGTGAATGGAAATACTAAAATGTGACCATGCTGGTGTGGATGATTACGAATCACAAACCAATTACAAATATGAGTGAATAAAAAAGTTCAAAACAAAGTTCAATAGACATGAGTAAATAGATGACGGAAATATTAAATACATTCGGAAATCTGAATATATACATTTCTTAGGTCAGATGCAGTAAGATGACTGAAGTGTTGTCAATAAAATTGACCAAGCTTCTCTTATACAAAGCGTCGGTGGCACAGTGGTTAGGACTCTCGCCGACCATGCACATGGTCCGGGGTTCGATCCCCTGCCGGCGCACACCCGATATCTATGGTCGGCCTGAATTTGGGCTACCGATATCCATGCTGAAAATTCCATACCTGTACTGAAAATACGGTGTGGAATCAAGCTGTAAATCAAAATAAATAAAATAAAATAAATAAATGCGCTCATATCCCTTTCGACAAACTTTGTTGGACTTTGTAAACTACACTGAAGGATGCATCAGATGCTGTATGGTTATTATCTACTATTTGTTGCAATATAGGCGAATTAATGGTCTTACACTCACCTTTGCTTAGCCAAGGTGGGAGGTGCTCTCGAACACGGCGAGATATCTTACTCAGCGAAAGTCTTATGTTTTCATCAATGGTCTTGTTGGCCGGTTTTTAAGGACTTCACTCATAAACTCTAAGTTTAGATGCAACACTTTCTTAGATACCTTAATACACTCTATATTTCTCTCATTTAATTTGCTCTTAACAATGACAGAGAGTGCTAGATGAGCATTCTCTACGAAAGTTTGTTTTAGTTGTCGGCGTTCTTCATCAACACTGTTTTCACTACAAATTTTTCAGGCGCATGACGAGAGCGAAAAAGGATTAAATTCCTTTTTCTCTCAGTCGCCTCGTTCATATCACTTTTCTTTGAATCTATCTATTGCTATTATTATTATTATTTTCACCCTAAGTGGTTTCCGGTATTATTTCATTTGTCCCGAATCATTGATTCAATTCAATAGGCTTTTTGCAGTGCTAAACTTCATCCTTACAAATTTGTCACCCTGTTTAGTTTTCCCCACCCATCTAAGATTTATACATTCCATGACCTATTTTATATATTACATAGCCTATTTATCAACGCCATTATTGTCATTATCATTGTCACTAATTACACTGGTCCATTATATATATGGCTGAATATGGCTGTATGGCTTAGTAGTAAGTTCATTCGAAAGTCTTTTCACTGAATATTATGTTCTTAAACTACCACTTCTCTTAAAAACGTACTACTTGTGCATTTAGTAGCGCATTCGGCATTAAGATGTTTAGGACGACCAACAGCTCATTCAGAGCAAAATACATGAACGACTCATTTAATCTGTGTTGATACGTTACAAGTGTATTGACTTAAAGTCTTCTTTAACAATGCCTCATCATTGCTATTAGAATTCTGTTTTACTACCGTCATACAAATTTACACATGGATGATGAAGTAATAGCTACTTTGTTCTGTCTCCAGTGTCATATATTTATTTATTTTGATATCGTGTAATTTGTCGTATAGATAGTGGTATAGTCCCATATTCTGTTAAGTCTAGTTAGTATTTCTCCAGTATTTTCTAGCAATTCATATTCTCATAAGTTTTGCAGTCATAAGGTACAAAGATAGGTCAATGAATTTGGATTCTATTTCAAGTACATCTTGTTACATAATCGCAAAAATATTGCATTTTTGTTTAGTTCTCAAATGATTGTGAAATTATTTTGATTTCGTTTAAAATTCTAGTTCAGCTGGACGCGAAAGTGCTCAAAAGAAAGCAGCTGTTATTCAGTCTGTTAAAAATTTCCTTGGTATAGGTTTTGGAATTTTGTCTACACTTTTTGTCGGTTACTTGTCTGATAAGCGTGGTCGACGATTTGCTCTTGGGATCATTTTGCTTGGAGAAGCATTAAAAGTGCTGACTGTTAGTAGGTTATTCCTTATGTCACTTTTTATTTTGACTATTTTTTCCGTCGGATTTCTTCAGAAATATTTGCTTTTTAACTGTATCTTTACTGACCATCTGTGAACTGAACTCAGCGTTACCCTTACGAACAACCTTGCACGAAGTACAGCGGTTCAAGTCGCAACACTTGATAAAAGAAAGGCGAAAAGAGAAATTATAGTCGGAAATTTACTCGAGGATGATTAATTTTGAGCAATATTACCAACAATCTCCAGACATTGACTTCCAGCACCTCAAAGACCTCAGCCAGCCAGACAGTCTACACCTCCACAACAGTTAAAGACTTCATGGATTGATGTTATGTTTTGGTTTTACCACCCCTAACTGTTTTCCAACTTAATCCTATACCAGCTAACACTGGCTGATGAGAAACACGGCGGCTCGGCATGCGTAACCCATGTCCTGGGCATCTCAACTGATTAAATTTCCCTCCTTGCACTCCTAGCCTAACCGCATCAGCACACGTATGATGAAATTAAGTAAGTACGTACCAAAGCATGCACATTAGAGAAGCATTAAAAAGATTATTTTCAGCCTTTTTTTAACAAATACCAAAAATGGGACTGAGTTCGCTTATTAACTACCGGAAACTAGTCACCTTGTAGATAATCTGAAGGCAGTCAAAATAATCATCAGGCAATCGCTGTCAAACGGTTAAAACCCGATCTATATATACTCGGAAAGAGACAGTTGTGCACCGTGCAGTACCCTGATAGTTATACTCACAAAACAAAGTTATCCAATCTTTACTACAGTATATATTCTATATGTTTTCTTGTGTTCAGAAAACTTATATTTTTCATCTAAACGTTACTTGTTACTGTTAAGTTAATTAATTTTCGTAGTTACGTAACCTATTTTACTGAAATACTTCCAGTTAAACTTTGTCGTATGAATGCGGCTCACGACAAAAAAATCATATCAATTTCCACAAATCGTCACTAACGTTCTTATTACAGATGTCTGTATAACACTGATTAGCAATCTTCAGTTGTGCTTACATTAGTGGACTGATTATGTATGCTTGTCCTAGATGCATATTTTCATAAACATTCATGCACAAAGTAGTTTGCTTTACAGTTAAGTGATCACTCGTATCAAGCACTTACTTTAGAAAAGCACCAGGCATCTTTGACATCATACATGTGGTTCTCTTGATAAATTTTTATAGAACAAAAAGACTAAATTTGCAAATTTACTAAATAATGACTTTCTACATGGGCTGTGATTGCAGACGAATGAGTCTAGAATTTCGTTGCACTAAGGGTATTTGCTACTGTTTGACTGTCGTTTCAATCGTAGACTACAGTGAATAACATTATTAGAAAATTGCTTAACTTTCCTTGTTTGTTTTTTTGTCTTTTCTATCGAAGGTGTTGTAGTGTTTTTCAATCTGTCTCCATGGATTTTTGTATTGTGTGAAATATTAGAAGGAGTAATTGGAGGAGGATTATTATCGGTTTCAGCACAGTTAGCCGCCTGTATTGCAGATATAACCCAAAGTTCGAAATATGTTGCTGTACCGGGTTCAAGTACTGATCAGATGAAATATACAAAAAGAATGATAAAAAAGCGTTGGCTTTTATTCACCTTACTTGATGCCGTAATCACTTGTGGGATGGCTTTTGCGAATGTACTATCAGGTAAATTTTCCGTTTATTGAATACCAACTGATCTTACAAAATATGAGGATTTTTGCGTTCAGGAAGTCGTAACACTACATTATTAAATATACGTATTATGTATTAGCGCATATTAGCCTGATCCCCTTAAAATATCAACGCAAGGCAAACTCTATTCGGGATAGTAATGCGTATTGAAAACTTCGCTACTCTAAATTGTTTCTTCAAAATGTACACAATTTTGATTGTGATAGTTATCTGGGTCTTAGGTTCAATTTAAATTAGTCGATAAGGCAAGAGTGACTTGGTAAATGCACAAATTTCTATTGACAGCTGGTAGTTTTATTTAATGGATTTTAGACTTTATTATTATTATTATTGTATCCTTTAATTCCTAGAGGAACATAGGGCTTCAGCCGTGCGTCTCCATTGAGTTCGGTTCTCTGCCAGAGTCTTTACGTGGCTCCATGTCTGCCCACACGTTTTCATCTCCTCTTCACATGACCTCCTCCAAGTCACCCTTGGACGACCAACTCGCCGCTTCCCTTTCGGGTTCCACTCGAGCAATGGCTTGTCTAGTGATGTCACTTGATGGTTTCCTCAGAGTATGGCCAGCCAATCCATCTCCATTTCTTCCTGCCTATTTGTTTCACAATCGGTTCCTGGTTCGTTCGCTACCAGAGATCCCTGTTGCTGATCTTTTCTGTCTGGCCATCTGATCTTGAGTATTGAGCGAAGACAACTGTTAATGAAGGTCTATAGTTTGCTTGAGATGCTCTTTATGACGCACTGGCCAAGTCTCTGATCCGTATAGTAACACTGACTTCACATTGGAGTTGAAAATCCGGATCTTATTTTTGATGCTGAGTGCTGTTGACCTCCACACAGACTTGAGAGTAGTGAAAGCTTGTCTTGCTTTTCCGATTCTTGCTCTGATATCCACGTCAGTTTCGCTAGTAGTTGAAACGATGCTTCCCAAGTCTTTAGGTAAAAGAGTTTGTTTCTTTCAGGTTCCCTCCATTTATGCTGATTGTTGTCTGTTGTTGCTGTTGGTGTTGGCCAGGAATCGTCATCACATTTCTGTTTTCTCCATGTTCACCTGAAGTCCTGTCTTCTCTAGGTGCTTCTTCTGCCAGCTTGTTGCTTTTCACTTGCATATCTTCCAGTTTGTGGGAAATCAGACATATATCATAGGCGAAGTCCAGATCCTCCAAGTTTTTTGTGTGAGTCCATTTTATGCCTGTTTCCTCATTGCCCGCTGTTTGTCGCATTATCCAGTCTCCTGCAATCAGGAAAATCATTGGCGATAGTAGACAGCCAACCAGCCTTGTCTTACTCCTGTCCTCACTTCGGAGGATTCCGTAAGTTTCCCGTTGTGGATTACTTGGCATGCAGCATTGTCGTACAGCTGTTGGATGAGATGTATAATTGTCGGTGGCACCCCGTAGTAGCGAAGTAGTTACCAAATCACCTCTCGATCGACGCTGTCAAATGCCTTTTCAAAATCGATGAAGTTGAGATAGAGAGGTGACTGCCATTCCAGGCTTTGTTCAATGATGATCCGTAATGTGGCGATCTGATCAATGCATGACTTGTTTTTCCTGAATGCAGCTTGTTCCGGTCGAAGTTTTTCATCCAGGTGGGCGTGTTTGATTCTCTGGAGGATGATGCGGCTTATTATTTTGCTTGGGATGGACAGGAGCATAATTCCGCGCCAGTTCTTGCATTGGCTACTATGATTATTGAGGTAAATATGTCAAGCTTACCTTTCCTGTTCCGTTGAAGCAAAATAACCTTATGTCTCCTTATCTTATTTCCGTAACTGATTGATTTGTTCACATACTTGCATTACTGGTTTTATGGTATCTTTTCTCTATATTTACAAAGTTAGAGCATCTGATATTGAGGAGATGCATTTGTATATCATAAGCGATAGAATGAAATAACCATTTATAACATGTGTGGAAGGAGTCTCCGCTTTAAAAATGTAAAGCAGTTAGTTCCCTTAATGAATTTAGACAAAGCAAGAATGGTGGATTTCAGCATGAAATGACATCGGTGAGAGAACCCACCCCGGCGGATGCGTACTGATGAAGAGTTTCAAACTAGGACGAAACAGCTGTCCAGTGCTCCCAGGTATTCCAAAGGTTCTTTAACCGATGCCAGCTCATGATTGAATCCTCCAACCAATCAAACAAAATCCCTACAAACCAATAATTGAAAAGCAGTAAGAAGACGTAATTTGTCTGAATCGTGTAATGTATTTGTGCAACACATTTCGAACAATCTGACCACACATGGACTTGTGTGAAATGTGAAATTAGTAGAGAGTTGAGAGGTGAGAAAATAAATTTAGCTCAAGTTAAAGGGACATACTGAAGGTCAAAATAGCAATGAAGATCACTAAACTAAATAAGTGAGTTAATAGTGCATCTACCCTGGTATCAAGACAAAGTTTAGCAAGGAAGGTTAAGTGTGATGACGAATTGTTTTCGAACGCATAAAGGTGGTTTAAAGTTCCTAATTGCCAGCTTGGGCTTCCACAAACTTTAGGATACGCCCCAAACATGTTATGTAGATAGGTTTGAAAGATGTGTAAACACCAATTTTGTGTCCTGTCTCTGTAATATGTTTCGCGATAGAGGAGCTAGGTCTCCTGTTCTCACCATTAATGGGTTCTGAAGATTCCATTTGTTTCTGGAACCATTTAGGAATATGCTCTGAAGCCCTTACTTGCAGAGACCGATGAGTCCTCCCTATGTATGTGTGTCCACACGTACATTCAAATTGTTAAATACAGTGGGATGTACCATCATTTTTCGCATGTTCTAAGGGCTTAGATGGATATATCGGCTTCATATTCTCAATTATTTTAATCTTAGCTGCATAAAAAGTCTTTTTAACAGCAGCGTTCAATCTCTGTCGAGTTACGAAGCTGCTATGATGACCCATATAGGGTAGCTTGATGTATACGTCTTTCTTAGTGGTGAGTTGGAGATTGGGTCTTGGTGTTCTGACTACTTTATATCTCCTGATGAACTTGTCTGGATAATTGTTATCAACCAGAGTTTGTGTCAACTTTCTTTCTTCCTCATCAATTGTGTCTTCAGTTCATATTCATTGGATTTCACTGAAGATGCACCTCACTAAGGCTCTTTTGTCCCGAAAAAGAGCAGAAACTGTGATAATTAAGATATTGTCCTGTCCAGGCAGGTTTTCTATAAGTAGATCGTTTTATTGATCCATCAAGCCATCGACTAAGCAATATAAAGATAAACAGTTACCTTCCTGTTCTACAGACGTAGGTGATATGCTATTCTGAACTTCAGTCACTCGATTTAAAATTGAGGTGGCAGAGCAAAGCTAATCACTTATGATTACAATGTCATCTACATATGGTCTATAAAGTGGTTCATTTCCGATTAAGTCTTCAGGTAAACTTTCATTACACGGCATATAGATATCTGCTAAAGGGGCCCTAATGGACTTCCCATAGAAACACCATCAATCTGACGAAAGCAATTGCCTTCAAATGTGAACCTAACATTGCTAGTACATAGAAGTAATAAATCCCTTAAATAAGACCTTCATTGTTATTTTGACCTTCAATATGTCCCTTTAACTTGACCTAAATTTATTTTCTCACCTCCCAACTTTGTACTAATTTCATATATGTTCCTATGACAAGTCCATGTGTGATCATTACACGATTCAGACAAACTACGTCTTCTTAATGCTCTGTTAAAATCTGTTACATGTTCAAGTTGGTGTTCCACATTTTTTTTGGTTTGAATCAAAATAGAATTGACAGAAGTTTAAACGTGATTATTGCCTTTCAGTTATCATTCTTAAATAGTCATACAAACCGGAAACACTTTGTAATTGTCTTTCCATTTTGAAACAAACAAACAAACAACTTTTAGCATTTTTCTAATGTATTTGTGATAAGTTTCTTAGTTATTCACAAACTGGTGATCTGTCATTCATACAATCACCATTGATCCAATTTAAACAAGATCAGCTTTCCTTGTTGTTTACTACACATTAAGTTTTGTCCTTGAGAGAGTTGGTTACAGCTTACAGCTTGATTCCACACAGTACTTTTGGTAGAAGTATGGAATTTTCAGCATGGATATCGGTAGCCCAAATTTTGCAGGCCGACCATAGATATCGGGTGATCGAACCCCGGACCATGTGCATGGTCGGCGAGAGTCCTAACCACTGTGCCACCGACGCACAGTTAGTTAGTTAGTTAGTTCAGTGTTGTTTTCTGCCTATGGCTTTATTTTGTTTGAAAAAATGAGATGAATTACACTTAGAATATTCTATCATCTTATTTATTTTTTTTCTCTACAGGTTATATGATTGTGCATTATCGTTTCTATGCAACTATGTTAACATGTATCAGCTTTCTAATTCCACTCCCGATTAATTTATTTTGTATGACTGAGACAAGAGTACAAGTGGTTCAAGTCGGTGTAACTGTTGGTGAAAATTCATCAAATCAACTGTCTGGTGATATTTCAATTATTACAAGTGAAGATAATGAACCGCAAACATCACAGGATAGTTACTCTGTTCAAAGGAATTCTAATAATGGTTGTATGAATAAGTTACGCGTAAGAATCTACTCACTATTATTATTATTTAATTATTTCTATGTGTCTATTATAAGTACACAATTGATCTTATGTTATACAGAAGCATGAACGAGAGGATTAGTTTTTATTGTATGTAAAATGTGTGAATTATCTTCTTCTTTTTTTTTTTTTTACTAATAGCAGCCAACCTATCCGGTAGTGATTACAAGTGGTACAACACTTATGCAATATAAAAATAGAATTTAAGCACTGTGGTAGACTATAATTGCATCGTAGCGTAAATTTTTTTTTTTGTTGATAAAAAAGACAAACCCAGTTATATGCAGTATTGTTTATTGTATGTCGTTTACAGTAGAATTTATTGCTGGTCACAATCATATTGAGGCACTAACATAACTTTAAAAATTCGTTTATATCACTCCAATGATTTCTTGTCCTTGAAGTGTATTGGTAGTAATATTTTTCATATCTCTAGTATTGGTGTTGTGTGTAAATTCGATGAACACCGATTCGGTAATTAACTTCTCTCTCTATCTACCTATATTACTTTTTAAAACCGTAGTTCTGTCCCACCCTATTATGTGATTGTTTGTTACTACATGTATTGTAATTGTTAACTTTTTATCTACACTATTCATCTTCGTGAGGTCAACCAGAGATACCAGAGATGTGGAGATATTGCCAATAAACGAAGCATGAAAGTTATGTGAATGCCTTGGTATGATTATGAGCAATAAATTGTGTTCAAAACGTCATCATTAAATATTACTACTGTATAACATTGTTAGACTTTATCAAAATAAATTTGTTCTATCATTGAACACTTATGCAACTTTGTAAGTTATGTGTGAAAACACTACATTTATGATTTACTTGTGAAATTCTCTCGAAAAAGATATTTCCAACTACTGCATAAGGTAGAGGTTAGAATTCATACACTGGCCATTGAATCGGGTCCCAGTGGTTGGATGGCATACGAGATTGCCTTGTAACTGTAAGGTCCTGGGTTCGAGCCCCTACTACCGATGATTCCCAAAATATAGTGAAACAGCTGTACAGTACTCCCTGGTTTCCAATAGTTTTCTAACTGAAATCAATCCGTGACGAACTCGTAAATGCTACATGAGGGCCTGAAAAATCAATATGTAAAGTCACGATCTACTAGTAGGAATCTGCTTCAGTACAAAAATACATTTTATTATTACTACTCTTTCGGCTTCTCCGGTCGAATGTCTAATCGATTCTCTTGTATTGTGGTTCAATCAAGTTACCTAGTTTTATGTATATTTCTTCAGAGTCCCCAGCTTATTTATTTGTGAATTTCAAATTGAGTAGAATCATTATATATCATTGGACATACATGCAGGATAAAAATAGCTCATTTTCCCCTCAGCAGCTGACAGCCTAAAAATAACAAGGTAAAATAGACATAAATACATAACATACTTTACAAATTATTTTAATAAGTCTTATCATAGTAATGGAACAAGATGTATGATTACAAGGTAGTTCTAAAATGAACGACCACAGTTCATGTATACATAATATCATAGAGAGTTCGTGAAGAGAGAGTGGAACCGAAAAGATATGACAAGTAAAAGTAAAATTATCACTTAAGCAAACAATTAATTGGGTCGGAATGCCTACAGCTCAGCAAACGAAAACCAAAATTACGTGAAAGCTGTGATGTAACAAAAAAGAGAGATCTAATTACTAGGGTAGTGCGAGGTTAATCACACTATCTTTGCGTATACAGAAGTTCGACTGAGGTCGTTTGATAACGGTGGATTCTGCGAAATAAAGTAACCGGGGTTTTCTCTGCATATTGGTCATTTTAAAGGCCTGACTGATTTCATCGGTATCTGGCGTGTCAATCAAGTACTTAGGGACTGTACTTATAAGCACTTCCTCACTTTTTATTTGAATACTGTTAGGGGATTTTAGTCAGTTTCTAGTTATGCCTCAGGTGCTGCTTCACCATCATCTCTTTTTGTCTTCTGAGTTCCCTGAAGTACATATAATTTATTTCCTCTCCTGACATTTGCCCTTTTATTCACCCCATTATCATCCTATAAGCAATAATTGTGTTTCATCAATAGTAGTGTACAATAAGAGTACACTGCAATCAAATCTGGTAGTGTTATACAAGAGATCGTATTCTTGAATGGTGACTTAAAAAAGGGATATTGTTGATGGCATTTAGAGAAGATATTTTTTGTTTTTGTTCACTTCCTTTTTCTATGCTTTTCTGAATTTGGACACTTCAAACTAATGTACTACTGTTCCAGTTTATTCCTTGATCTTTCTATTTCCATTCAGCTGATATTTGCACTTTGGTCGACTAATTATAGAATAAATTACTTTGAAATGGCTACTTTTAGGAAATAAAATAACATGTTTCATTCCTGCATAGCTATTGAACAGACTTTTTTTGACAATGAGTATGAATTTCTCTTCCAGGATAAATATATTCATACCAAAAGTTAAACAGTCATTTCTACAATAAACTATTATTCTATTTGCTATTTCTGGATTAACGCAAATAGTCAATAGTTAAATAATTTTCAAATTTTCTTCCAGGTCATATCAAATTTACCTCCGACACACTTCATATTATCTATTATAATCTTCATGTTTTCCATCTGTGGAATCACTGATGTATCGTATTTAAGTCTTTATTTGATGAGTGAACCTTTCCTTTGGAATACACAAGCACTCGGTTTATTCGTGTGAGTGTTTATTTGTTTTTAGTTTTAATGTAATATTGTTTGGATTCATTCACTATATGTATGTATACTGAATAAGTTATTGTTACCTAGAAGAAGTTTACGAATGAAGTGTATTATACTTCTTTCAGAAAATATTGATCTGTCATTTTATCCATTGTTGTTAGTAGGAATCTTTGTCTGAATGTATCGTCTTGATCACAGTTTAGTTATTCCCTTGTGTAAATGATCAGTAGTTGTATAATGATTTGTCTGAAGAACACCAGAACACCTCTGTTCGAAACTGCAATTCAGATGTTTTTATTTGGAACATTTACAACTTCACGGTTTATTGCTTTTTCTAACCAAAAGTCACGGAGTCAGTGATTGAATGATAAGCTACCGGCTTTGTAGCTTGAATGTCGTGAATTCAAATCCTAGTGGGTCCTAGGTGTGCATTAATCAAGGGCATCTAACTACAAATAAGCAGCTATCCCAGTGATCCTGCTTTTGGTTGTTTCTCTAATCGATATCTTGAAATTATACAACTTTTGTGTTATGTTCTGTAGGCTTTCATAATCTTTCTGGAAAACTTCTCAGGCTCTAACGTCCCAGTGAGCTACACATCTTCTTCCCACTGATTAGAAAAAGTCCATGTCTGTCTTGCTTTAACTTCATTCGGATAAAGTCTTTTTGATGAAATCCTCTGACCAATCAAACAAAAAATCCCTACAAAACCAATTCTTAAAAATTCAGCTTTGACAATAATTAATTTCTAGGAATTTCCGTAACTCTAGATGTGCTTACTTATATGGAGCTTTTCATCAAGCTGATATCATCCCTCATCAGGTGCTCGACAGTATGATAGGCATCATGTTCTGGGCTATATTTGTGGTGAGAGCTGTCTACTAGCCAAAATTGTAGACAACAATTTACGTCAATGTTTACGTCCCGAATCGGGGTCATGAGAAAAAAAATAATAAGAAAGCTTAACTTTGAGGAACTCATCAACCAATCACATCAGACTTAACGAGTACAAATACGACCCGCAGATATATGGCCTGATTTTCTAATAAACGTCCACAAAGGGATGACGGAATAACCTTGAGCAGGGAAACAACCAATCAGAAGACGTTGCTTCTCTGCTAACAATAATGAATAATAATGCACATAAAAATCTATAAATATCTGTTGATTTTCTCAATAAACGATCTGTTGCCTAGCCCTTGACTTCTGTCGTTACATATTTACCTTACAGTATCTCTTGAAACTCATCAGTCCTTAGTGTATCATACAGGCTTTATATCTCCTAAATTTTCTGGCTAACCTAGTGTCGAGAATACAATATGTTGAAGAGTTTTGGTGATAGTGACGAACATCTCTTCTCGTTATCTCTTCAACGTGCGACTGAATAATGGCACATTAGTTATGCAGCCTTTATAAATTATAATAACGGTAACAAGTGACACGTGTTGAAACTAAAGTTCGAATTTAGCTAGTTCATTTAAGTATACATACTGGAAAAATATCGAAAACGTTTCCGAATTATATTCAAACAGATTTATCAATAATGAAAGTTATCTCGACGGAATTGTTTATGTTTTAGCTAGATTAGTGAATTATCCGGATACTTTTTTATCTATTCGTCTGGAAATATGAGTGAGACAATAGTTTTGTTGAGTATGTAAAATGGTTTTGTATTTCAATCACTTATTTGCACTCACTTATTCCTCGCCTACGCAATCGAATAGTGTCAATCAAGTAGAGTGTTTATCGGAGGAGTATCCTGGTGTCTGTCCAACAGTCAACCTTTTTACAGGTAAATGATCTTCAGATAACTTAGCCGTAACACGAAAATCTTGATGAGAACCTTTTCCTCTATCTAAGAAATTGGATGTGGCATCAACGGCTCTATGACTTCATGTTGTTTACCTACAAACATTTCAGAATAAATAATAAATGTTTAGGGGCTTCAAGTTGTTTGTATATAATCACTAGACAATGAAATGCCTATTTTCTTTTACATTCTCAAGTGTCTAAAATTTTTGTTTATATTATTCTCTTTTTTAGAGGTTTAAGAGATGTAAGCTGTACCTTAGCATCTGTCTTGTGCGTCACTTTGGTTGTAAGACTTCAGAGTAATCAGTCTTTGAAATATAAACATGATATCAATGATAAAGATACACCGGAATCTGTGTCTGTTTCATACAGGAGTAGTACAACATTTATCGATCGTTTAAAGTCTGTGGATCAGATTGTTTTGATTTTGTTGGTATTTTTTGGATTGGTCATTTTCTGCGTTCATCAAATCATTATGGGCGTAGCGTTTACATTCCCAATCCCAACAGCAAATATTGTGGTATATATTGGTATGGCTTTCACTTATTCGCATGATAAAGTTTTACTCTATGCAATCACTTTTAATGGATTTTCTCCGAATTAATTATTGTTTTTTGGTAGTATTTCAATACAATCATCACTAGGCTATTTCATTTGTTTCCATTTATGCTTTTTTTGGTTACACATTCAAGGTAACTTACTTTTACAGATATTTCAGTAGTTTGTTTTTAGTTCTTCACTCACAGGTGCATATTCGGAATTTTTTTATACCTTTTACTTCCCGAGTGGAACGTAAGGCTTCAAGCTGGAGATTTGAAGTTTTGGTAATAGTGATTTTATTTCTACAAGCCTCACGTCCAACCCTCCCTCCTTACTGATGTTACTACTGGCTTAAAGAGGTTTGGGAGTGCGTCGACTCGGACCACGTACATGGTTTGGGGAGAGTTCTGCCTCTGAACCACCGACAGCATATTCGACATATTTGAAGTTACTGAACTAAATGTGGAATGTAAATACTGAAAGTGCGGTAGGATTATTTGGGCTTTGTAGTCTTATTGAGTAGGTAACAAATCCGATGTCTCCTTCATATACACTATTCGAGACAACTATTTGACAGTAACACAATTTATATATGTGTGTGTTAAAAACTGTCAAACGCATTAATGTGCGATCAGTTCAAATGGACTGAAGCAGGTTTTCAGGCACAGCCTGACTTCCTTCTATGTTTTGGTGGTAAAAATGCAATCGATTATGCTCATACAATTTAGTTCTTTAATTCTAGTCGTCCGATGTTATAGTGTTTTTGTACAGTTCAGTTTGGTACATTGCACTAATTGATCGACACTAGCAAATAAATCGTATCATATGTGTCAGTTTAGGTATGTCATTTAAAATATCAATTTTTGTTACAGTTGAGCATAAATGTATAAGGATTAATTAAATTATTGCAAATAAATTAGAAATATTTAAGCGATATGTAAGTATTGTCGATGTGTAAGTTATCATAGAATTGAAAACTGTATGAGCACATAATAAAGTCACAAACAAGCTATTGCGTAACCATTCTTGAGTCGTTCTCAAAGTGTAGATAATTACTTAACATATTTGTTAGTATGTACTTTTACACTCTGCTTATCTAGTTATTCGGTTTGTTTATCTCAATTGGTTGTTGTTTCCGGTACAGTAATTAATAAATTCTATAATATTCGAAAACATTTATTTCCCGATACAAATTTAAAACAAGCAATAAAGGTTAATAAAGCAGGATTTAGTGAATTCATTGAATTTCGGTAGAACTCGTCAGCTGAATACTCCACATACACGGATATATACTTTTGAGTGATAAGTAAACAAACTACATTGAATTAGTCATGCAGAAAGACAGGTGCGAATGTTTTCCAGGTCATATTCAAATAGATAAGGGGAGAGAGAGTATGAGAGATCAAAATTAAGATAAATTGCATTACGCTTCAATTACATCACTTAGATAAACAATTAGACATTAGAGAATTTAACAAGAATTGCAACCAGAGGGATGTCAACAGTAATAGTTATAATAACAATAATAATAATAGTGTTGAAGACAGTTAAGATAATGCTACTGATAAAGGATAATTTTAAATGAATCAAGAATAATAATAATAATAATAAGAGGTAGAATAATAAGTAAAACGTATTACCATGGTAGATTCAGAGTCACGACCATCTCCTTTTGTACACAGAGACCTGGTTGATAAACTCGAATTGCACAAGCCTCTGCAATTGAAAGCATCTTCTTGTTTCGTTGTCTGCTGACAATAGTGAATGACTTGACAGCGTCGATATCATATCCGTAGTCCACAAGATGTTTTGTTATTGAGGATTTTGGCACTTTGCACTCAACTGTTTTCAACCATTTTGGCAAATGCTCCATCATGCGAGTAGACAATCGCCTTTCTGTACGACTTATGTATTTGCTTTCACAAACACACTCAAATTGATATACGCAGTTTTTAAGTGTCCGGAATTGGCGACTGGTTTTTTCCTGATTGTTGAAGCACTCGCTTAGTGGTGTTAAGGATAACAAGTTTTGCAGCATAATAAGTTCTCTTGATGGCTTTATCGAGTCTTCGTTTGACTACTTCCTGTACATCATCTCCTTTGAATGATTATAGGTAGTATTTTCCATAGATTAGAGTGTTTGGAATTCATGATTATTCACCAGTTTCAACGTCATAATAAAGAATAGTAATGTAAGCTGTTGCATGCAGTAGCTGTTATTCAAGTTCATTGACTAATCAAATGACTGAAGCATTCTTTTTCCACTTGACTGACTCACTAATTGAATAAGTTTCAACGTAGAATTTTGCACAGATATACAACAGTTCAAGTTTCTACACTCCGTGTAGCCCACATAGGTAGAGAAAAGAGAGTTGGATTGAAATTGAAAATAACGATAATGAACAGAAGACAAGGTAGTAACACAAAATAACACGAGGATTTAATAGATCCAGGGAATTAAAAAAGAATTAAGGAATCTGCACCATTGAGAATAGATTTGAGTCGTATCACCAACAGTTTTCAGCCACTGGATCTTAGCATCCAGATGACTCCAGTCAGACAGTCTACACCCTACGTAACATGGCTTAAATCAACTAACAAAAACTTCATGGACTAATTCCAAGTTTTACTCTGACCACCCCTGATTTTTTGTCCACTTCATTCAGTGACATACTCTATGTTTTATGCGAATTATAGTTTCTTCGTCTGTAATGTGATGACATTTATATCACAATTATATCGTTGATTGACAAGTTACGTCTGTCGTCTTTCAGATGCTGAAAAATTTCATCAGTCTTCTCTAAATTATTCTCCTTACGGTAAATATTCGCCTACCGCAGTTTCGCTGCATTTATTTTTTCTTTGCTTTTGTGTTCGCTTTTCCGAAGTATGACAACTGGAATTGATGCAATTTTGTGCTAGTTTTCACATTGAAGAGTGTGAATTTCTTGTCCGTGTCAATTTAGTGTCAGTGTTTGTGAGTTTAAATTTTTTTCTGAAGATGTCACCTATTGAGTTTTGGGTGGAAAATAAGGCTTCAAGCTTTCAAATTTTAGTAGCAGTGATGTTTCCGTTACTTAGTGGGGTTGCTAGCCTCACTCCCAACCTTATTTTTCCGGACTTACTACCGCCTAGTAAACTTGGCTAGGCTTAAGATTACGTCAGCAGGAGGTCGCATCTGGACCTTCCGTCTAGCTGGTAGCCGTCATTTCGTTGAACTCCCAGGGTGTTTCTGAGGGGAGCTCTAACTAACTATGGATTGACAGAAATTATTCATTTCTGAATATTCATTAGCGCACTTAGTTGGGAAGCATTTTTGAAAATCAACAACTAACATGCATTAGTCGTTTTCATAATTCTTTTAAATGGTTTTATTGTCTGTTGTGTTCACTGATTTCATGATGGCTTCTTTTTGGAAGAATTAATCGTAGACATAAATAAGGAAGTGTGTACACGTAATACATTCTTTCATAATTTCGATAGGAATATGTCTGTTAGTTATGAAGTATGTTTTACATTGTCTTCGCTCGTGCTCATATATAAATCTGTTTTCTTTTTTAATGCTTCATAGCTACAATACCAAGATTTACGAAGAGTCTTCAAATATCCATTCTACGAACAATGTTATCCAAGTGGACAGAAGTTTCTAACCAAGGTTTGAATTCGATTAACTATGTTTATTGAAGTAATTACTTTTTTGTTTAATCTACTATATCTTATGCATTCCGTTCTAAAAAACATACTTTTATTGTTTTACGCCAACCAACTTATAAGCTGTTGTCAAGAAGTAATCAGTCAGACGGTAGCTTCGAATTACAGTTTCTTCTGTCTCCTAAGTATTTTCACAGAATGCTTACTCTTATAACGAAAACTTCGATAACTAGATGAATACTGGGATTTTCTCTATAATTAAATTTGAGTCCTTCACCATGTTTATGTACTGTGCATAAACAGTGGCGTTACAGTGTGACAGAACACTTGTTTGTATTAATGAAACCCACTAATTTCGTTGTGTGTGTTTCAGTAATGTGGTGTGCATTTAAACTAAGAGCAAGCGAACATTATCAGTTTATGAAGCGTTTCAGTTTGTAGTGTATGCTTTACTGTTCTTATATTCGCCATGTTTTATGGCTGTAAGCCAATAGGATATATTGTAATTAGAATATTTCGAGTTTACAGAGGGAACCATTGATAAATTTCATTTGAACTGGAAATTTTGAAAATAAGTAATTCATTCTTGTATGCCTCCCTTTTACCCAGTTGTTTAAACTATATAACCAAATAAGATGAACTGCTAATTAGGTTTCTTGTATTTGGATTACCTCTGACTAGCCAAGCATGATTCGAGGAATAGTACAAGTGCTTTCAGTTAGTTTTATGCAATGAGTGGTGACTCATGACTTAAGTTGCCAGATGATTCGAGTCGATGGGCATTGGAATATTAACCCAATGTTCTACTGAATAAGCTATAAGACCCATGCGCGAATGTGGTTTTAATTTCACGCTAGTCATCTATTTTATAGATTTCAATTAAAAACAATTAGTCCCTTTGATAAATTTGAATAAGGCATATCATTTCGAAGTTTCTTTACAACCGCTTTACAACTAACATGGTTAACAATAAAGTTCATGACAATTACTCAGTTATATAAAAAACAGTACATACTAATGACCAGTCATATTTAAAAGGTCATGTAGTCCATGGTAGTCGAAGATTGAAGTCTACTGTTTTTTGTACACACAGTTTAGGCTGTATGTGATTAATCCAAAGTGCTTCCATCACCTTCATTAACCAACCTTGAATTAGAGTTTTGTGAAATAATTGTGAAACAGATATTAAAATATTGATTTTGTGACCTGACGTTAATTAATAAGTGTTTTGCAATGGATGATGCTGGATTTCTATTCAGATTACTCGCGTTGGGATTTTCTGTATGATTTAGTAGCCATTTTGGAACATGTTCTTTCCGACGACATTGGAACATTCTGTTGGTTCTACCTATATATATGTCACCGCAGCTGCAGGTGAACTTGTAGATACAGTTTGAAGTAGAGTCCACAGAATTTCGTCCTTTAATCGTAGTTACAGGGATTGAAAATGTTCGGCGAGTGAGAAAAAGAAATTCGGCGTAGAATGCGCGTTTGATGGCTGAATATATATATATATATATATAAATTGCAATCACACTACTTAGTTAAGCTTTCGGTACACAACTTGTACCTGAATCCATCGAAGTAACTTTTATTTCGCATAGGTGTTTGACAATAATTTATCCCACTAACAATATCACGACACTTTCATTATTAAAATCTGATTTCACTTATTCGACTAATACATGTTATAATTCATTTATTTATAGGATGTATGAAAGCATCTGTTTCGTTGACATTCGCTCATCGATTTTGTTGTTTTCCTTGAATGTGTATTTCACCATAAATATAAAATGTTTAGTTTTCAGACCTAGATGTGACTTAACTTAAATTTGTTTTCCATTTTCACTATGACAAATGACTATAATTTTAGTTTTATGAGTCATTTTTTGCTTTATCGCTATTGTATCAGTAAATTTTTTCAGATAATGTTGCTAATTAATTTATGTAATTAGAATGCAACTGACATAGAAATTTCGACTCACGTTGTAACAAACTTTCGTTAATTTTCTGCAAGTATGGTATGTATGTGCTTTGCTCCATCCAAGTGCTAAAGGCTATTGCAAGAATCGTTGTCATACACAAATATAGGCAGTTGTGTCAGTCCTGACGATGTGAAATAAAATATAAAAGAAAAGAAACTAAACCAACTTGGGCCACGTTTGGTGCCGTCGCGATGTTACTGTGTGAGTAAAAGCACCTGTTTTGTAACCATTTGGTGCACGCAGTCCTACTCTACATTTGTAAAATCTAACCTCTCAAAGGATAGTATGTTTCATCAACATTGTCACCGTAAAATAATCCGTCGTGTAAGTAGTACTGAAGTCTGACCGCATATGTTCGTGCATGACAGAGGTTGTCCTTCAGTAAGTTTTGTCATCGATGGGCGCCAATTTTGATAACTTGAACCTGTGTTACTATTATCAGCCACGCATCTGCCATACCCTTCACTGTTTATTATCCTAGAGTCGTATGGAAAAAGCGTGGTAGTGGTCACGCTGTGTAATGGTACCTTGGGATGAAAGATGGTTCATTTAAGTTGTCATCCTTTGGTGTGTCACTACTTCATGAGTGACGACCGAGGGTTGATGAGACTGGCATTAGAATCGAAATCAATGCTGAGCGCGCTGAAATTTCTTCCTTTCCCCACTTTTGGAAAGTAACATGAAGTAATGAGAGCTCTTTTGAATGCATCTCATGCGTATATAACCGTTTATTTCTCTTTTCCTTTGGTCATTGCTCTATTACATTGTTAAGTTCAGCATTTTGTACAAGTATTGCACAAAACTTTTGATTCGAATGAATAAATAATTAATTCTCCTTCATGGTTTTTTTAGGTTTAATTATGTCCATAATTGCGGTGATCGAACGTCTTGGAATTATGATCAGCGCTACAGTCCTGCCGATTATATATGCTTCGACAATAAGCGTATTCAAAGGGTCGGTGTTTCTGGTTTGCGCCTGCATAAGCTTCTTGGGAGCATTGTTAGCTTTGTAAGTTTCCCCCATGAAAATATATTGTGATAATTTTACTTCGTAGTTCAGCGGAAGTATAATCGCTAACCACACTCACGCAGAGTCCCCGTCTAGCCAGCCGGTAGTTAGCCCAATGAATCGCGAAGGCTGGGCCATAGCTTATCAACACCTCTGCTACTGAAAATTCAAAACTCAAGCTTAAGGTTGCATGTTCCGTTGGGAACGATATGTAATAAAATAAAATTTTAAAAATTGACTAAATTTCTAGTTGTTACAGTCTAAGTCTCTATATCTGTTAATTATATCTTACCTTTAAGTTGTCAGTGCTTTGAAATTATGTATTTTGAAAATGAAACCTGTAATTTGGAAGGTAGATATTAAAACATATAATTAGCCTAATAGTTGATTTCAAGTTTGATCACTGATTGGTTATGTTGGACCAAAATGTTCGGCGTCTGTGTTGAGATATCGACGCCCAGTACAGATGCTTCGACTATGTCTAAAGAATAAAACGATGTTTTTTGGTTAACCTTAGCTAGCGACGAAATTCATGATCATTTCTGAGCTCCAGTCTCATCGGGAACACCATCACTCACTCACTCACTCGAGATGCAGTTTCATCCAGATGAAGGGCCCGAAATTGGGAGAAATGGGCATCATGGATCCTACTGAAAGCCGCTATTAAACAAATAATGAAAAGATATGTAGACTATGGCTTTTTTTATAGAGATTCTGATATTGTCACGACCCAGTATCATAGATGTCTATCCTCTTCTAGTTTGGGACTCTCCCTAAGTACGCACCCATGACCCCATGGGGGATCGGAGCTTCAGATCACGAGTGAGCTCGCTGACCATTCAACCACTGCGATGATGGAGTTTAATGGTCCTTGAATTATGACTTCTATCAATTTGCGATTTTCCGCGCAATCTCCAACCAATGTCATTGGCGAGTATTTGTCCTCACACTCGACCTAGTAGACCGCACTGTAGGTGCTCGGTTCTATCCCTGGTGGGATCATGAGTGAGTACTTCTGGAGAGTTCTTTTTTGTTTGTAATTTGCGTATTTTGGCAGATAGAATGTAAACTATTCGAATTGTATGATAAACTGTCACTTATGAATAATCCACTAGGATGTATTAGCAAGAAGGCGAAATATGACAGCAATTAATTATGTAAATATAACAAATAATATGTTTTCTAATCTGAGTGAATGCTTTGATTAATTGCTTGTGTTAACATTCGTAACAGACAGTGTCTATATGCGGTACCGAAAACTCTCCCAAAGATTGAAAATGTCTTCACTGTATACATAAGTTACATCCTACTATAATGTAATTAGCCGATAAATTAACAAGATGGTTCTACTTTGATGTGTGAAAAGAATTCGAGCATATCGGTAGGGCATGATTGCATAACAAAATAATTTTGTTTGATAAAATATACTGTGATACAGTATTACTTACTGATGACGCTTCGAACACAATCCATCGCTCCAAATATCATGATAATCACATCACTCTGAAATTTTGTTTACATAGTTCCATTACTTCTTATGCCTTCTTATGATTTTATTGGTGATACTTTTTTCTATATCTCTAGTATTCGTGTTGTATTGTTTCCAGTGTACGTGTTAGGTGTAAATTAGATAAAAGAAAGGCTTCAGTGATGATTATTACACCCCCTTCCTCGCCTAATTATTCTGCTTTTTAAAACTGCAGCTTTGTCTGACCCTATTGTGTGATTGTGTGTGGTTAGTGCATGGTTTGCAATTGTTAAGTGTTTTTCTGTGTAAGTCATCCTTTTGGGTTCAATCATTCTACACTCAGTTATGTTCCTACATTTCGATAACCCAAGTGACCCTGATCTACTGGATTGCCCTACCTAATTGACCTCACTGTCATTGAAACATAAGTAGTAAGGTGTGTTCAAAATGTCATACGTAAGTAAGTAGTACTGTATTGTCATTACTGAGTGTTTTATCGAATAAAACTGTTCTACTATAGACTGGTTGTGTTCTGTTAATTGAAATTCAATCAGTTTTACTGTGTCCAGTTGAATTTCTGTAATTGAACAGATCATTGTCTTCTGATCCAAATTTAACTGATTGATTCAGTCTACCGAATCCATTTAATAGTTGAGTGAAATCACTGTGGGTGTATTTGATCTTCTTATTGGAGATACTGAATGCGTTTATCTACTTATCTGCTTGCTGTAACTTTTATTTTCTGAAATAAAATAAGTACTATAGCTGTCCAAACCAAGTTCACTTTTAACAGTTTGAAAAAATTTGGGCATTGGGTATATGATATTCATTATAATAAAGGTTTTTGTATTTCCCAATGAATGAAAAACAAAACGATATTGTTTTTACTGACGTTTCACTATTTAATGCTGCTAATAGCTTTATCAAAGTATTATTAAACCGGAATTTACAAAATCTCAGCATATATAAAACAAAGAGTTAAGGGGTGAGAGAATAGACTTAGGTCAAGTTAAAAGGACATGTTGAAAGTTAAAATACCAATGAAGATCACTAAATCAAATAACAAAGGTAATAGTACATCTGTTATGGTATCAAAACACCTCCCTCCCCCACGAAGTGACAAAATCAACACGAATGTGATATGCAATATCGTTTTATTTTCCATTCATTGAGAAATACAGAAACCTTTATTATAATAAGTATTATACCGCCTCAAATAAGATCTTTTAATCATTTCTAGTTCCTACTGTTAGCACTGGAATATTAGTAAGCCGACTATTTTAACTAGCTCGTCGCATAGCTGAATAGTCATGATAATCCATATGTCTTTTAAATATGTACATCATACCTTTGAAGAATGATACAAATTACTGGCTAAATAAAATATGTCCTTTTTTATTTTTAGGATCATACCAATATACGCTCCAAGAGTATCAAAATGAATTGTTGTCGCAGTGGATACTTTTTCTCTCTGTCTATAACGTTTCAATCATCACAGCTGACTAAAACTATCTTCATCAATCATTGTCTTAAAGACAAAGGGAAATAAACCACCACTTATTATTATTATTTATTTCTTATAAATATCATTGTCTTTTAAGAAAAAGAGACGGAATCACCTAATACATTTTTTTTCCAATTTTAATAAATTTTCGTTCTATTATTGTACACGTTTAAATCTTCATTAACACGACTGATGGTTGATTTACACTTTAAAATAGCTTATTTTGCTTTACAGACTGTGCTTTTGTTGTTATCGCTATTGTTACCTTCACATTTATGTGATAACCTATAGAATGTGTTTTTATTTGCATCGAACAAATACCTATAAGTGATCATATGATGTATTTTGTGTAGAGAGCTGTCTTTTACAACAGGAATTTGCTAATTAATTAAGCCAAAAAAGATACAGTCGCGAATATATTGATAAAACACTGTTACATTAGTAAATTTCTTTTCCTCGTGGACTGACATCAAAGTGATCAGGAGAGCCATAACAGTGAAAGGTTCCCCAATATTATACAACTCGTACACATTGGGCAGTTTATTCCTTTCAGTTAGGTAAGAATATATTAAGTCATTGGGTGTCCGTGGTTTGATTCCCGACCAACACATTCGTAGACCTAGCCTTGTTTGCCGAACGAGAGACTCGCAACTCCACTTTGTTAAAATAAAACCACAACTGACACTTCAAAGCTTGTAGCTCTGTGTTCCACTCAGAGTGTTAAGGAACGAAAATAAAGATTCATTCTATTTCGTAGCCTTTTCAACTATATACAGTTTTTTAAATTAATAAGCAATATTTACATCCCGATGAATATTTAGAAAATGATCGATTGATGAAAGTTAATATAGAGTAGAGTTGTATTAGTTCATATATATGCAAATTATGCATCAGATAATATCTGGCCTATCATTAAATAAAACTAATAGATAACATTGCATAGGTGTATGCGATAAGATAATACCTTGAGTACCAAATGAAACAGGCTGAATTTCTTGATACTGTTATCTTCATACAGTATTCTGTCTGGGATTTCTCAGTTAATAATCTCTCTCTCTCTAAATATATATATATATATATATATATGTAAGGTTCATTTTGTGTTCGTTCTTTTTCGTGTATCCAGATTTATATCCCAGGGTGTTAGCAGTTGTGCTGAGTCATCCTTGTTACATGTAATCAGCATAACCTTGATGAATATCGAATCTGTTATTAGTCTTTCTTTTCACTTGTCCATATTCTATTTCACAATACAAATGTTGTGGTTTTTATCCCATGTAATAAGAACATGAGGTAAAATGAGGTGAAATAATTCAGTGATGTGACTGTTTATGTCAATGGTGTGGTGCAGACTCTATTGTACCTATTAGTGAACGATTATAACATAATAATCAACTTAATGAAATGGAATGAACAGGATTGTGTAAATATAATAACCAGTTTGAAAAGCATTACGTGAACTTAAGGTAATAATAGATGTAATAAGAAAGATCTTGAAGTCGTAAATGGTCTGAAGTAAACGTCTGTCAATCAGACAAAAGAAAAAAAATAATGAGATAGGAATTTAAAGTTCCAGTGTTTATCGAGGATCTGTTGACATTATTGTACACCAAGGTAAACAAAGCTGTTTGACATACTTCTTCCGGATACAGACACTAAGTTTTCTTGTGTTGATTGCTACCGCTTCACGTACTGATAGAAGACGTAGTCTAGCTCCTCTGATTAGATTGCCTGGAACGCGGTAGAGATGTAATATTTCAAATTATACTCAAGGTTAAAGGCTTGTATCAAGTCACGTTTAATGTTGACGTAACTTGTATATACCTATCTGTTTTAGTTAAACAACTTTTTAATGTATGCAAAATATTTCAAATAATTTGTTCAGTTATTTAGGGTGTTTTTACATAAAATATATCAATATCCATATCCTGTCTCATTATGGTGAATAAAACTTGTCAAGATGTCCATATGAATAAATGCTAGTTAATAATTGTATGATTACGTGTGCTGCGTATTCAAAAATCCAGTGACTTTCAAACACCATACAATAGTGACTTAATAATGATCATGAAGCTACAGGTCTTAAAGGTTTTTCTTCAGAAAACCATTGAAAATATTTAATTTTCCAGTGTCATAATAGTGATAATTTGTGCTTAGTTATTTGTACACGAGTGACGCCAGTTTATAGCTGTCATCATGATGGTACTAGTGTCAAGTACTAACTGATGCAGAATTACTCGTGTTCTTCTTGGAGGGTTGGAAGTAATCATTAGATTTTGTGCCTATTGGCACGCTTCAGTAAGTTGTACCTGCTACCTCGAATGGAATGATTTCCCAGTAAGATTCGAGTCTGTATCACCTAATATTGTATTCAGAGACATTGATACTGAGTTTGATATACAGGAATTTTAATCAACACTGAGGATTATCTACTGCGGAGTAATCATTGTTGCATTTATTCACTCTTAAGTCATCTCTTAGAAATGATCGAAGTGAGTACTTTTCATAAACGGATAAATAAGCTTGTACGTCAGGTAGATTCTCAACAAGCGCATACCGTCTGTTGGCGCTTTAGGGGAATCTACTGTGGACTGAAAGATGGACCGCAGTTGCTACCTAAAGAATTTTACCGCAGTGTAAATTAGAGTTAGTTCATGGGTTTGGTGCAGCAAGAAAGCTTCAGGGTATCGTGAGACTTCATATTTTGGTGGTTGTTGCATGAAGAAGTTTCACACTTCTCCTCATTCCTACTGATGTATATTGATGTTATCGACAGAAGTATGCGTTCGAACTTCTGTATCAAGTCTGTTTGACGAATATAGTCACCGCATGTGTGATTTTTAGAATTCTTACTTGTGTTTCGTAGTATTCTGCTAAAATTCCGATTCTGTTTAGCTTGTTAACACTTCCATATATTTCCTCCATTTGTAGAAGTTTAAGTAATTAGTGTAGTGATACTTTCAAACATCAACTCAGTTTGACTGGAAGAAGGGCAGAATCTCTTCGTTTCTATAGAAAAAATCTGTTTTAATTACTTTGAAAAAAGTACTATATAATTATGAGTAATACATTATTTTTGATTGGACACTAGTCAGTAACAAGTGTGTAATGTGTTTATCTAAACCTATCTTTGGTGCAGACTGGATTCTATCAGTCAAGTTTTCAATGTAACTGTCCAATCAAAAATATCCAGTACAGTCCTACAAGGGGTCAATTGCGGGCCTGAATAACTCAGTGGTAACGTCTCTGACCGTAGCACTGGGTGACGCTGGTTCGAATCTCAGAAGGGACATGAGTTCCTTCGAGGTTGCAGATACGCCCTGCTGACTGGTGAGTACAGTTACTTTATATTTCCATCAGATATATGAGATTCGACTTCATAAGACAAAGTGGCACTGATGTAGAGATTAATTTGAATAGGAATCATTTACTGTGCTGCCTGAAATCTTCATTTTATTGACACTGTATTGAAATACCCAATGATCAAAACCGGAGTAAATCCACATAGTACTGGATTTCAGGAAGGGCTAAACTGACTACAGGAACAGAATTCCTAACGTCATCTGAACAGACTGCTGAATATGCCAATTTTGTTCAGAATGACATTGAAAACAAGGTAAACCATCGATCCCAGATAAAAACATCACTAGAACGCATACACTTCCTAAATGAGGTTGAATGGAAGTCAGTAGTTATACTGCTGGAGTTATGTGGTTCAACAATGATACAACAATAGTTTATTTGTGCACATTTGATTTTGTCCTCTAAATGTTCTTGTTTATTTTATTGAGACTAAGAAGCTTTATTTGCTTGGAATATTTAAGTTGCTGGATTACGTTTTGTGAGAATACGTGTCGCTAAATAATTCAAAGAGATCAAAACAGCATTTTATGGTGCCAACAGTCTATGAAACAACTCTATGCATTTTGAAATACTTTAGTTTTTTCGGTTAAATTGAAATCAGCCTAAAGAACAAGGAGAAGCCGAGGATAATCACAATATGAATAAAATTTCATAAAATTCTGTTGACATTAAGTGACAACAGCTGTACAAAATATCCGAAATAAGGAAATATTTCATTTCTACCTCTGGTTACTAGACAAAATGCTTACTTATACAGAGGTCCAGCAATTTATATTATTGGACATAGGATGAGCAGATTTTGTCGACAGCATATTATTACACTAATAATATTCCCATGAGTTCTGAGTGGGACAGCGCTTCAGCAGGACATCGCGATTTCCGTTTTCTCTGTATTTCCTCCAAGCTGGCTCCACAATTCCCACTAACATTTTGGCTTCCTCCTCACGCGATCCCCCCTGTCACCCTCAAACGACCAACTAGTCGTTTTCCATTCGGGTACCACTCGGCGGCCTGACGCGTGGTGTCTGCCACTTAACTGTCTCCTCAGAAAGCATCCATTCCACCTCCATTTCCTTTTGCTTATTTGTTGGTTGATAAGTTCATAGTTGGTTTGTTGCTAGAGTTTCTTGTTGCTTAAGCTTTCTGGCTATCTGATCTTCACTGTCAAGCCAACCAAGACAGGTGTCGATGACACTCCAAGTCTCTGAACCATATAGAAGCACTGACTGACCTGACATTGGTGTTGAGAATCCGGATCTTATTCTTTATGCAGAGTGCAGCAGATTTCCACATTATTTTCAGAGTAATAAACTACTGTCTTACTTTTCTGATCCGTCATCTGTGCCGCTTGTAGTTGAAACGATACTGCCTAGATAAGTGGAAAAGGTAACTTCATATTTCCCCCATTGATGGTGTTTGTTGTCTAGATGTCTCCCTCACTGCATAAGATGTGGTGAACAAACAGGCTTTTTTCTTCTGTGTAAAGTTGTTTTGGAGTCACATACGGGTGCATACCAACAGTTGATAAGATCAGCTGCTACACAGCACCTTTTAACTAGAAATGAAAAAAAAAAGAAATTACGCTACTGCCAACCTTCATTCTAGTAAATTATAATCACTGAATCTATTGCAGAAAATTTTTCGAAACACTAATAGGGGTATACGCTTACGTAAAAAGCATTTTCATCCTGCTTGAGTATATTTTACGTTTATTTCATGAGTTTAAGTATTTAGTAAGTTACTTGTTAAGTAGCAGATATTTTTTTCATTCTTGAGGAAATCTGGTGATTCGGTAATTGGTAAAGTTCTGTCTGTTATTGATTATTTACTTAGATACTACAAAAATATGTGAAAAAAGGTAACTTGAATATTCAAAGACAGATCTGACTGATATAAGTATAAATGGAAACTTAAACAAGCTCTCATTTAAATGTGTGGAAAAGGTTTAGAAGCTGGAAAGATCGTTCTATCCAAGACACATAAATTTTCCTTGGTAGAAAATTGTGTTCTTTATTATTAGATGGTTGGAGGCAATCGTCAGGAAGCTTTGGACCTAGGTTTCGTGCTATCTGGCACTCGTTATTAAGGTGTTTCTGCAACACTGAAGTGGCAGAAGGGACATGAGTTCCGTCAAGGTCTCATATACGCCTTCCTGACTAGTGAGTATGAACTAGCCCGAAACCTAGGTCAAGCAAGGCTTCCTGCCGATTGCCTCCACCCATCTAATATCAACAATTCTAAGTGCACTGTGATGGAGAGCCACATTGCTAACGTGACTTACAGAATTTAGTCTGCACCAAACATAGGACTAGACACATTACACTAGTTACTGACTAGTGTCCAATCGAACACAAAATCCACAATCTCCAGCAGCAGTGCATTGGGAAATAAAGAAGACACATGAAGAGTACCGTGAATTTCCAGTAGAGGATGGAGTTTGAAACTATAGGTACTGGGTTCAAGTCTCACTGAATATTCAGACACATCCAGATGACGAGTCTTAAATAGGACGAAATACGCATCCTGGATTCTACTGCTGGTCGACATCCACCAAATTAGTTCAAGGTAATTCTCAGACATCGTCGAAGAAACCGTACTAGGAGCCGACATTTTAGCAGAAGCCGGACATCTTTGTCTAATCAATAAAGTGGAGAATCAAAATTGAATTGAAAACAAATAGATTACTTATAAGTAACTAGAATTGCAGGAGGACAATTTAATTGCGGGTTTTGAACTCGTTTCACATCGTGTATTTATTTACATAATGCCAAATTTTAGCTGTTGAAAAACAAAACCTAAATTATTCTGTCAGTATATGTGCATTGAAGTCATATAGGAACTTAAAACTTTCCAAAACTTCCTCCTGCAGGTTTCAAAAATGTTTCGTTTTTTGTAGATATCTGATGAAAGCAAGTGAATATATTTCTTCTAAATTAAAACATGTAACAAGTCAGACAATACGCTTGCCTAGTATGGTTTTTGATCACTTAGAATTAGTGTTGAAACTAAACTTTTCTTTATGTGATAATTTTTGAATCAGAAGAATATACAATTTTAGAAAAATTTTGGTCAAATGATTCACTAGAATGCAGGTACATCCAGCTTACGTATCATAAATCGTAAGAAACACGTGTCTTGAACTCCACTGCTAGCCAACACCAATGGAATAAAGATGAATGTAACATTATTTCCTTTTAAGAAAGCAAAGATTTTCGGATTCGCTGTTTTTTTAAGTTACACAGTTTTGTTGTTTTTCAATGATATTTATATAAAGTGTTGGCTCTTAGTGTGAGTTGATGGCACTAAAGTGAATATAGAATTGTGAAGTGGAGTGCTTTTAAAATTGACAAATTAGTTTCAGTAATCTAAATGACGTTCAATGCGTGATAGTGAACGTTTCTGAGAACTGATATCTTAGAAATAAGTACTTGGAAGTTGTAGAAGTAAGACTGTATTAGTAAGACAAGCTGAACGAAACATCTTCTTCAATAAGATTGTAGTTTTTATAAACGGTAAGCTTTTCAGTAAGAAAACTGTAAGCAGATATATTCACTGACTTGATGAATTACAAACAATAAACGTCTTACGGATCCTCGGTTGCGTGAAAGAACAATATACTTGAAAAGTGAATTTGCTAATATATCTGCATTTTTCCACTCACCACCCGTTCACGTACATCTGAAAAGTGTTCTTTTGTTATAACCTGTATAATTTACTTCTAAAGGTAAAATGATCTAACAACATATGAAGTAAATATATTTTAATGCCTACAACTGTATGCACCAGTTAAACCAATAATCGACAAATAGTTCGTGTTTATCTGGCAATACACATTTAGGCAAACCAAAGAAGTATGACAAATGAGGAATATTGATTATTAGTTACACTAAGCTTTCAAAAAAGATAACTACATTTGATCTTCCATAAGAATATCAAAAGTTGAACAATAGGGTTTGATCACAGGATTCTCAATGAAAGTTAAGTGACTAATCGAGTATTATTAGATACGTTTATTTGATACAAATTGATGAAGTACATGAATAAATTTTCCATCACAGTTTATTCAACATAATCATTATTTGTGAATCATTTTATTACGGTTCCAGAGAATTCTGTTTCTTATGAAAGTTAAATTCGAAAAGGAGATGTCCTTAAAAGTAGCTATTGAAAATTGTTGTCAGTCTGGCATAACTTTCCTACTTGGGCATACGAAATCGGCTGCTAAAACGACTACATCTGAACGTTTTGCTTTTTGCAGCAAATTAGACAGTTTCAGGTAGAAATCATCCTTTAGTTCATCTGAACTGCAGTCTGTTGGGATGTAAGCCGAGACTATGAAAAGGCAACGATGGACCCATTCAGACGGACTGCACACATACGACTGTCTACTGGGATCCAGTCAAGAAGTGATTTTTCCGCCCTTACACTCAATGCTATTCCTACATCTGCGAGTCCTCGCGAACTAGCTGAGGGGTCTCCTGACACGCTTAAAGTGGATTTTGCAGACTCACCTTGTTGGCCGGGTGATGTTAAGTGAATCACCACACTCGGGCCCTGTATGCCTGTCTCCAAAACACAACATACATCCATGGCTCGAGATACCAGAGTTCTTGCTAGTGATGCCTGTCGTCCGATTTCTTAGAGGGTCCTGACGTTAAATGCTCCTAAATGAAGTTGGCGACATGGCTTTAAGAGGCTGTCGGAGGTATTTCTTTGGCTCTCATCGTTGTTTGTGGTCACAGAGTGAAGTGAAGGTGCCTCATTAATCTGAAGAATAGTACTAACTGTAGTAGGGAAATAAGATGATGAAGGTGATATGGGTAGAGGAGAATGATGCTCAGGAAGGCTTCGTGTGCTCTTGGAAGTGTGTGGGCGGTTGATACTTCCGGGCTGCCCACACCGTGGAAGTTGGTTGATTCTTCGGTTACCTGAAACAGAGAGAGGGTTAGTGTTACGTGACCGCAGAGCCCAGGGGACAACTGCTTGAGACCGGTCACACATGGCCTGTATGAACTGGTTTCTGGGATTGGTTCCGTATTAGTAAACTTACCGCCGGTTACGGACCACCGTACGGTAAGTCGGGTTGTACAATTGTTGGGGTCGACCTTTTCTAACTCCGTCTCTCCAGAGTGGAGAGACAGCATAGCTGGCATGCTGGTCATCTGAGGGAAACACCTCACTGCTGTTACATCCCAGTTCCCCATCAGTACGACTTCCCCCACAGACCCCCAGCATAGTGTAACAAAAATTCTTACACTATGCCGATAACTGCTTTTAGTCTAATCGCTATCCTAACAACCTTCCTGGCATGGTAGGACCTGCAGGGACATTGGTTCCAGCCAGTGTAGCTTGTTAGGTCATCGCAGTGTGCAAGCCCGACCACCACGTCAAGGTGGCAGCTATCGGTCGGGGTAGCCAGTGCCTCAGATATTCCAAGATGTCCTGATTTCACTCCCTTTGGCGGATTGGATCGGATCTTATATATGGCTTTGAAGGACTTTTCATATGGGGCTGGATGTCCAGAATTCATCAGATGTTCTGTCATCGAACTATGTACCCTTTTGCGTCCTCCCTATGCTAGCCATGCTGAACAGTGTTCCAGAATGCGTTTTACAAG
Organism: Trichobilharzia szidati; assembly: GCA_944472155.2. Taxonomy (NCBI): domain Eukaryota; kingdom Metazoa; phylum Platyhelminthes; class Trematoda; order Strigeidida; family Schistosomatidae; genus Trichobilharzia; species Trichobilharzia szidati. Next base: position 132,620,863 of record OX235279.1, on the reverse strand, counting down.
CGGACGTATGGTATGGCCAATGTACTCAGCTCCACACGAGCAAGTGAGCTTGTATATGCATGTTGAAGTGTTCCAATGTGATAGCTTGTCTTTCAAGTGTTGGGTGAGTGGTTTTTTTTGCAGGAGAATGTTATTCGTAGGCTGGAGGCAAAGTATGTTTTACTGAGATACTTCGAAAGCCGTCTGTGGGGAATTTCTGCTTCGGTATCACTTTTAAATTCGAGGTTCAATATTAGCATCTTTTTGAGAGCGACTTGGATCTTTTCAGGTGTTTTCCTTGCTTTTAGGTTCTTGTCTATGAATCTTGGCGGGAATCCATTTTATATCAAGGTCCCTCGGAGATTTTGCAGTTCTTCTTCGATTGACTCCTCAGTGCAGATCTCCCGGATCCTCGAGGAAAGAGAGTAGATTAGGTTTCTCTTTCTACTTATAGGCACACAACTTTGAAAGTTGATAACCTGTCCGTTACATGTATGCTTTTTGTAGACGGATCTCCTTAGCGAGTTGTCTGCATTCCCTTCTTAGCTGAACGTCGAGGAAATGAAACACTGAGTTAGACTCAACTTCCAGAGTGAAGTTGGTGTTTGAGTGGGCTTTATTGAAGATTTGAAGTAGGTTTTTTAGATCAAAATTCTCATCACAAATGATGAAAGTATCATCGATGTTTCTATCAAAGAGATGGAGGTCGTCGATAGTTTTATCAAATGTGCGCTGAGGTGCTTATTAATACTCCTTTCTCCTTCTGCTTTATCTGTCAGAATTAGAGTGTTTCACAGCTGAATTTAGCACCCATATAAACAAAAATAAGTGTTTCTCGAAGAGAGGTGGTTAGACTTGGATCCGAACTAGTATAAAAGAATAGAAAAATATCTAGTAATTCACTCAGGACGAAATCCACGGTATTTATGTGCGAGTTATTTCCACCTTGAATTTATTGTAAATATAAACAAGTTTTAAGACCAACGAATTTCATACTGACACTTCTCTAGACGAATTTCACAGGTTTCCATCGAAAATACTAAACATGTACAGGTTTTCAGGGTTAACAAGCTATGCTAAAGCTACTATGATGAGACAAATTCAACCAAGCTCATCTGTGCCAACAGACTGTTCGATCAGCCTTTCGTTCATTTGGTAACTACCATTCGATTTCGGTCCCCTCAGTTGCAGAGTGGTACACTTTACGGAGTTCGGCTTAGTGAGCTAATCTAAGTATTACAAAGTGAAAGTAGGAGAATTCTCACTTCTTTAAGAGGAACTTTCTTTGCGGTAACACTGAGTGTAGTGTCTCTCTCTCACCTGACTACTTCTATGTGTATATATCAGTTCACCTGTTAATGTGGAGCCAGGTACATCAGTCGTTCGATGCGCACCCTCTCAAAAAGGGTCAAAGAACACCATCCATCGTGGCTGCAGAGAGGAAGTAGTGGCCGTATAAAGAGTGCAATAATCGAAGATCTCATCACCACTGGTCATTCCATTTCAACAAACGCCTCCCTCAATTTAATGTATAAAGTGAAGAAGAACCTGTCAAAGACAATACTTTTCCGTCTTCTTTGCATTGCAGACGCCCTAGCCATTCAGTTAGAAGAACCAGAACTATGCATACAAAAGAAAAATTATTTAACCGCTTCTACTATCATGGTAACAACTGTGTTGATGTGACTTAACTTTTGCTCGTTTGCTTGTTTTTTCTAACTACTTAAAACTCTTACGTAATTCCGTATTTTATTTTGTTTCCATGTTCACCCTGAACACAACTCTTTCATCAAACTATTAGTGTTATTACGCAACTCTCCTTCAGTGGTCGTTTGTGACAACTAATCACTTTTGTTACTACCCTCTTATATCAACACATAATTCCACTGAACACTTTTTGTATTAAGTAACTCCGCCAAAAACTTACTAAGTGTATTTTCGTTTGACAAATTTAATGTACACATACAAAATAATATGTATTTGTGATTGTACAACTGTTAGAATGAATTCGTCGAAAAGGGACTCTTCGCTGAAGTACTGGTCTTCTCTCTATTAAAGTGGAATTTCTCGAGTTATTACATAACCTCAAAAGCTAGTAACACCTTTCTTTTGCTTCCTTACCTTCATTCTCATTTACACTTATATATATATATATATATATATATATATATATCAAAGTGGATGTTTTCAGTACTCTGGTATCCAAACATTACTTTCCTGTCAACGGTTAAAGTATATTAATTTGATTCTTTTACAACCAGGCACTCTGAAGCTGATGAGGGCCAGTAAAAAAAGATTATACTAGTTCATAATGCGAGTGTCATCCATCTTGCTTTAAAAATGATACTCAGGTAGGGACTGCTACCATTTCACTTAGTAGGGATTACGAATTTCACCGCAAACTTGTCTGAATAGTGTATGCCTGTATGGAAAACCTATAGCAGTGCACTGCATAACGATATAATTTCTGTTCTCACTATATACCATAATAATATGGATCATTGCCTGATTATGAATTAATTGAATTGTTAGCAGACGCAGTTGCGTATTCATGGAATACTAAATGAATTTCTCCAGTTAGTCAAAAGATCAGTGATCAACGTGTTTCAGTAGCATTTTGGAGATTATTTTAATATTTTCAAATAATAATATGCAGCATTATGGTTTAATTTTAAAATCATTGTCAAATCAACTGATGCAAAATGCAACGTAGCCGCTATTACCATGTTCGACAAAATACAGCCATAACACTAAAACCCTAAGGTATAATTTTAATCTATCCTGCTCGGCTCTATTACTACGTAAAGTGTTTTGGGAATATGAGCAGCGTGTCTCCAAGCATTTACGAATCAATAATAGCAACATTTGCTACAATAAGAAATCCTTGAGTGAGTAATTTCAGTTCATCAACTGAATACCTAAACTAGCGGTGACAATCAGCCCAAATCTGAAGTTTCTGTTCGAAAAATCTATACATATATATATGTATATATCTTAACAACTGGTCTTCTCTTGAAGACCGGCATAGATCGGCTGGGATGATCAAAGTTGAGACATTGGGAAAGCTGGATTCTGTAGCCAAATCATATATCTTTTATGAGGAATCAAGTCAGTTATTTTGAAATATGCTCAAAAGCCATTGATCAATAAGATGCAGACTGTCCCGACACATGGTTACTGTAATATACCAGTGAATACAAATGAAGAAAGTAAAGGATTATCTAGTAAAAAAAGTGAGCTGACTGTCGATGAATATTACCAGTTTAATATAACCTGGTAATGACGATGATGGTGATGTTGATAAACATAACTGTTTCTCAGATTTCCAAAATGAAATTTAATTTATGACAAATAAGGTTAAAAATGAGAGCAAAACAAAATACTAATTTATGTAACAAAACAAATAAATAAATAAACTAATTTTAATACAGAATGAGAAATGTACTCTCCACTTTATCTGTGTGAAATGTCTCGTCTAATGCACCTATACAGATAACAAATACCTTCTATATTTCATTTTACATAATTGTTTTATATATTGTATTGTTTACAAAATTTATTTTCTTTAGTTCAACACACTTGAGTTGAGTCTTTGGTGTTTAGCCACAAAAAACAGTGAACTACAACAGAAGATAAAAATTAGATGTATAACAAGATGAAAAACACACTTTGCAAGTGAATGAAAATGATGAAAGTGAATTTGAGAAGGACATTTAGAGATGAAACTCGCCTATGATTTTAAAAAATTAAATCTTATAAACTTTGCTGGCTAATTATTCGACAACACCATTGGAATTCAGGATGAATATTTCGTCAAGTTTGGAACTCATCAGGTGTATGTAAATGCAGTCTGCAGTGAGTGATGGTATCCTCATGAACAGTAGACTAGTATTTTTGGTGTAGTTGTGTTCTCTGAGCTGGATATTTATTTGCGAAGCTTCCATTGCCCTACTAGGCAACATCTTCAGCGCATACTTCAATTTGAAGTGAGATTTTAGATTTCTCCGCGAATTTATTAGTCATCTCTCCTGGTGACCTTGAAAGTGATTGGTTGTTTTTTCAAAAAGATGACCAAGAAATAATGGTATGCTTCGACGTCACAGAATTATATACCTCAATTGGACGATGGAGCAATTACTCAGCAACGACGAACATCTCCCAGAACAGTCAAAAACGCAACACACAAGTTGAATGGAATGTGTAAACCTATGCCTAACAACCTACTTCCATTTCAACGGCCAAATTTATGAACAAGTTAAAGGAACACCCATGGGGTCGCCAATATCAGGTTTGACTGCAGAAGCGGTGATGCAAAGGCTCGAAAACATAATCCTACCAAAGATAATACCCAAAATTTGGATACGTTACGTAGATGACACATTTGTAATATTCAAAAGAAACGAGTTGGATAAAACTCACAAGTTAATAAACAACGTCTTCAACGAAATCAAATTCACAAGAGAAGAGGAATCCAAGAACAAAAACCCATTTTTGGATGTCTTAGTCAAGAGAACAACCACAGGGGAATTAGAAACTCAAGTTTATAGAAAATCAACTCACAAAGACCAAATACTGAATTATAACAACAACACTCCAATAACACAAAAGGAATTGTATACAAACACTATTCAAGAGAGCCAGAACTCATTGCAGCACTTTCACCTTAAGTAGAATTGAAGAAAGATATCTCATGGACGTCTTCCAAAAGAATGGATATCCACAGAATTTCATCAAAAGATATACTCCTCCAAGCCAACCTATCAAATCAAAAGCCCACAAGGAAAGCACAAAGAAAATCACCCTGCCATATATATAAAGGACATCTCAGAAATCACCTCAAGACTCTTCAAACCTTTAGGAATTGACGTCGCACACAAGGCAACAAAATCACTTCACTCAATTCTATGTCAACCAAAAGACTCAACAACGAAAGAAGATAAAGCCAACATCATCTACAAAATAAATTGTAACAACTGCGAAAAACACTACATTGGCCAAAGTGGATGTCCTCTTCGTCTTCGTATCCATGATCATAAACTAGCCATCAAAAGACACGACATCCACTCCCTCATGTCGCTACATACAGACAACCACGACTGGGACAACGTTCAAATATTAGACAGAGGAAACACCAAGAATGCTAGAGAATTTTTAGAAGCCTGGTATTCCAGTGAATCATCAGTCAATAGACACATCGAGATAGACAAAATTTACCAGTCGATAAGAAGGAAATCTCACACAAAACGAGTCAAAGTTCAAGTCAGGGAAACAATCATTTCGAATAGAAGTAGCCTAGAGGGTGTTAAAACACATAAAACCAGCCAATCACGTTCAAGGTCACCGGGAGAGATGACTAATAAACTCGTGGAGAAATCTAAAATCTCACTTCAAATTGAAGTATTCGCTGAAGATTTCACCTAGTAGGGCAATGAAAGCTTCGCAAATAAACCATCCAGATCAGAGAACACAACTGCATCAAAATCATCCACCTGAGATTGGTCTTTTGGTTGGTCTATGCTTTTCCAAATTATAGGGTTTCTTTTCCGCATATATAATGTGAAAATAAAGTGAATGGAAATTCGCTATGTCATCGTGAAGATTTCTCACATGTACTTGATAAGAGTTTAAAATAGGAAATGCTTTCCTTTTATAAACGAATATCTTTGTATTTATTCAACTTTGCTGCCGTGATGAAAGTTTCTTACCTTGTATTGAGTCGTTCAAGATTTCTCTTATTCATTTGTAAAATGGTACCGATAATGTTTTATTTTATTGTACTTTCAGTTAGTTGCAATTACCAAGAAACAACACTATTTGGGCATTAATAAAACGGGTTTTGCCTCTAACTGCAAAGCACTCATTACTACTGATGTAATTTTGGCTTCAGAATATAATAAGTAAAAGCTGCTGTAATTATTTAACATGTATCTGATACTTTATTCGTACTTCGCTATAGCTCTATCTGCTGGCAGATCTGCCATGATTCTTTCTAGTCAAGGCTTGAACTAGAATAGTGATAATAATGATAATGATAATAATAATAATGGTAATCTGAGAAGTGGAGCGACACATGGCTTACTTATCAACTCCAATGAAGTATTTATTATATTGTGGAAAAATGATGAAGAAAAAGAAACTATTACTATTCAGACAGGCTTAGTTAAGATACAAGCATATGTTCTCAGTACAAAGTGAATAAATTCAAATAAATTCTTTGAGAAATGATTTAAATCACTATTCTTACAATTTTAGAAGTATTTACAGTGGACTAAAAATCATTAACACTAAGTCAACACAGTTAAGTAACAATGTTTCTTATTTCTACCAACTTATACTTTACGTACACGTATTATTATTTAATTGAATTTTAGATTTTCCCGTCGATTGATTGGGCCAAAGTGCTCGGTCTCAGGTTGACATGTCTGTCGGCTTCTTGTGCAGATGCTTCGATGATGTCTGGGCATTTAATTAGCATTTGATTGGTGGATGGTGACTAGCAGTGGAATCCAAGATGCGTATTTCGTCCTATTTAGGACTCGTCATCTGGATGTACCTGCATTTTCCAGTGAGTGATGATGTTCCAGCTGAGGCTCGAACCCACTGTCCATAGTTTCAAACGCCAAAGTGTTATCCACTAGACCACTTGGGCCACGAGAGCCACCTCTTGTGCAACGGGTCATATTAGCTTTTTAATTCAATTTTTACTCCCAAATGGGACGAAATGCGCATCCTGGATTCCACTGCTAGTCACCATCCAGCAATTAAGTACACGTATTATGCTGAGGAAAAGTTAGAAAAGTATTACTCTGAAAAGCAGACTATTTTAAAGACATGATGCACTCTTTGTGAACATCAGTGTCCAATAAACCTTCATGTTTTCTTTCTCCCACACATTTCTGCTGGTTATAATTCTTTCGAATCTCTTTTTCTTCTCTTTTGCCTACCTTAGTGTGCTACAAGGAGTATGGCAATTTGAAATGTTGCACTTCTGTGCACAGTTTAATATTGAGATTCATTCAGCCATAATGCATAGAGGTTTATTAGTTCATTAATTTGTTTTACGAAAAGTGTATCAGCAACTAGATAAAGAAATTTCAGATGAGAAAGAGTATATACACTCGTTTTCCAGTATAATTTTTGTGAAGTTTTACAGTTTATGAATATGGGTTAAATATTTAATGACTATCTAAAAGCCAAACCGTGCGTCAGTTGCACAGCGATAGAATGTCCGCCAATCACGCATGTGGTCCGGTGTTGGATCCCCGGCCGATGCATTCCTTTACCTCTCTAAGCCAGCAGTAAGACTGGTAAAGAGGGAAGGTTGGGCATGAGGCTAGCAACCGTATCCAGTAAAAATAAACACCACTGCTACTGAAACTGCAAAGCTCCATCCTCAAGCCCTATTCCCCACTGGGAACGTAAAGGAATAAAAATAAAAGCTAAACCAAACCAGCTTGTGCTGTTTAAACGTCACTTACACTGAAGCACAAAGTGCAACCAGCAACAATGATGCGCATATAAGGAAGACAGCACCGGGAAAATATGAAAGTGTCGCTGAATAAACCAGTGGTAGAGCACTGACGCTGATTAGAAGACCGATACGTGATATGAAGGATGCAAAAGAGAGAATCAAACCTTTAGGAGAAAAGAAAATATACTGTGCAGTTTAGTTACTTTGCTGTCGCTATAAAGATTAATATAATGTAATATAAAAAGTTTGACAATAAAATTCATATTTTACATATCATAATGAAGATTTCCTTCGGTCTTCATCAGTGTGAACTCAAATTTTCAAAATTGGAAACTACTGACTGGTGAATTTACAATTCATTTGACTGCTACTTAACTCTTTGAAGAACTATAAACGGTTCTGTGCGTAAAGTATAATTCATGTCATTAGAGTTGAATGCATATGCCTACTGTGGCGAGAAGTTTATGAAGTCTTCGTTTGCTTGTAACCTGAAAGAGGCATACTAGCGAATTAGTCAGGATGTCACATCAAGTCAAAGTGGAAAATGTCTGATACAGATAAATGAAAGCTGTCTAATTATGAATCGCTCATCATCAATTACTATGCATTATTGTGAATTCTGGGAAATTGTGAACTATTTTTGTAGGATGCTTGACACTTTCCCCTCCCATTTTACCGACGTGTTACTCACCTAGTTACCTCAAATTCTGTAAACTAAAATGAAATCTATCGTTGACAAACGAAGTCTTAATTAGTAGTTAAAAGACATCTGCAAGATATTTTAACGTCACGAAAGAAGGTGACTCAGTAGTAATTTCTGATCATCATTCAAAGTGTCAGAATTTCTGCATCTTCCATTTTAATATGCTCTGCTGAAGTATTTACTGAAATCTATTTACTTGGGGTTTAATATTCTGAGGTTTAACAAGGAACGATTTCTCACTTGCACTGAGACTTAGAGTTAATGCCATAAATTTCCAATGTGTGCAGTTTTCTGTCTTTATCTTGTGTAGCCTCTGTCTGTCGCTTAAGGTTTAGAATGATGCTTGATTTAATTTTCTGGTTAGCCGCTAATTCACAAATGCAACCCCATTCCAAATATTTTTGGAATTGACTATTTCAAAGAATTTTAACTTAAAGTTTTATTCTAACTCTCAGCGAAGACAATAATTAATAGTAATGTCGATTTTAATCAGACATATTATTCACGAAATCATGTACTGGTAATAAGATCAGCAGTCATTTCTTTACTTTAACTCACACAAAGTCATCAACACTATTTGAGGAAATTCAATCACGTCACACAGCTGAGTAGACATGAAGTCCTAATAAGATTTCTATCAAAATGTCTGATTAACTGATATCTATTTTCATTTATCTTTTTGCACAGTGGTAGATTCTATTATGAACAGATTAGAGAAGTGCACTTCCACTGAACTTCTCCCCTCCTTTTTAAGCAGTAACTTTAATAACTGAGCGATTAGAGTGCACTCACTTCTATTCCAAACAATATCTGTTAGGGTTACTCATTAATCATATCACTTCATAATTATTTTCATTCCAGTTCACAGTGTGCACACACATGCATGGGCCAATGTATAATTATCTCTACCTTCATTTAAGTTCTAAATGACACCACTTTTATTAAATAAAACAACAAATAAAGTGGTAAGGCAGTACAAAAACATTAACTGCTTGTGTATGGAAAATTAGTGCACTTTATTATTCATTAAAATTTCAAGTAAGCCATGATTTTCGAACAAACACATATCTTACATATCTATCTTAAAATCAACCATAAAATATTTTGAGTATTCATATTATGCATTTTCATTCTCTTCATCATAGATCTCTTGCTATCTTGAGTGAAAAGAACATTAAAAATATGACAACTGGGCACTAATGAAGCATGTCACCACGCCTTAGCAGAAGGCACAGTTCATTAAAAAATTAGTATATATATGCCACATGATGGTGATTATTTCATTTCTATTCAAGTATTGGTTTGTAGGGATTCGACTGATTGGTTACAGGATTTCATTATGGGCTGACATCGGTTAGAGAACCATTGGAAAACCTAGGAGTACTGTACTGCTATTTCGTCCTAGTTTGGGACTTTTCAGAGTACGTACTCACCGCCAGGGTTCGAACCCAGGACCTTCTGGTTACAAGGCGAGCTCGTAGACCATTAAGCTACTGGGACCCGATCATTTCTGGTTACCACAAACAGAAACCAAAATAACTATACTTTTTAGACAATAAATGAAAGCACAAAACTATTAGATATTTGCATTTTATTTCTCCTTTCTAGATCTTTACAATTCTCTGTGTGATGTGGTTGCGTTCTATGAGATGGATAATTCAACTGGGAAGTTCTCTTTGTCTTTTAAGGCAACATCTTCAGTGCACATAAAGTGAACTTTTGTAAATTCTTTCCACTAAATGATATACTTCTGTACCCTGACAACTTTAGTCGTCAAGTATTTGAAGACAGGAGCTCAGTTCATCAGATCAGAGTAGACAGACCAACGGATTCGGATGACTAGGAATCAATGAATTTCAGTAAAAACTGGCACTCCATTCAATCAGACTGACAGAACTATGGCAAAATGTACTAGTGTGGTTGGTATAAACAACAATACAAAATCGAATAATACTCTTAATTCATTATTGTATGCTCACATTAATAAGAATCACGAGTAAAACTTTCAAAAATATGATAGACTAATGTACTGTTTGCATCAGACGTGAAATGTTTTCTAGGTCACTTAGTTTTATATTCTGTTATTATTATTATTATTAGTCTTATTCAGAGTTTAAAAAATCTTTGTGTCGGATACAGTTTGCCAAAAAAAGAACTATAAACTAAAATTGATTTCATATCATAATTTTGGTGGATATTATACACAATTTCAGATTCGAATGCTCAAACATTGCCAAGAGAATATGAAAAGTCAGCCACCAAATGAGTAAGTAGATACTAGTTTCATAATTATCACTGAGTCAGGCCACAACGTTCAGAAGGCTGAAGTCCCTGAACTTGCATTACACAGGCCACAGCGACTGGCGAATCCAAACCCTCTCCCCAGAACCAGTATGTTCACTTTCTGATTTCTCTTTAATCTCACTTCTGCTGGTCTTCATACTGCCGATCGTTTCCGTTTTATCGATGCATTGTCCTTCTCATCATCTCCTTTCAGCCTTAATTGAGACCTCAGTCATCTTCTTGCATAGACGATAATGATTTCTTTCTGTCAAACTTAAAATTGGTCTTATCATTTTGATTAGCATTTCAATTGTTACGTAACCCTACTCTGGTTATCTTTTCTTTTTCTATGTTCGACCTTTGAAAGTCATAACCCTACCAAGGACTGAATGAAGGACCTTCAGGTTACGAGGCTAGCCAGCCGACCACTTAACCTTTGTAGTGGGATCTAGCTGAACTGAACAATGGGATCCACCACTAAAGAGCAGTTGCTCACCTGTGATACTGGTTGGCAGTGACTCTATATCGTAGGCTGAGGAAAGCTGCGACGCACAATTTATTAGATGTCAAACCCAGTGGCTAAAACGCCAATAACTAGCCTCACAACACCAAGGTGATTCTTCACACTTCTGAAAAGTCGGAAACTAGGACGAAACAACTATCTAATACTCCTTGGTTCCCAATGATTTCCTGATGGATTTCGTTCCGTGATGAAATCTACTTAAGAATCAATTGAAAACCCTACAAAATCCGAAATAAGTAGTTGTTGAATATTTATGAGAAATCGACATGTTTTTGAAAACTGCGTGGTTTTTAATGACCTACATTGCAATGTTAATATGCATGTTATTTTTATGTGGGCTTGTGTCAAAGGCCCTATTTTTCGGCATCGTGTCGGAATACGAAATCCAACGGATTCAAATATCAAAGAAATGTCTTTTTATATTGTTATATTTTATATATTATAAGTTAGAAATTGCCAAAAGATACCTAATTCAGTTACTGCAATTTGAACACAATATAAAATCTCATTTAATAACGTACCTTGTCTTTGCGTACTACTCCAGTTAGTGACAAGTGTACGCAACAGTGGGAAGTTAATGTTTTTGGCCAGCTTCGCGACTATGGCTAGGGGGAAAATAGATAAAATGAAATATTCTTTTAAATACAAAAAATATAATGATATTAGCTATCCATCTAGTTGTAAATACACCGTTTAAAAAGGCAGTTAAAAGCACTATTCACACAAGTCGAGTAACTTCTGATGCATCCAAACATGGATTTGAGTTGTAACACTCTCATCTAGACAAGTTACCCTAAATCTTTGAGTGTATTTATCTCTATTAGAAACAATTACTTGAAAACTATTGAAAACCTGGGAGTCCTGGACACTTATGTCGTCCTAGTTTTGAAGTCATCAGCAGTACCTATCCACTGGGGTTCGAACCGAAGAATTCCTGTTTACAAGGCCAGCTATTAGACCATCCAGCGGCTGGGACCCGACTCAGTAGCTTTCTGATTTTAGCGTGACCACTTGCCAATGACAATGGGGAGTATTCGTCCTCAATCCCTATTGGATGGACCCCTTTGGTCACGACTTCTTGCCAAAGCTCCAGGAAACAGCTAGTCAATATAGGGCATCATATTAATTTTCCCAAAGTATGACGAAACAGCTGTCCAGTACTTCCTGGTTTTCAATGGCCCTCTAACTGATATCAGTCCACAGTCACACTTGAAAATTAATCAAATCCTTTCAAACCAATTCTTGAACATTACTGGAAATCCATAGAATCCATATAATTGTTCGCTTAGACATTAATTACACTTATTTCAAACAGTTAATTCATGGTAAATAAAAATATTTGCAATAAAACATTCAGTGCATAATTCACCATCCCCCAATATCTTGCTAGTTGTGGTGAGTTGGATCACACAACCGACCGTGGGAGGCTCAAAGACAAGAATACTTTGAGCTGAAAGGTAGACTCTAAAAAATATGGATGATTTATATAGTGTCAAAAAATACTCGAAGATCTATAGCCGAAAGCCAACAATTTGACCGAAGATACAGGTAGTGAAGACAGAACTTCAAGCTATCATAGGAAAGATACCTGACTAACAACAACAAGCATCAATTACCATCAATTGGGGAAATCTAAAGGAAGCCACTTTTCCTACTTGTCTAAGTAGGATCATTTCGACTACAGGCAATACTGATGAAGATGTGAAAATCAGGATCGGGAGGGCAAAACAGACAGTCATTAATCCGAAATGAGTGCAGAAATCAACTGCACTGAACATAAAGAACGGAATTCAGATTTTCAAGACTAATTAATATCAAGGCAATGTTTCCAACCGGTTTCGAACCTTTATCAGCAGCTTTCCTTTACTCAAATGGCCACGCCCCCCCCAGGTCCTTGAGTGGAAAGCAAAAGGGAAGCAATCGATGAATCTAGCGTTCTTGTTTGACATGGAGAAGATCGTGTGAATGGGAAATGAAAGCTTTTAAGCAATCCTTTGGTTAGCTGAAAAAGTTTGTAAATGACATAATGAAATAGGGAATAATAATAATAATAATAGGATAAATGAATAACTCACCAATGTAGACAATGATGTTAGCCGTAGACGATGAAGGTAAAAATGCCACAGTCATTAAAATCCTATTGATCAACATCAGAATCAAGGCAGTTATTAGTAAGCCAAACAGTGTTCTGCGAAATCTTAAGTTTATCCGGTCATTTTGCCTATCAATACCGAGTGAATCATCATTAGTATTCATTGGTTTTGATTGTTTAGCCATTGCGGACTTTTGATATCTGACCAATAAATTAACAGCAGCAATCGACAATACCGATGAACACGTGTCTACTATACCACTGAGTGAGCAAAACAAAATATTAACATGGTTATATGGGAAGAAGCAGAGCATTCATGTTACTAATAAATCATTATGAAGATATTATGCTTAGTAAGCTACTAACGCCTGCATTTGCGAAGGTTGTGTCTTTCCAGCTGTTATATACATAAGGTTTTAAAATTGTTCTCAAACCGCTGACATCAACCATTAGTATATCCCTTCTTGCTCTCTTCAACTGGTGCTGAAATATTCTGATTCCCATGTATTTACTGTTGATCCAATAAACGAAAAATCAGTAATTAATTTCATCCTCCATTATGGATAATATTTTATTTTGATAAATCACACAGTGTTATGCAGTAATATTAAATGATGACGTTTCGAGCACAAAATATTGCCACTCATAATCATATCAAGTCAATCACACAACTTTCTTGCTTCATTTATATACATGAGTGGAATTGATTAGACATTTGAATAAAACTCAATATAAGATAATGTACATTCAGATGAGTCATTTCTGTTGCATGTGTTGGGTGTAGACTCAACGCAAATACCAGAGATATGGAAGATATTATTACCAGTCAAATCGGAGAATAATAAATAATGTTAAAATATGTTCAATCACATTATGACATTCTAACAAGCTACTTATTTTACCGTAAAAAGCATCTTATTTCCCATCTGACTGGATTTGAATCATGACACTAGTATTATTATTTCTGAATGTACATTATCTTATATTGAGTTTTATTCAAATGTCTAATCAATTCCACTCATGTTCATAAATGAAGCAAGAAGGTTGTGTGAGTAGTGACTTGATATGATTATGAGTGGCAATAGTTTGTGCTCGAAGCGTCATCAGTTAATATTACTGCATAACACTGTGTGATTAAATCAGAATAAAATCTTATCTATAATGGAGCTATACTCTACCACACTGCCCAAGTTTTATACTTATAATAATTTCTTCCTCCGTCTAAATATAATTCTGCTTTGGGACATTCGTCCGAACCCACTCTGATGTAAATCTAGGTCGGCTCATGCACTGAAATAGTTTAACCTTTTTGTGTTTACATATTCTGATTGGCTCCGATCGTCCACCATTACATAGTATTTAAAAATTAGGTTGTTTTGTCTAGTGATTAATAATGGCTATCCATCACACTTAGCCCTATGTTCCTCTAGGAATTAAAGGAAATAATAATAATAATCACACTTAGCCTCAGTGGGTATTTTTGTACAGAGTCTATTTGATCAGGAAATCACTTCAGATATTCGGGGTTTATCACCCACTAATTATTATTCATGTTATAGTGAAACTTATCACTGTCACAGTTCAGTGACACCTTATTTCAAAGATCGCAAGAAGCAAATGTAACCTATACATCTATACACAGAAATCCAATACTGTTGCTTATATTTTAAGCTGACTTTATTGTGTGCACATTCCTGTCTTTTATATTCGATCAATAAATCATGTAAATAAGCCTAGTGTTGCTTGAAATGGCATAATTTTAGTTGTATGTCTAAAATCACTTACTACTGATAAATTTCCAAATAGTATTTTCGTGATTTCAATTGTTTTAAATTAACAATACCAAATAAAAGAAAATGAATTTTAAAAAATAACCTCTAGTACAATGAGCTAGAATTTGTATCGGCTTTGGTTATTGATCGTGGTGAGTATTTAGAGAATATATAAAGAGTAGCATACACCTGACATTAAAAAAATGCTAATTTAAGCAACCTCTCATCTGCCATAATTGTTACCAGATTAGCGGCTGTATTTTACTTTCTTAGCATACATTCACCTCAATGACCTCATTTTTATTTGTCTATACAAGTTCATTAAATTGTCAGCTGTTTGTCAAGACTAAGACCGATTCACCCAAAAGCTGTGGGCGATGATGTCAATTTTTGGATTATGACCATTGCTTATGTAGCTCAAAACATTGCTTACATGACGATTGATTTAGTGTTATTTGCTTGTACCTATGAAGTTTTGTTAACTTCAATGAATGAATAGCACTGACCACTTCTTTTGCTATGTCATTTTTGAGAAAAAAATATCTCGATTATGTCTAGAATTTATTTCCACACTAATTGTTTAGTGATGATTGTCGATAAAACAGAGGAAACAGGTTTCCTACTACATAGGATTCTTCAGTTGCTCAAACACTGGATTCCTCTTGAAAATTGTTCCTGAAGCTTCCCTACTCAGACGTTTGATGACGTCATAAATGCAGGTTGTGGGACACGGTATCATATTTTGTCATTTTTTCCAGTTTGGTGTGCTGAATGTTTTTCTCTCAGGGTTTCAGTAGATTACTGATTGTTATCTGACTGGGGGAAAGGTTACCTTGTGCAACTACCAGAGAAGGGCGACCTAGGACTCTGCAAGAACTGTCGAGGAATCATGATCCTGTCGACGCCAAGTAAAATCCTGAGTTGCATCATCCTGGAGAGAATAAAGGGCACACTGGATACAGAACTTTGACCAGAACAAACTGGATTCAGGAAAGGCAAATCATGCTCTGACCAAATTGCAACTCTACGCATCATCATCATAGAACAAAGCATGGAATGGCAATCAAACCTCCACCTCAACTTCATAGACTTTGAGAAGGCCTTCAACAGCGTCGATCGCGAAGTAATTTAGAAACTACCCAAGTACTACGGTGTACCCCAAATATTCATCAACCTTATTCAACAGCTGTATGACAACGGCACATGTCAAGTGATCCACAACGGAAAACTCAGCGAAGCGTTTGGAGTGAACACAGGAGTCAGACAAGGGTGCTTGTTATCACCAATGATATTCCTAATTGTGGTGGACTGGATTATGCGTCAGACAGTGGGAAACGAGAAGACAGGGATATCCTGGACCGACGCAAAGAACCTAGAAGACCTGGATTTCGCGGATGACTTATGTTTGATGTCACACAAAATCGAAGACTTACAAGCGAAAACCGCCAAACTGGTCGAAGAAGCAGCAAAGACAGGACTCCAGGTGAACATAGACAAGACGGAGGTTATGAAAATAACCAACAACAACAACAGCAGCAACATCCAGTGTCAATCACCATCAACGGGAGGGATTTGAAAGAGGTTACTTCTTTCACTTATCTAGGGAGCATTGTCTCAACTACAGGAGGAACGGACGAGGATGTCAAATCGAGAATCGTGAAGGCGAGAAACATATTCATCAACCTGAAACAAATCTGGAAATCTTCGTCACTCCTCAACATCAGCAACAATATTCAGATTTTCAATACAAACGTCGAGTCAGTCAGTTTTGCTATACGGATCAGAAACTTGACCAGCGGGTCACAAAGAACATTTCCAACAGGTTGCAGACCTTTATCAACAACTGTCTTCGTTCTATACTGAAGATCAGATGGCTGGAAAGAACCACAAACAAGAAGCTATAGAAACAAACAAAACAAGAACCAACCGCCCAACAAATATGCAGGAGAAAGTGGTGATGGATTGGACACTCGCTGAGGAGGCCGTTGGGTGACATCGCGCGTCAGGCCAGTGCTCGAGTGGAACCTGAAAGGGAAGTGGCGAGTGGGACGTCCAAGGGTGACATGGAGGAGATCATGTGAAGAATAGTTGAAACAGTATGGACTAACATGGATGCAGGTGAGAAGTACAGCAGAAGACAGAAGCAAGTGGAGACGTGCAGTTGAAGCCCTATGTTCCACTAGGAACCCAAGGGAATAATAATAATAACTGGTTGTTGCAGTTTACCCTACATTTAAAGTCCAAAAAAAGATTGAAAAAATCCCTGGTTCTTCCCTTTATACAATGTGTAGCTACAATACACATCTAAATAAAGCAATTTACAAATGGAACTTTTGGGTTTTAAAAGCCGCCTTTTCATAATATTGCAGTTTACTTTAATATTAACCGTCGTATCAATAAGTATTCATACTTTTCTTTCAATAAACAGGTTTGTTATTCATCGCTCAGTCAAATATCTCTTCAGAATATACGAAAAGAGTACACATTTGCTACTAATATGCTTATCTTCTACACGAAGATAGGAAAAATCATTTATTGTGTTTTCTAGGTGAAATAAACTGTTGACTGAAATGCATATACGTAATTTCAAAATTAGGAAATGAAAATTTAAAAAAAAACAAAAAGTTAAACCTAGTTTTTCATTATTTTGATAGTACACAAAACATTACTTGGTTAATCCTAGTCTCCTGGAGTTCCACCAGAAAGGTTCACTCATCAGATAAACAGTAGTAAATGGTGAGTCTACCATAGCCGAAATAGATACAAGTAGCTGAATCATCAAGATTACAATTAAAACAGGATGCGACGACATTACAGCCTAAAATGTTGATGAAATACAGTTTATTAAAGTTGTATAGAAATGTTCTCAAGTCACATCATTTGTTTAATTGTGTGAGAAAGTATGCACTTAGGACAATGAATCACAAAAGACATAAAGAGCTGTAGTACACTATATTTTAGAGGAGGAAAACTGAAACGATTTAGAAGTGATTTCCACCAGCTGAGGACTGCAATTCTGGGATACAGTGATGACTGTAAAATGCAACATACAGTCTCTACCACCAAATACATTCTGAATGCTTGAATCTATTGTAAATGATTGACATGTTATTGCATTCTGGCCTGTTGTTAAGTGATTAGGACAATATTTAGCAGTACATGCAGACAGAATACACTGAGTTGCCGGCACACTCATTTTTTCTTAGTCTATTTACTTTTCTATCCAAAATTGATTCAGTAGTGTTTATCTCACTAAGCATAGTTTATTTGCTCTAATTGCATACTTAAGAGCTCAGAATTAACCATTAACTAGTCAGCTGAAGTAAATATCCGGTGACATGGTTAAAAAGTAGGTGGCTTCAGAAAATAACATAAGTCAGAGTGTCTATAGTGTGGAAAAATGCATCGATTCTGAAACTGCAAGTTACCGGCGATCTGGGAACGCAAAATGTGAGAAAAGTTTTTATGAGGATCAGTGCTACTTGTCATCCAGTCAGGTGATAAAGAGTTCACAATCAAAAACAACTGACCAATCTATTACCTTAGGTGAAATGGAACATTAGTTCCATTGAAGGGTGTTGATAGCTTTAAAATCAATATTCAGAGCTCTTCACTAATTGTTTTTATTAATTAGCACTAATTTGTTTCCTCTGGTCTATGATTACCCGTTTGATTCTTCCATTCCTATTGAACTTTATCGAGATGTTTACATTTGTTAGTGTTATCTTTAATTATGAAGTCGCACACAAATTTTAAACTTAGCATGTGCACGGTAGAACTGGGTACGCATGAAATCAATTCATTTCACTCTATAAAATTTGTTGTTTACATATATAAAAGGTTGTTACCAGTAATAGAACCATTTCAAAGTGATGAGGTATGCCTCTGAAGCCTTATGTTCTACTTGGAACTGCAAGAATGAATCATTAACAATTTCTATGATCTTTTTGCAGATACTTGTTCAGAAGATTGAGACCTGAACTTTGTTAAGTGGATTATTCGGGTTTCCAATAAGAAATTAAGACCAGTAAAATATACTAAGTCATATATTGAGAAAGATCCTAATCATTAATGACTGTGAGTTGTAAGAACCCCAAATATTGAACACATGGAAAGTGAAGATAATACCCAACAGACTAGTTCATGTTTAAAGCTATTTGGACAAAAACTATTAAAATGTAAGTATTGTCCTTTCCAAGTAGGCTTTCGTTAAATTGACTTCTTCTAGGCGTTGCATGGCTATGTAGAGAAAGTCATGCTTCTCACTTACTCAGATTATTCAATGACACGCATACCAGTATTGAATTTACTATGGAACATGAAAGTGATGGAAAGTTCCACTTCCTTGACATAGCCATGCAACGCCTAGAAGACGGTAGTCTTCAGAAGTCACTTTAACGAAAGCCTACTTGGATAGGACAATATTTACATTTTAATAGTTTTTGTCCAAATAGCTTTGAACGTCGACTAGTCAAGACTCTATAGTATAGAGCTAAGAGATTATGCTCTATAGAGGAATTAGAGTAAGAATTTATGTTTCTCGAAAAGATGTTGAAAAGCAGCGATTACCCTCAAAGGTTCATTAACAAGTACGGCAGATCTAAAAGCTCAAATGTCAAGCAAATCATAGCAGAGAAAACACCCATCTACATTCAACTTGATTATGAAGGTGAAAATATTGCAGTGATTGTCAACAGAAGATTGAGAAGATCACTAGGCACGACCTATCCTGCAGCTAAGTTGCTTCCCCTCTATCGAACAACTCGCTCTTTGATGCAATCAAAAGTTGATAGATACTCTTCTCATGTTAAATAAAGCTGTATATACAAATTTACATGTATCTGCGGGAGCTGTTACATTGGAAGAACAGAAAGAAGAGCATATCTACGATTTTCTCAACATGTATCAAAAAACTTACGTCCAAAAGAAACAAATGCTTTAAACAGTGCCATAGTCAGGCATCTCCTTGACACGGGTCATGAGGTGGACGTCGCAAGATTGTTCAAAATTATCCACAGGCAAAAGAGTCCAATTCTCCTCAAGTTTGCTGAAGCCATCTCTATCAAGCGCCCGAAACCTAATTTATGCGTTCAGAAAGAAACAGTTATCAATCTTCCTTTGCCCTGGTAACTGAATATTTTCACCTCTTTTTCATCTGATTACGTAATGTCGGATTTTTCCATTCTTTATGATCATTATCGTTCGGAATAGTGTTTAATATTATATATATATATATGTAATTACTGTATGCTAATATAGATTGATTTTTGTTTAAAAATGAACTCTGTGCAAGTATGTTTAAATTGTCTTTGTGGATATATTTAATAATGTCTTTGGCCTGTAAGCAGATGATGAGAAGCCAACTAAATAAATGATGGCACCACTTTATTTTGCAGAAACTGCTGTTCTTGCCTTATTCAAATTCCTTAGGGGGAATAAATGTATGAAATTAACATAATTTAATCGTATAACGAGAATCTAGGGGTTACAAAAGGTCGGATGTATTACACTCATGTTGCTAAAAAGCCGAAAAAGTGTATTTCGTTTAGTAATCATTCGACAAAGATGCAAGGGTAACCTTTATGAGAACAAAAGATAAACACTGACAACTTATATTGACCCTGTAGTAATAAAAAATACAATAACGGTAGTAATATCTGATTTACCCTCATTATTTGTTTAATTTTCCACTGAAATTTGTCGCAGCAGCTTGACATCTCAGTTTCGTTGCGTGTTCCTGTTTTTATTGATGTATTATTTGTATCATTAATACAAAGGTAATTTGACTGTATTTTACTATTTGTTTCAGGCAAAATACATATCAGCAGAACAACTGGGATGTAGACTATGATACAAACAGCCATAGTGGTGTCAAAGCCATATTTGTAAATAAGAGGACCTTCACAAACAAAAAGCAATTTAGATTTTAAAAAACCAAGTAAATATAAAAAACCTGGATGATTTTTAAATAATTCAGTTGCAATTTTCAACTTAAAATAATGCTTACTGTCAGAAAATAGTTGCAAGAAGAAGAACTCACCAGAGATTCTGCCTCTAAAACACCGATTTCTGTAAATCAGTGATCGTCACAGAATAAGACTAATAACCAAATCAAAATTACTCATATTTTATTTTATCCTTGTATGAATGACCATACAGAATGTAACCTCTTAGTTTTAATGCTTTTATTTCTTGATGACTTAAGCAATGGGGTGGTTTGTGAGCATTACTTGGCTGTTGATACTGACTAATTATTATTAAGAAAACTTGTCACCACTAGATTGGTATATTTAGCATTGTACTAAAAAGGATGTATATATATATATATATATGTCAAAGTAGGACAGTGGTAAAGATTTACCTCGAAAGCAGATATTTGTCAACCCTATTGGTTACCTCCTAAATGTCACTATAATCTATTTTATCAACACCTGCGCGACGATAGTTTATGCACATAAAAAAGAACGCTTTTTTGAATTGGAGTTCATAAACATTCAGGGGAACTTAATACCAACTAGAACCTAAAAGGCTTTAACTTCAGAATGAAACATTAGATTGTTTCACCAGAGCAATAGTTGATTAGATCCAATTTCTTGCTGTTCATAGCTTGAGAAATACTAGTTGAGTGTTGTATGAGGATAGTTCTTCGTAAGTATGGCTCACTCTTATCCTCTGCTTTAGAAATGCAAAAGATAGGCGTAATGTCATATTTTATAAATATGGTAAGAAAAGTGTTTTGAATATATTTCGTCTTTTACTTATTTCTAAGTTTAATATGTAATACTTTTGATGAAAATCAGAATTCACACACTGCTACATCAACTTGAATATTCAAAGTAGGACTTTTGAACAAATGAACACTAAGAAGTCTATGTATCTTTCCTGTAAATTTCAAGTCATAAACCAGTAATTTAAGAAAGGGTATGTTGAAATGAAGATTATTGTGCCTTACCCAAGCAAATTTCAAAAGATTAGCGACAAAAAGTGTTGGAATTTCATGACGTAAGTAAGAGTATGTGTGATTTGAATTGATTCAGCTAAATCAGCAGTTTCTAAGATCATACACTTAGATAGTTTTTTCTGATAACCACTTATGGTATCAAGAAGATTACCTACACTATGATCTGAATAATTCTGGTTTCCAAAAAAAAGTGATTATGTCTTGGCTGAAAATGTGTGTTATTTGCCAAAGACGAATTTGATTCATGAAAATAATTTGCAAATACTTAACAAATGCATTATAAATTCACTTGTGAACTAGATTATACACATAAACTGTATATTGCTTACCAGCGATCATATTAGCAACTGCTAAACTCAAGCAAGCTAAACCATCGACAATTGTAAGGAATAACCATCTTCGACGATCATAAACGGCTTTCTTTGCAAAATTATAATTTTGATCTTGGTCACACTTTGTCAAATCGGCAATGCAGACAGAAAACTGAGCAATAGCTGATAAGAGACCACCACCAATAAAACCTTCAATCACATTCGAAATAACCAAAGCCCATGGAGTAAGACGGTAGAATACTACAACAGCTGAAAAGAAAGCAGTTTTTTAGATATCCCGCGAAAAGTGAAGTAAGCGTGCTCAAGCAATAATGAGTTAAGTGAGAAGTAGAATTATTTGAGTGATGTTAAAGCACACGCCTTAATCCACAGGTTCCAGGGAACAAACTTTGTTAGTCTGTGGCAGTAAATGTTGTTTGCTAGTCATACCCAGGCAGCAGGCCTCAGAAGTGAATACATAAAATTGTATCATCATAGTTTCATACTATTATATATGGCCTATCGCACTATTATTTTACTTGTATCCCAGTAAGGCTCGTTCACACTGGTGTATTTTAGCAATATGCCTCAATATTACTCAAATTATTATTAACTTTAAAGTATTGGCCTTCATTTTTTTAATGATTCAAATGTGTAGCAGTTCCAGCACAATAAAAATGAAAATCGTAAAATCGCTGTAATCTGAAATCACATGAGAAACAAAACGTTCTGGGGTTAGTATAGAGTAGTTCGAGCAATTCGTACGTTCTTTGTTATCTGTGTCAGCACCATACTTCAACTTGACCTCCTGATTGAAACTTATTGCATGAAATATAATTGCAATATAGGTCCTTGAGTAAGGAACACTCTACCAACGTGTCGCAAATGGCATGAAAGACATCTGTAAACCAATTACAGCTTTATTTGTTTATATTTTTAGTATTTGGTAGAGAAAATCGTTTGGTAGCTTGTAATTAACTGGTTATCATAAGTCGTAATCTGACTGTTCTCCACAACTATTTTATTAGAAGATACCAAATTACCAAAAGTGCACCCAATGCGTTATAAGATAAAAAATGAATCTGGTAAAAGCCAGCTATTTTGATCAGATAACAAAGCTCGTATTCTTCATTTGGACGGCCAGTCGATATGCAAATTCCTCCCAGTTTTCTGATTATCCGGCATAGTCATTTTGACATGTTTTTGACGGCCAGTGTTTACATGAAGAATTATTCAAGGAAAACAGCACGAAACAAACCTAAGAAACACTCAGAAGACACTCCCTCTTAAACTAAAGGATAATGTGTTGAGAAATGTGTTCAGAGAACTCTCACTTTCAGAGACGAAATCAAAGACTTTTCGAAACATCTCTCAGAACACTTTTTTTAAAGTAGCACGAAAAAATTCGAAAAGAATCAATTGAAAACCAGAAAAATGAGAACAAGGTCGCACTACTAAAAAGGCATTTGGGAGTTAAAGTAAAGTCGATAAGGTCATAATTCCATCGAATAACCATACTTTGTAATTAAACAGTAAAAATCATGACATGAAAATCATTCATTCTACTATAAACTTAATGAATGTCATAACAACTTTCACTTTAAAGACAGTAGAATTTCAAAAATATCTGAAGAATTCTCAAAAGCATCACAGTAAGACTAACAAATGAAAACACAGATTTTACTATTGTTCTTAAATATTTCAGCTCGAAGTTTTAGAAGAAATTAGACAATTAATCAGTTGAGTGACGGATGACAGGCTACAACTAGCCACGCCCGCATAACACATGAGGAAATAAAGAAAATAACACCATGTCAGTGAGTACACATAAAAAAATATGTAGTAATAGAAATCAAAGGATTATTCAGCAGAAAAATTTCAATGATTGTAAAGCAAATGGATATGATTTGGATCTTTATAAGAATAGTAATCGTCTGCATTTTACGAATAAGTAAAAACAAACAGAATTTCTGTTTAGAAGTGACTTGAGGACAAAGGCCAGAATTTATCCCAGCTTGCCTTTCATCAACAATGTCTCCTATAAACATTTACCAAAGCTATAATAAATACGCTTCCCTGTAAAAATAAATTAATCTTATCACTAAATTGATGATAAGTCTTCGGGAAAGAGATGAAATCACCGGAACATGGAAATTTGAGGTTTCAAATCCTCAGTCTTACATAGGAATTTAAATCGAAATTGGATAATACTATGGAAGTTGTAAATTTGATTTAATTTATTGGAATTCAAGAGCTGTATAAAAGATTTAAAACAACATTGATATTATGAGGTCACATCAACGGAGAAGGCTTGACTATGTTATATATACATACTGCTAAGCGAGAGTAAACTGAGATGAAGTGTATGTGCCATAATATGCAACATGATTTTATGAAATGTTAGTGTTTCTCAGTACCATAGAAAACAGTTACTGAGCATTGGCAATACGTTGTTTAAAGCTAACAAAAATGATATAAGCATATTAATTTACGACTCTTACACTTTAAAATGCCGTAAAATCATTCACCTTCCTTCTCTTGTTTCTCACCTTCTTTTTCACCTTGGTATTATTCTTATTCTAAGGTTTTCTAGTATCTCATAATCTGAAATGAGACCACTTTTCACCACAGTGATTTATTCACCTACACGTCTCAGTTCTAAAGAAATGTAAATATTTGTGTGGTCGTATGTTTCAGAAAGTTGCTTGATTCTACTTAAAAGATACTGAAATAAACTACCATTCGCGTTTATTACAGATAATTTCATTATGATTTTATATTTGATTTGTCAAACTTTCTGCATACTAATATTGATTTTGTATTACTGTGTTTTATATCAGATCAACTTGTCTAATATGGAATCACATTCTACACAATGCCTGAATTCTCCCCTTGCAATAATATTGAGAGGACATGTATTTATTTCATGGGATATCTGTGCTTTTCTATTACTTTTTCATGAGTACTTTCATTCTAAAAAGTCAATTCTCTAGTAGTTATAAATTTATAAAATATACATTTATCACTTGGCGAATAGCTGCAGATATTTTTTTCAATGTTCACATAACATTAATAGACATACCAACAGCTACCAACTGAGCTGCTTCACCAGCAATGAGAATACCCAGTGCAACTTTACGCCCAAAGCGATCTGACAAATAGCCAACCAATAAAGTGGATACTAGACCAGGTGCAACAGCAGCAAAGTTATTCGATGACTGAACCATAGATGTTTGACTTTGAGCTTCTTGTCTTTTCAGTTTGATTTCTTCGTTAACCGACCTTATAAAACATAAATAACATGAATAGGTTTCAGGAAAAGCACGAAATCAACTAATTCATACTTAAAATAGAATAAACTTCGTGTCGTATGAATTCAGATTACGTATACAATATGTACGAAATAAAAATAAAAGTGTTACCCAGCAGCATGTTTTCTTCAAACTTACTAAATTACCTGAACATTATAAGTAACTACTATGATGAAAATGTTGAAATTGCACTTATCTAGTGGAAAAAATAAGTAATGTGTTTTCAGCACTAACACTTCCAGTTTACCTGTAATTTCTTTACCATAATTTCCAAAAACGTTATCATAAACTGTCTTTTTAAATATAAAGTTCATTGAAAAGACGCCATATTATTATTATTCCGTAGGGTTTCGAGTGGAACACAGGGCTACAACAGCATATCTCAAGTTTGTTTTATTTTCTGCTGTCTTCTTTAGCTGGGCGTACGACTGCCAATAATCTCTCATCCCTTCCTTCTCTGTGTCACCTTCAGATGACCCACTTGTCATTCCCCATCCATGTCCCACTCGACCAATAGCTTAGCGCGCGATATCATTCAATGGGCTCTTCAAAGTGTACCCAAGTCATCTCCATTTTCTGCTGTATATTTGACATCACCTATTGTACTAGCCCGCTGGTTTTCTAATGAGTCCCAAGCCCGGGAAAAGACGGGGTGTCGGGCTTGAGGATGGCGACCGTAACCCGGAAAACCAATCAAAATGCCACAGAAAATTCAACGCACAAGGACACGCACCATACTAAGGAGATAATTAGCCATTATCAGAAAAGTTGAGTTAAATTAGAACAAAAGTGGTGTATTTATTAATAGGCAGGTGCGAGGCAAGAAATCAGGAGTCATAAAGTACAAACAATTAAGAACTCCATTGACCAAAGGGCTGAGGTTAAACCATGTAAACTATTTGAATGATTTACGTGGTATTCTGTGTCTTTTAAATTAATCAAATATTTCCTCAAAATATATTATCATTCAGAAGATATGATCAAAATAATATGCATTATGTGCTAGGAGCGAGTTAATAGCATCTTATCGACCTATATTTTGTATACGTTGGAGCATATGATCATGTCACATAGTTCAGTAATCTAATATAGGTAGATTTACAGCAACTTCATTAGCACACAACAGATACACCAGTTTCAGTGTTGGCTTTGTCACAAACTAACATCATTTCAAGAATCACTAGAAGCCAGGGTACTGTGGACATATGTTTTGTCCTAATATGGGACTTTCAAGGGATATGCACTAACAAACTCCTTAGGAATCAAACTCATGACGTCTAATTTACAACATGGGTCCACTGTCATTCCATTAACTGGTCAGAAATCTAGCAAATTATCCCACTTCTTCCTGATGTTCCAGTGAAAAGTTGTCGTCTGTTTCTTACAAAATGTGGAGTACGAGAAGGCATTATTAACCAAAACATTAGGTGATGGTGAGGCTATATCAGAAACTGTCAGAAGTCAGCATTCTTAGACAATACACAGATGATAGAAAGATCAGTTGCAATACCTCCATCTCGTGACGAAATCCATACTGAAATCAACCAGATCCTCATGAACTCGATATTAGAAAACTACGTAGTCTATCATTTGACGACTGATTCAGGCAAATAAGATTTGTTATTTTGTTACAAAAGAAGTGAATAGCTTAGATAAGTGTTAAGTTAGACAGTCACTAGATGATGTCTATGTGTGGAATGTTCAGAGTTTGGTTTGCAGTTTTATCTGTAAGGATATAATACGCGGTGCATGATATAACCAACAAATAAATTAATATAGAATTACATACTACCACAGCGCCCAAATTTATCACATATAATCGCATATCTTGTATACTCATCCTCTTCTTAAGATTATGATTACGTATATTTCATCAGGTCTTTCTTTTTTTTTCTTTTTCATTTAAGTTGGCTTGATAACTGAATGTGTGTGGTAGGATTGTCCCAAACGTGTTGCACACGCCCCACAATTTCTAGATAAAATTCATCTAACGACGGTCTCTTTTCTTTATTCATCTTAATCAGCCATACAATACTTATCCAAATAAGGTTTATGTGGCTTGCCTACTGACTCCTGGAACACTGAGTACTAACCACACCGACACACAGATGCATCCAGATAACGAGTATTAATTAGAACAAAATACTCGCCCTGGCTCTGACTACCAGCCATAACTTAAACAAGTGACTTCATTTCAATGATTTACGTTAAATAACAAATAAGTCTGATTTGAAATAATGATCGAATCGGCCATGTATAAGAAGAGGTTGAAATTCTGCGTGATAATATATGACTGAGATTATGCTAAAACTAAACAAACGCATAGTTGATGCAAGACAAAATGTTGCGGAGAAAGAAGGAGCGATTCATTTATTCTTTATAAGTGCAGTATAATTCCATAGTTACAGTCTGACTTTTTTCACTGTACTCAAGTTTAGTGGCACAGGACAGAACAAACTATGCCTAAAAGTCTGAAGGAAACTTTGCATATATATATATATAAGGATATGAAATTAACTCATTCGTTACCTAGTATCAACGAAGAATGCTAACCTTCCACATAACAAGCGCTATTTCATGTGAATTATCATATATTCCAAGAAAATAGTCTCAATGTTCCACAATACTATATTGAAAAACGTGACTCTCTTCGTTGCTGAAGGATGGTTTTCACTTATCTGAAACTTGCCAATTTTCTACATAAGTTGTTTCTTAGACATATTGTCGTCTAATGAAAAAAGCAAGTTGAATAGAAGACTCTACTAAAGGATTCGACTTTTAATTTAAAGATATATTTTAATTTGGAGTAATAACGGAAACATTTCAGTGCATTTATATAAACTGGAAGTTATATTAATCGGCAAAGCGGACAGTATGATTAGGAAAACAAGTCTGACTGTGGGAAGCTTTACGTGCAACAGTATTTTGCGTAAGAAGAACTGAGAGGGTCCTTGCAGAGAAATTTCTGAACATCTGTTAAAAAACGCTATCATTAGGTGTTAGACTATATAACGGGACTATTGGTAGACATACAGGTCACGTCATCAGTTCTTATACGACTTCACAGGTGGTAAATAGACAGAGTAACAGTAGGATAATATGGTATGCAGAAGCAGCATCGATCCAACAATTAAGGCCTAATTTATGTGTGAAGAAGGATTTTCTGATCCACTCTGCATTGCCTTGGCAATCTGTTGTTTAATTGCCATTGGATTGTTTGCTCAATCCTCTTACCCTCTTTAAACATTTGAAAATCTAACCGTTTTCACTAACCATTGCGTTTATTTTATAGTAGTTTTATTCCTAAGTGTATCGTTTACTGTTTAATCGTTATTTTATTTCCTATCATGTATTAACTGCCCTCTCTACCACAAATTGTATGGAAATTACAAAGTTTAATTATGTAAGCCTTTTTGTAATACTCTCGTTTCATATTCCAGTAAAACTGATGAACTTTTGCATACTACAAGTTAAATGATAAACATTAAAGAATACTAAAAAATCTTTAATAATGCACAAAAATGCATAGAATTTATATCTCAGTTATATCGAAAACACATAGAACTTGCATTTAGTCAGAAGCTTACTTATTTGTATCAATGGGTAATTCATATCCATACGGCAATCCACGTTCAGTTAGGAAACTGCAAAGCAATATAAAAAAAAAGCTTGAAGTAAGCTTTCGATTTATGAAACTAACAAAACACTGCAGTGCCGATTTTAAAATGAAACCACACATTTTAACAAAAGCACTTAAATTTAGAACAGAAACTACTATAAATTCTGATTCAGTAAAGCGTTAGGTATGCAATTATTAATTTTTATTAAAACGTGTTTCATTGTTAAACTCGGTACAATTTCACTGTGTAGAAAAGACGAGTCCTGCAAATAAATAAATAGATTTCTGTAAGGCACACTAAGTGTAACAGTTCTGTTTTATGAGTGTTTTCTAATTTAATGTGATTGAATGCAACTCACTGAGACCGTTATCTCTTAGAAACAGCACGAACTGATAAAAAATGTAGTTTTGTTATGTAGTGTTGCAAATCTACCATATAAATATGCAGTGTGAGTGTCAAAATGCACTAATTAATAACAAGCGGTCTTGTAAGCCCAACATATATGAATTGTAAAGTGAGTAACTTTGTTATCTAAATACATGCAGCATATTTAGGTTCATTATGCACAAATATATGTCAAAAGGCCAAAGTTTTGAATAATATCACTAAACTTGTTTAAATTTACCTGTAAAATGTATACTGATCACATATAAATGTAGATATTTCGACGGCTGTATAGAATGGTATTAGAGTCGCAATCAGTATACATATAACTCTTATTTCCCTTCTGCTGTACGAATGATTACTTTCTTCACAATTTGGTAATGAATTAACTGACATTTTTCATCTGACAACAAAGCATCACTTGGATTCTAAAGTGAAGTAAGAAAGTGGAGTTTATGGAATTCGTTCCTTAAATTGACTGAATATCTTTTATCTAAACATTTAGAAGGACATGTAACTAACCATCAATTGGTCTGAACGTCATACAGACACACAACTTTCAGAAATAAACCAATCGCTGTAGAGGATAAGTTATGACTACTACTGAAGAATTATATGTTTATACACAGACACACACGTTCTGCAAATAGTATTCATATTATCTGACCTTATTTCCTTTGAAATGGAGGGATGAAGGATGTACACAGAGTTCCACTTAGCCCTGTTGTTATCTTGCTTTCTAATGCAGATTAAGTTCATTTTCCTGAAAGCTATATTTAGTTGTGTATTAACCGTTTCTTTTGTTGACTGAGGTGGCTGCAGCAGTTTACATGCCATTAGGAGTTGACATAAAACTGACACACATTATATTTACTCATGAAAGTTAGTGTCACCATTAAGAAAGTAGATCAGCTGTCAAACACAGCTACCAGAAATATATGTAGTACATAAATATGCTTCACATATTTGAAAGCAATTCCTGAGACATGGAAACATAGTGAATGCCTGAATAAGTAGAATGTTCGAAAACTGCGGATTTACGAATTCCCCCTCTTAACCCAAGGAAATGCTCCATTCTGGGCAGCAAATGACTGTTCCTGAAATTATGAGTAAAAACTGTCATTCCCTGCCAAACAGAATAAACTGTCTGCAATCTCTCGTGTCCTCCAATGCACACTGCAGTACAGGGATTATAAATCTTCAAGAAACCTGAAAACGTGTTCAATATACTGATCATTTTGTCTGCTTAGTTGATTTTAAATCATTTAGAAAAGATCAGTTTAGATCTAGGAATAAATGAGGTTAGTAGCTTTGCAGTCTTCATTAATTCCCAATAGTCTACTTCCATCGATATATCTTTTAGAAGTGACAAGTGACAAAACCGATTCCATTACCTTTGAATGTCCACCGAAGCACCTATATGAGTACAACATTTATACTCGAGCATTAAAATACTCTTCGTTTTGTGTTCACAAATGATTTCAGCAAATATGAAGCTCATAAAAGAGACCCACTACTGGACACTGACCATTGTATGATAGAAATGTTACCGAAAATATATGGAAAGCTATTCAGAAGGACCTTTTCGCATCTCGGCCAGGAAACTGATCATAGAAGTTACACTCAGAACAAAATACAGAATCTCAGAAACATGTTAAAAGATACAAAATGGGACTCATTTACTGAACGAGTTCTAGATGACACTATCACGAATACAGCTTGTTATCTCGAATTCTGTCCTGAGGTTTGCTGCAAAAAACAAATAATTTTCTTAACATTTAACCGCTTTTGTTTCTTCTCAGCTTAAACAGATTCACCGAGAAAAAGAAAGGCTATATAAAATAAACCATAATCCTGGTGTTAAAAGCCCTATAACGAAAAAGCGTTTATCATGTCGAATTCCCTAAGACAAGTGGAAACAATTGATGGAAATTACTGGTCGAAAGCAAATAAACCTCGATACTGCTACGCTTAATAAGTTTTTCATATGCCGTCCAGCAGACTCTGTGATTTCTGAAGCTACAGATGAAGAGAATGATTGCTTCCCTGACTTAATATAAATTATGCTCTCAAATATCTCCAGTCTCTGAAACCTACCCAAATGATAGCTTCAGATGGCTTGACCGCTATTATCCTCATGGAAGGTGCGGATATTTTATGTTATCCTCTCACTGGTATTGTCAATGCATCATTTTCCACAAATGTTGTGCCTATCACTATTGCTACACCATCACTAAAAAAGACTTAATTGGTCTCACTTAAACTCAAACTATCACTGAATGCTTTTAACTAGCTAGAACAATGTGCTCACAAACATAGTAGATGCACTTTGCATGCCACCGTCGTCTTACAGCATATTATTGTCTCGAGTTTAGAAAGAGGGCTAAATATATCAAACGTTCCCTCCTCCATTATATATCTGCCTTTGACTCTGTACCTAGGCTTCTTTTGTTAAACAAACTTGCTATGACACAAGCAGGTTGCCGCATAAATAAGTTGATGCATTCTTACTTATCTGATAGGAGACAGTACAGGGTAGATAATAGAAAGTCTACCTCTGCTCTACTTACCGTAGCCAGTGTTTCTCAAGGCACCGTTCTCTCTCCTTTTCTGGTTTCTCCATTATTTCATGATCGCCTCATTCTAATGAAACCAATTTCGTCTGATATGCCGACGATCTGATTTGTTTCCACACCGACTTTCACATCCTCATCACAGTGATCCCAAATGAGTAGCTATTTATCGGAAATTAGTCAGTGGTCATTGTCAAGTGATCTTAAGCAAAATCACAACTAATGTCAGATTGTTAATTTCACTTCCAGATTCAAACGTCATTTACATGAACTGATTCCTTCTCATGATTCTTCTATCATAGGCGTCACTGAGGTTGAAATTTGGTCGAATGTTGAGTATCTTGGATTGTGTATTTCTTCTGATCTTCTCTAGTCTTCCAACTACACGTTAATTCCTAAGAAGACATTTCACCTAACCTCCTGCATAAGAAGGTTGAGACAATCTACTTTTACAGTATGTGGATTCTTCTACTCCACCTATTCTTCTCCATTATAGCGCTACCTTATTCTTTGCTAGGCTACTCAAGAGAGAATTTGTTGCACTGCAAAGGCACAAAGGGCTGTCGGTTGGTCGAGTGGGGTTCGGCTGAACGAGCTTGTCATTTTTGCTGTAGATAGACACTTGAACTTGTCGAACTCTGAGAAACCTCTCTTGACAAAAATCTCTCCTTGCATCTCATCAGGTAGGTCTAGAAGCAAGACTCCATGGAAGACTTCATACTCGGACGACTGAAAGTGAAAGCTCTACGTTACCTTGTTTGGAATTTATCTATGTATTGAGGAAAGTGTTAGATGTGAAGTTTCTAACTTACTCGGAACACAAAGTAGTTTGCCCTTTTTATTCTTTCTTCCATTATTATGTTTTTGTCCTTACTTCCAATAATTTTAATTTGACATTCATAGTCTGACTGACATTTGTATGAATATAGGTGTCCAATAAATTATTCTCCTCGTACAAAGTAATGTTATATGCGGAGGAAATTATATCCAGTCTTGTACTGCATGATAAGAATTCAACATTTGCACCAAAAGTACTGTTAGGAATAAAGCCATTATTATTATTACTAGGAAAGTACCATTATTAACTGTTTAATCGAGTTGTAGTTTGTTTATTAATTCACCGAGTTTCACCTGGTATGTCTACATGCACCACCTTTTTCGGGTTTATAATTTCAACGTTTCATTAAATCACGATGTCTAATTGAATATAACAGTATTATGACGAGACATCATTGAACTACAAACCTCACCTATTTATGCAGGCATCATGTGTGTTTCCAGCGTATAAAGGTGTATAACGAAATCAAATCAAATCGTCGATAAACATTAAACTCAAACTTTTTATTAATTTTATAAAAAAACACTAGACAAGAATTATCTACCGACTTCTTTTGGCGTTTTATTTTGTAGTTTAGCATACTTCGCATTCACTTAATATTCCATACGGTCAAGAACTGTATTTAACGTGATCTTCAGCTAAAGAAACTCACTAGCGTAAACTTGAGGAATATTAATTGAAATTAGTTACAACTGTAGAGCGATAAACCACCACTTTAGTCACCTGAATTGCAGTTAGTGTGTCATGAGTTTACACTTCAATGGGCTAAGACTTATTGCCGTGTGAACCCACACGGATGTCTGATTTCATTTTTAAATCCTGTTTGAATCTCCAACATCAAATTGTGGACGACTTTATAAGAATTTCTTAGATTATCCACAATGTATCATCTCACATAAAATTATTGTAGCACAACAAAAAAGAAATACATTCAGTCAGCATTGTGATGGACTCAGCTAATTCTAAGAATGAGTTTTGAGAGAAACAGATAATAGCTGTAAACGAAACAATGATCCTTGCGTTCGTGGTTCAGTGGTAGAATTCTCGTCAGACTGACAGTCTCATTAACTCGTTGTTTAACTCGAAAAAGAGGGGTTGTAGGTGAAGCTATCAACCACATTCCTTAAAAATAACACCACAGCTACTGAAACTTAAAATATTACGTTGTAGTACTGTGTACCACTCAAACTTTAGGAAAAATTCTGACAATTTGGTTATGCAAAGAAAAAAAGTTACTTAACTAGTGGTAATTTCAGAAACAACATTGGAAGATTTCCATTCAACCTGTGAGTCACTCGTGATTACATGCAAGTGAAAGCACTGCAATGACTGAGGATTTTTCCATGTTATTTTACTAAGCAGCGTCAATTATGCTAGGTCTAGCTAAATTTTTATGTTCCAATAATCTAGTTGACCACGGTCTACTAGTTTCACCTATGTAAATGACCTCACTCACAATCATAATATGGTATTTGATAAATTATATACTATTTTTCTTAATTTGATCTACTTGGTCCTCAAACCGACAAGTCTTATTTCTGAGAGGGTTGGTTGGTCAGTTCAAATGTCTCCTTCAAGCCTCTGACGTTCCTTCTTTATACGGCTTTGAATTCTTTATTATTTTTGTCATTTTTATTGTTAATCTTAGTTTTTCTATGGTTCTTTATATATTTCTGAATAAATTCTGGTATGTAGTTATTCAATAGCAATGCTTCCTTTATTTGTTTGATGTTATTATTTAAATCTTCTAGCAAGTATTACAAAGTTTAAGATCGGAAAATCTATTGTCATAACTAAGGCTGACAAAGGCGATATCATCATGATTCTCAATGGAGAAGACTATGACAAAAAAGCTTGGGAATATATCAGATGAGGTCTGTCTGCACTAGTATCAAACAACAAAATGTCTAGTAATACGAATAAAGTAAAAAGCAGAGCTGTGTAGTTTACTTAGAGAATTGAACCCAATACTACGGAATCCAGTATGGTTTTCAATAGCCCGTAAAACAAACTGGGTCGCTAGATTTCACAAAAGGCCAAAATTCCACAGAACCGATGTTACTTTCAGTTCAATCATTAATTTAATCAATGAGCAATGGAAAGTCAATCACCTAAGAGGTGGAGTAAAGGAGACACTGGGCTGAACACTTCAGAAGACTTCTAAATCGACCGCCACCTACAACGCGCCCCATAATATCAACAGCGGAAGCAGAACTACCAGTAGACATCAACCCTCTGACGAAAACAGAGACTCTGAAGGCAATAAGGATGCTAAAAACTGGAAAAGTAGCTGGACCAGATGGAAACCCAGCAGAGGTATTGAAAATGGACCCAGAGACAATAGCAGACTTGATGACACCACTACTGGAGAAGGTGTGGAAAGAAGGCAAAGTACCCGAGGATTGGAAGAAAGGTTACTTATTCAAACTACCAAAGAAAGGAGACTTAAGTCAATACAAAAACTGGCGCGGAATTATGCTCCCGTCTATCCCAAGCAAAATACTAAGCCGCAATACGGTGGAATGAATCAAACACGCCCAGGATGAGAAACTTCGACCAGAACAGGCTGGATCCAGGAGAAACAAGTCATGCATCGATCAAATTGCAACACTACGTATCATCAGTGAACAGAGCTTGTAATGGCAGTCGTCTCTCTATCTCGACTTCATAGACTTTGAAAAGGCCTTCTACAGAGTCGGTCGAGAGGTGCTTTGGCAACTGCTTCGCCACTATGGGGATGCCACCGACAATTATACATCTCATCCAACAGCTGTACGACAATGCTGCGTGTCAAGTAATCCACAACCGGAAACTTTCGGAATCCTTCGAAGTGAGGACAGGAGTAAGACAAGGCTGCCTACTATCGCCAATGATTTTCCTGATTGCAGTAGATTGGATAATGTGACAAACAGCGGGAAACGAGGAAACAGGCATAAAATGGACCCACACCAAAAATTGGAGGATCTGGACTTCGCCGATGATATATGCTTGATTTCCCGCAGACTGAAAGATATGCAAATAAAAAGCAACAAGTTGGCAGAAGAAGCATCTGGAGAAGATAGGACTTCAGGTGAACATAGAAAAAACAGAGGTGATGAAGATTCCTGGCTAACATCAACAGACAACAATCAGCATAAATGGTAGGAACCTGAAAGAAACAACCTCTTTTACCTACCTGGGAAGCATCGTTTCAACTACAGGCGGAACTGACGAGGATATCAAAGCAAGAATCGGAAAGGCAAGATAAGCTTTCACTACTCTCAAGTCTGTGTGGAGGTCAACAACACTACTCAGCAGCGAAAATCAGATCCGGATTTTCAACTCCAATGAGAGGTCAGTCAGTGCTTCTATACGGATCAGAGCATCTCAAACAAACTACAGACCTTCACTAACAGTTGTCTTCGCTCAATACTAAAGATCAGATGGCCGGCCAGAAAAGATCAGGAACAGAGATCTCTGGCAATGAGCGAACCAACCAGAAACCGATTGTGAAACAAATAGGCAGGAAGAAATGGAGATGGATTGGTCATACTTTGAGAGAAGAAACCATCAAGTGACATCACTAGACAAGCCATTGCTCGAGTGGAACCCGAAAGGGAAGCGGCGAGTTGGTCGTCAGTGCGAAGGAAATGTGGGCAGACGTGGAGGCAGGTGAAAACGTTGGCGGAGAACCGAACGCAATGAAGACGTGTGGCTAAAGCTTTATGTCCCTCTTCAAATTAAAGGAACCGATAATAGTGATAGTTACATATAGTTTATCAAATCATATATCAAGAAAACTGAAGCCACTTCAATAAAATATTCCGGCTAACGCCCAAAGTATTGAAGAATTCAAAAGAAAACTGGTGGTTATTAGTACTGAAGAAGATGAACTTACAGAAGGTTTTGATGTGATTTTTCTGTTCGCTAGCATTCCTATATCTGATTCGCCTGACATTATGAAATATGAACTAGAAAACAATCAAGAAATATTGGCTAAATGTTCATTATCTATAGGGGACATTACAATAAAATGCTTAAAACTTTGTTTACAATCTACTTATTTTACATTTGAAGAGAAACTATGCTGTCAAACAAACAGAGCTGCAATTGGATCATCAGCATCTCTAATTGTAGTAAATCTTTATATGAATGGTCTAGCACTGACAATTTTTACTCATCACCCAAGAGTATGGTATAGATATGTAGATGGCACATTTATTATTATTTAAAAAGCTGGAAAAGAAAACTTTCCAGAACAGATTAACTCCACTTCAAAATGTATAAAGTTTACAAATGTGGTTGAATCGGATGAGGGAACTCTTAACTTAGTGAATCATTTCGTTAAAAGATTAACTAAGAGAAAACTAAAGTTCACGATATATAGGAAACTGATACATTCAAACAAATATTTGAATTTAGGGTCTTATCATCCATTAAGAGTGAAGGCCTTACGTAGTAGCTTTCAATCTTATAGTGAGAGCTAGAAACATTTTAACAGATAACGGTGATATGAAGGATGATATCTCCAGTATAAGACAAATTCTGATTGCAAATGGCCGCTAAATACCACTGTCAGTGGAAGGCTTGCTATATAGGGGAGAGCAGTAGACAGGTGATAGTTAGAATGAATGAACATAGGCTGTGCACGAAACGTTCATTTGGAAATAAAGTAGAATGAAAGTGTCTTGAAAAAAGATCAGCTTTAGCAATGCATACTATAAAAGGCGGACATAATTTCGATTTCGACAACGTAGCGATTACGCCTTCTGTCAAGTTTTGTGTAAACTCTAGAATCAGCAGGTTGCAAGCACTTTAAATACCTGCGAGAATAAGTTATGTCATTAGAAATATATTTTAGTCAAGTAAAGCAAAGAAAACAGGAGAAACAATAAACAACAGAGTGATGGTGATATTTGGTAGCCCAACCTTTTAAGTAGGCCGCATCTATTGTCATTACAAATATGTGACCACTGTTCACAATCTTCTGTCGGTACAAAAATGTCTACCGACAAGGGACCTCCAAAGGAGTTCACTTCAATGATGTCATTTCTGAACATATATTCTGATGGTTAATAGAATCCCAGTAATTCTGCTGAAAAAGCCATGGCCTACACAGGCAAAAGTCCAAAAATATATTATTTTAATTTTTTTCTGAAATACGCTTGGATTATTTTAGGTAATTTATTATGACTCCGCCTGACTACTGTTTCTATGCACTTCAAGTTCCCGTTGAATTATTGTAAGTTACTGTAAAAATCTCTGGAAAAAAGAGTATGGCCCTAATGATCTTCAATACTGTTACCATAAAACATTAAAAATCTTGTGAAAAAATGACAGAAAACCTTTGGCACTCAGGAATGCAGTTAAAAAGCGCTATGTTTTACAGTGTTTGATGTTATTAGAGCTTTGCAATATAGCAAGATTCGTTATAACATCAATGAAAAACCAAGCAAGTAAGTAAATGAGTAATATGGTTCGATTGTGGATAAAATAAGTGTATGCAGATCATGTTTATAAGCTAAATTTAATCACATCGTGTGATAAAAAAGTATCTTCATGCATAAAAACCTAGTTCTGATTGGTGTAAAAAATATTTTAACTATTGTGAATCAATACGAAATCAATTTTTTTACATTGTTAGATTGCTGCTATACAGCTACCTCAAAATTATGCAAGTAAAGCACTGTTTGCCACTCATTAAAATTACATTGAGCACTTCTATTTATGCGATGAATACGCTGAGCTGAATGTAATTACAAAATATTGCGAAATGCGAGATGTTGACGGTGATCAGTCATAATAAATTCACGTAATGTTGAGGAATACAATCGACAAGTCAGTTTACGTTTGTAAAACTTGTGAGTGGCTAGTACAGATTAGTATGCATTTAAAAGAGGAAGTAGTAAGGCTGAAGCAAAAGGCTTATTATAAAATGAAACTGGTGGTGGCATACAGTGAGAAAAGAGAGAGTCACTAATAATAACTTAGGGTAATATGAATGGAAAACTCGACAGTACTGGAAGAATGCTGGAATGAGGAGTATAAATTATAAAACATTGTGGCTAAAACTGTTGGGACGAACATATAAAGGACAACAAAACAAAAGGACAATGGCATAGAAATATACAGCATTGATTGACTGAGGTGAGTAGTTATGTAGCAGTTACATCAACCAGTAGTAATTGCTATCCAGATAGTGGTGACCTAAACGCCGGACCCGATTTAAGTCAGCCCAGAGAGCTGAATCATTTCAAACCATCCGATTTCCAAATGAAAAGAGATAAGATGAAAAGGAACTCTTGAAGGGGAGAAGAAATTCTAATCCAAGTTTGGCAACATTAAGAACAGAGCCTGAACGTGTTATTCTTGCATACAAAGTCACAGTTTAGTCGATTTTATTGAAACACACTCAGATACATAAAGAAGACGTTGGTGAACTGTGCGTGATAAGGAGTTTAGAATGCTGCATTTCTTGGAAGGCTGTGTTTGCGTCAATACGATACCCTGCACCAACCAATTGTGAGAGAATTGAACTTTTTATGGCATTTGATCCCCCTTTGCTGAACAAAGCTAACCTGCCTAGTTGCACGCTCTCTGTAATTTGATTTATAGGAATAGCGTCGGTGCGTCTGTGGTACAGTGGTTAGGATTCTCGCCGACCATGCATATGGTCTGGAGTTCTATCCGCTGCCGACGCACACCCGATATCTATGGTCGGCCTGCAAAATTTGGGCTACCGATATCCATGCTGAAAATGCCATACTTGTACTGAAAATACGGTGTGGCATCAAGCTGTAATCAAAAATAAATAAAATAAAATAAAAAAGTAGCTGAAATGGCGTTTGCATAGGGAGGAACTAACTTTAGGTGGGAATTCTTTCAGTTCCAAGGTGAACATTGGATGCCTACTGACTTTCAATTCATGGTACGGGAATATTTCGCACTCTTAAATCCTACAAAACAAATGTATTGCTACGATATTTTAATCAGGTCAGCCAAGTATCATTACTTTAGTAGTTTACTTTTGTCTGGAGTCCTCCGATTGACAGAATAGGCTAAACCCACTATATTTCGTTGATAACCAAGATGGTAGTATTTTGTGTGGAATTTCTCATCCTACTTACATTTTTGTAAGTAGACGCATGAAAATATGCAAAAAATATCAAAACCGTAATTTTTCATTTAATTCATTTAACCAATCGTAAATGTCTAAGTATATTGGTATAAATAAATCAGAATTATGTTTTCATCTGATAGTCTATTGATTTACTATTAGCTGAATTTTATTTCTTTTCTTTATCTACATTTTGTTTTGTTGATTTTCATCTCTTTGATGAGCACTGTCCCACTGCATTAACTCGGTTATACTAGAGACAATTCATTCTAGTGATTATGTAACTTAAGGTGTACATAAACAGTAATATGGAAATACCATAGGATATATTTTTTCCAAAAACTCTCCAGTCACTGTTGTTCTATCTGTTGGTTTGTTTTGGCCATCGTCTAATTGAATCAGTAAATATCTTATCTTGATATGTTTTTCATGTGCTACCTTCTGAACTAATCCTGTTTTAATGGCATTGCATTACAAATCAAGTGAATGTGACCTTGTCCCCGCAAATTATATCCAGTTGGTCATTTATTTAGTGTTTATCAATTTATCAGATCACTTCAAAAGAAGGAGAACAAACACTGTAGCCGAATAGCATAGATACGGAAAACATTGTCTGCAGGCTATAATGTTGTAAGAAGACAAAGAACGGTCGTAGTGTTTCAGGAAGGCTTGTTTCCGAGATGGGTTAGAAAGAGAGGAAATAAACTACGGAAAGTTAAACACAGATTTTGTAGGACACCAATAATTCCTTGTGTTTCAAGAGAATGTCATCCTTGATTCTATTCACCATCTTGCTCATGACGAGCAGTGACGTTCTGGCATTCTGGTGGAGGACGCCCGATACTGCTTGCAGAGCTTTGATGGGTATAACTTCAGAGTAGTGAGGACGTCGAACAACAATTTTTGCTTCTCGAGATGCCAAAACGTTATAACATGCCCGCATACTTAATAATTAACGGTAGTATGAGATTCATCACTGTCTTAACTGCTTTTTCAATGACTCACTGGTTGATACAAAGTCCAACGCAGGGATCTGGGAAAGCAGATATCGATGACTTTCACTCCCATAGTATACCTCTTCCTCTTTTTACAAAACTGAATGTATATTAAAACATCAGAGAAGTAGTCCATGTGGAAAATACTCAATTAGCAGAGCTACACAATGGTCATCAGTGGTATTTAGCTATCTGTAGGTTTATATCCTTCATCCGTTTGATATAATTCTCCATCCTTTCATAAATTAAACGTATAGTTGGTTGTCGAAACGTTAGACAAAACCTACCAAGAACCAAATTATTTTTTATCTTTATCCTAAGTTAAGAAACAATTCACTAAATTAACATTCCTTATCAAGTGTACTCCATAATGAAAATAGTTTCACTATCGGTAATCAAAACCTAGATTGCAAAGGCGGAATGAAAAATGAACTTCAGTTCAGGAAAATGATTCCTTCTGAAGTACGTTTTACACTTATATTTCAGAAAAAGTTTTTGATTCAAAAATTCTGAGAAACATGCTACCATTGTCATTAAGACTTCCAGTAAACTTTAAAAGTAAATAAAATTTAACAGTCGGCAAATCCTAAAACTTGTGGTCGTAGACACAGAAGGAAGAGAAGGTTTATCCGCATATATGATAATCACAGATAAATGTAGGGCCACAGGGAATAAGGTTTATAAGTAGACTTAAATGAGGACATCACTGAGTGATGAATAATTTACTGGACTGACGAATACTATCTGATATTTTCGCGACTAAACAAATACGAAGTTTTTCTTTCCAAAGTATGATACCTATTCGAATAAGTCAAAAATGCTTTTTGAAAATATATAAAATAACAAAGATATTCGGCAACAACTGGTGAAAATAACTATATCTAAAACAACATCTAGCCCTACCTACTTGGACTCTTTGCTACTGCTCTATAATACTGTTTTCAATTTGACTTTAACGGTTATCATACGATAATGTTTATGCATTTATACTTGATAAATATTCTTATCTAAGTAAATAAATTAAAATCACTTCTAGGTTACAGTATTTCATAAACCACCATAAATGGTGAAATAATGTTTCAAATGTCAACAGAACTAAATTAATGTCAGTTATTTGGAATCCTCCTTTTCCAAAGTGAAATTTATAACATTTTAAACAGACATAAATTTTAACTGCCTTACATTTAAAATCGATAAAAACGCTTCACCTTTAACTAGGCTTATAAAATCTAAGAGGTAATTTTATTTTCAGTTTTTCACTTTGACGCAGTATGATATAATGACACTAACTGAATTGAGGTCTAGTAATTTGCTGAATTACATCATACATAACTTGACTATAGTGCTGCTTCAGTCCCACTGGTGTTGTTTTCACGAAGTGATGGTTTGTAGCCTCACCTCCAACCATTTCTGGTTCCTGGGTTTTCTGCTGGCTGGTACAGTAGCCGAATGCCTCATTCAGGACCTCCTGCGTGACTGGAAAGCATTCTATCATCGAACCACTAGTTTTGCTGCTTCTCATTGAGATTTAGCGACTGCAGAACAGATTACCTCCTGTCAAGTGTTAAATTAACTGCTATTTCTGTGCAGAAGTTATATATTTATGCATGATGACACTTCTTTGTTTCTCAAGTACCATTTTAGAATCCCATAATTGAAATCAATATTGGGCTGCTGAATGAAAAATCCACATTTAAGTAAAAGAAAGAGAAAAAGCTGTGCATGTTAAAGCGCGGCAGAGTGTTTCGTTTACTTCTCATGGACATTTCAGTGGGCAGACACCAATATTCCAGTGTAAATATAGCTAAATGTAATGAATGCAAATATAAATACTCTCACTGAGAATATTCATGAAAACGCTTATCTCAGCTAAATGGAAAATAAGAACGCAGAATACACAAAATTACTTTCTGTGTTCAGCAGTTAAGTCTCCGTGTTTGTTGAATAATAAACTGGCGTTTTTCAGATACACGAGGCTCTTTCTCCTGACTAATCATTTAATTGTGTAATTATCAACAGGTTTCTCATTGCACAAACATGCATAATTACATCGTCTTCAGAATCACCTCACAGGAAATAATCATGTGTGACGTGTTCTTTTTCCAGATTACTGAAACAATATTGGTGTGCCTCTAAGAAGAAAGGCTGACGTGCTTTTATAACCTTCATAAATTCTCAGTGGTCTACTTACAGTAACTCCTCTTTCAGAATCGCAATTAACAAAATCAGTTCCATTACTGTTGAATGTCCACCGAAACACTTATATGAGTACAACATTTATACTCGAGCATAAAACGCTTCATTTTGTGTCCACAAATGTCCACGGCAAATATGAAGCTCATAAAAGAGACCCAATAATGAATTAGGACCGTCGTGTTATATGGGTAATACCAAAAATATATAGAAAGCTATACAAAAGCACCTCTCGGCCAGAAAAATAACCATAGGAGTTACTCTCAGGACAAACTACAGAATCGCAGA
Source organism: Trichobilharzia szidati (assembly GCA_944472155.2). Classification (NCBI taxonomy): domain Eukaryota; kingdom Metazoa; phylum Platyhelminthes; class Trematoda; order Strigeidida; family Schistosomatidae; genus Trichobilharzia; species Trichobilharzia szidati. The sequence continues at coordinate 132,577,470 of OX235279.1, read as the reverse complement.
AACATGTTAAAAGATACTAGCTGAGAGTCATTTTCAAATGTTGGTTTGCAGGGATTTCCACATAAGCTGACATCATTTCGAGAATCATTCGAAAACCTGCAAAGAATGAACAGCTGTTTCGTCCTAGTTTGAAACTCTTCATTTGAACGCACTCACCAGAATTCGAAGCTGGGACCTTCCGCTTACAAGGTATGTCCATAGACAATTAAGCCACTGGAAACCGATGCAATGAACCATGAATTTTAACTTCTTCCCATTCGCGACATAGCTAGCTAATGTAGTCAACGAGTATATACCCTCACACCCTACCTGCTGCACCTCACGAGTCACGAATAATCACTGTAATTTATTTAATGAGCAAGGTCTTGATGACACTATCACAGTGGTTAGTACTCTCGCCGACCATGCACATGGTCGCGGGTTCGATCCCCTGCCGGCGCACACCCGATATCTATGGTCGGCCTGCAAAATTGGGCTACCGATATCACATGCTGAAAATTCCATACTTGTACCAAAAATACGGTGTGGAATCAAGCTATATTAAATAAATAAATAAAATAAATAGATAAATAAATACAGCCTATCATCTGAAATTCTGTCTTGATACTTGCTGCGCAAAACAGACACTCTTCTTAACATTTAACCGCATTTGCTTCCTCTCAGCTCAAAGAGATTTACCAATAATAAGAAAGATTATATCAAAGGAATGATAATTTTGGTGTTAAAGCCTGAACATTCTAATCAACTTGGAAATAAGCATAACGAATATGACCTATAACAAAATCTTCTTGTCATGCGGAAACCACCCACACATGTGAAAACAATTCAAGGAAATTATTGGTGGAAAGCAAATGAACCATGATATTACTTCACTTGCTATTAATACGCCTATTAAGTACTTGACATGTCGTCCAGCAGATTCTGTGATTCTTGAAAGTAGAGAAGATCAGAATAATCGATTCCCAGATTTTCATGTGAATCATGGTCTCAAATGTCTCAAACCTACATCTATTTTACTTACCGTAGCCAGTGTTTCTCAAGGCACCGTTATCTCTCCTTTTCTGGTTTCTCCATTCTTACATGATTGCCTCATTCTAATGAAACCAATTTCGTCTGATATACCGACGATCTGATTTGTTTCCACACCGACTTTCACATCCTCATCAGAGTGATCCCAAATGAGTAGCCATTTATCGGAAATTGGTCAGTGGTCATTGTCAAGTGATCTTAAGCAAAATCACAACTAATGTCAGATTGTTAATTTCACTTCCAGATACATACGTCATTTACATGAACTGATTCCTTCTCATGATTCTTGTATCATAGGCGTCACTAAGGTTGAAATTTGGTCGAATGTTGAGTATCTTGGATTGTGTATTTCTTCTGATCTTCTCTAGTCGTCCAACAACATGTTAATTCCTAAGAAGACATTTCACCTAACCTCCTGCATTAGAAGGTTGAGACAATCTACTTTTACAGTATGTGGATTCTTCTACTCCACCTATTCTTCTCCATTATCGCGCTACCTTATTCTTTGCTAGGCTACTCAAGAGAGAATTTGTTGCACTGCAAAGGCACAAAGGGCTGTCGGTTGGTCGAGTGGGGTTCGGCTGAACGAGCTTGTCATTTTTGCTGTAGATAGAAACTTGAACTTGTCGAACTCTGGGAAACCTCTCTTGACAAAAATCTCTCCTTGCATCTCATTAGATAGGTCTAGAAGCAAGACTCCATGGAAGACTCCATACTCAGGCGACTAAAAGTGAAAGCTCTACGTTACCTTATTTGGAATTTATCTATGTATTGAGGAAAGTGTTAGATGTGAAGTTTCTAACTTCTTACTCGGAACACAAATTAGTTTACCCTTTTTATTTTTTCCTCCATTATTATTCTTTTGTCCTTACTTCCAATAATTTTAATTTGACATTCATAGTTTGACTGACATTTGTATGAATATAGGTGTCCAATAAATTATTCTCTTCGTACAAAGTGATGTTATATGCGGAGGAAATTAAATCCAGTCTTGTACTGCATGATAAGAATTCAACATTTCTACCAAAAGTACTGGTTGAAAGTAACCATTTATAATTATTAACATTATACTATGAGAAATTCAATTCAGAGCAAATGACTAATTAATCTGGCAATGCGGTTAACAAAACAAATAATTGTGAATGAAGTTTGAGATGAATGGTATACAGCCTTAATGAATAAATCTGGGTCTGGTAGAAATGAAAACAGAGACACTTGAGGAATTAATGCCCGTGTCCTAGTACACCAATTAACGTACTCGCGGGATACGATGGCAGACATGGTAAGTGATACAGTTTGGCGTATTGAGACGTTAGTTGTGGTTATGAGCAATAATTTTACTCACAGCGTAACTCAGTTAATTCAACTCTATGTCATATAGAAAATTCTCACCTAGCATGGAGGTGTTTAAGCTTTTTATGATTACTGAAATATTGACGTGACGAGTCACAGATACTATTATTGCATAAAAGATTTGTATCTCAATTCATATGATAAATCACTAAATGAGATTTTGGTTTTACCAATAGATATATATCTGAAATATCCATTGAGTGATAAAGAAAGTAAAAGACAATTCAGTGCAGAAAATTTTCTTTACCAACCGAATCATATTCAGATACTGTAAAATCATATTTATATTTGCAGAAAAAGGTTTAGCAGTCTATTATTGAGTAATAGTTGCATTCAGAATCAAAGATGAATTTTGAATTCCATATTCTTAATGTTTTGTTAAAAAGGATGTCTGACGGTTCTCTTCAGAGATCGGTCTAAAGGAAGCTAACGTGAACTGTTCGATACAGAGATTTTTAAAGCTGGGTTACTTTGTCAAGGAAGAGAAATCTCATCCACTCCTTATATTCAGGAATATGAATGATATAACCGGTGGTACAGTCGATGATAAACTGCAGAGACTCAGAAACGTCGTCATTGAAAGTTAAAATCTGATAACTTTCATCGACAAAAACATGGAAGTAAAGCAAAAGCCTGAAAGAATCCAAATGGTACCAAAGAAACTGCGGTTTATGAATGTTGAATTTAAAGGTTGAGATTCTGAAGAACTTCTTATCCAGGTATCTGAGAAAAGCTTTCTTTTCCGATGAGCTACGGATCAGTTTCCACAGTTAACCAATGACTGATGGATGTGTGAAGAATAAATTGTTCCCTTGATTCACTTCACTGAGTGTTTATCAGTTCACTTCCTCCCATGGAGCTAGTTGTATTGGTTACACAAAGTGCACACTTTCCAAACGACACTCTGAACATTGTCGGTCATGGATAACAAGAGGATAATGTAAGAAAAACGTCACCAGCTCACTTCTCTAGCACCTAGTGGACTCAGGCCATACAACTCCACTAGAGTCGTCTTTTAAGATTATCTACGAGGTGATGGCATAAGGGATGTCAGGTTTCAGCATTTGTCTTTGGCAAAGGCACTGGAATTCGTCAATATTACCCCGATCTCTATGCAAGGAAAACGTTTGTTCAGTTCCTCCTTATGCTATGCCCTTAATCTCTTACCGAGTAATTCAATTTCAAGTCATTAATTCACTGTTATCACTCTTACACGTTCTTTTTACATACGTTCTCACCATCTTTATCCTTGTCAACTGGAAAATCAACTGCTTTCTCATTCAGTGACAATTTAAACCTTATCAAATTTCAAACCCTTCACTCCTAATTAATTATATCAACTGTGCCACCCATATTACTTCGTGATCAAATACCGTACGTTTTTGGCAGAAATAAACATGAATGTGCGGCCTCTGTAGTTGATTTCTTCGATTAAAAAATTATTATTAACCAAATTGTTGTTAATTTTCTTCCATACTGAACTACGTTTGTGGAAAAACGTCTACGTTAACGGTGGTGATATTCAATATAAGTTTCAAATTATCTGCAGCAAAAATCGCCAGAGAACTCAAAGCGACTTAAAACTGATTTATACCGTTGTGTTTTGGTGTACTCATAGAAAGTCTTGTCAAACTCAGGCTTCACTTCAATTTCCAATATAATTTACATTAATAAACACCTTATATTAAGCACACTATTAAAAATACTCTGAAATATGCCTCATTGCACATATGACCTCGGAACAACTACAGTGGAGTACAATGCTGTTAATATCCACTATAAACTAAAGAGTTGCTACCTGAGTTATGTGTGTGGCAGTATTATTTACTGGATGACGTTTCGAACACAATTTATGGTTCATTATCATATCGACTCTGAATTTCTGAAAGAATGTCAGTGTTTCCTGTTCTAAAGCTACACATCAGTCTCTGAAGTGTTGTTATGCTCCATGTTTTGACACTAATGTAAAGAACTTCAACCATCCAGGTGCGCTATAGGAAACATATCTGTCTTTACTTTTTACTTTTTGATATAAAGATGAATTTCGTCTGTCAGGTGAATCACTATTATTGCAATGAATTTCATGCAACTGTTGTACAGACATACGAAAGTACACACATATACATGTACGGAAAATTATAAATAACGTCTTTATATATGTCTGCCTCACTTACAGTTATACAGTTCCATAAAAATATTTTCAAAACAATATTGGTCATCATCACAGCTCACTGACTATAAGTAGTTGCGTAAACATTTTGTCAATCTCAGGGATGCTGTTTATAATTTTACATTACTCCAGCAAACGAAGTACACCAATAACTTCAAACTAATTCAGAATTCATGAATATTTAATTTTGAATTCTCTGTCGCCTTTTACAGCCAGTTCTCGTGCATTCATCCAAATGGAATGAATTATGAATAATGTTCAAAATATAAAACATTTTTCGTTTCAAATTCCATGAATAACTACATTTGGATAGTGGCTTTATGTATCATGGTGATAAATGCTGTACAAACAGATGGACAAAAGTTAGAAAGTGATGTGTTATGTAAGTTCTATGGAAAGGACTGGAATTTATTTTATTAATTCTTGTCTTGAAAATATTTTTCATCTAATTGACTTCCGACATGTTCTAGGCAACATGTTAGAAATTATTTTGGTTTCCAGTGAAAATGAAACAATGTCACAACTAGACTTTAAAATTTAGAATTTTTGTTGAGATAAACTGAAGCCTTCACTTAGGGCTGACTGTGCTGAATCACTGATGATCTTTGATATTATGTATGCGTCGGTGGTCCACTGGTCGAATGGTCGGTAGTCACGCACGTGGTCGAGGTTCAGTTCTTGGCCACTGCACTCCTAAACCTTGCTCAGCTGGCAGTAAGCCAAAAATAACAACACAAGCGCTACAAAAACGTAAACCTCCAAAGCTTGGAGCACTACGTTCCACTCAGAACGAAAAGGAATGAAAATTCGATGAAAAAGACAAACATCTAACCTGTTTTACTCTGTACTGTGTACGTTCATATCTAACTGTCACTAGACAATTAACTGGAGTTAGTTGCGTTTTAATGGTCAACTTATCACCTATCAGATGTTGCTAGAAAATTCATTTACTTGTGGTTAATATGTTCTAAAAGATTTACAAAATGTAGGCTCATACGCAAGTTTGAATCTCTTACTGCACATACTATCCGCCATAAATTACGAGACTACTCAGAGAATCTAATTGTGACAGAACCATCAGTAACAAATGAAATACTATTCAAATTGTGATTTGATCATTTTTAGTCTTCTTGGAAAGTATGCCTACGCACATGGTCTTCTGTAAGTTTGACGAGTGTCAGAATAATTTTCGTCACCAGTTATTGTAAGCTAGAAAGTAGGTAATCAGAAAATGACACGGGAAGTCATTTTATCCCATTTCCGGATCCATGATAGTGAGCTGCAAAATCGAATGCCATATCGTTTCTAAGAGTAATTTTTCGTCGTGACAATCTTAAAGTTGTATTTCTGTTAAAATATCATATTTTCGGTTATTTTATCAAAAAGTCCTTAGGCAGACGTAATCACAGATTTGAAAACAACATTGTTTACAGAGACACAGTAATGCACTGCATAAACTTGAAAACTAATTAATAATCAGAATAACTGTTGATTACTTAATACCCAAACTGATTTGCACACGTAGCAGAACCTTTCGATGTGTTCTACAAAATGTGACTCGGGGCAGAGTAGAAAAGTCTTATAACCGGCTCGAAAACATCTCACAGTATAATCAATATTCAGTTGGATGTTAAAAGTAATGCTAGAGCTTATAAGAGCAATGCAGTCGCGGGTGCTCTTATTCATAGTGAAGGTCAGAGCATATAAAGTGTACAGTTATTTTAGTATTTTCGATCACACAAATTAAGGTAAACACCCGTCAGGATTTTATAAGGATAAAAATGGAGTTCAGAGAAAGATATTATTTCCAGAATTTTATTTATTTATTTTATTCATTAGCGTTGTACAAACAGCATAGTCATAAGCATGAATTAATCAGTCAGAGGTGAAATGAAATGTCTAATTAGTTAATGCTTATAACTATGCTATATTGTAAACTACAAACGTTTTAAAAATTATGGTTGTGGCTACTGAGAATTAAATCTCTGAAAAAGCATCTTGAATATAGATAGCGTCTTGTTTTCTGTTCATTTCCACATTCATCACTTATACCTGATGCTTCCCTCGAATGCTCCTGTTCCCTATAACGGTTACAGTATTAAGCGGCAAGAAGAAACTACACTACCAAGATAAATAATAATAGCTACTTCAGAGAATAGTTTTGTTTGATGAAGGCATGCAGTGATTCACCTCGCCCTGATATGATGAACAGTAAATTGTACTGGAAACGTCATCATTAAATCATGCTGTATAATAAAATTCTACTCCACGGAAATGCTCAAGTTCTACTCTAATAATAAAAGCCCCTTCTTTTCAGTGATACCCGAAGACTTTCCCCAATTTTTTTTCTGTTTTAGCACTGAAGCTTTATATGTTTATCGTATTTTTAAAATCTCTCATACTTTCAATTTTTGCAGTGTTCGGCAAATGCTTTTTTACTATGCAATGTGTTGTTCTTATAAGTATTAGTATTAAAAACAATATATTCACCAGAGAAGAATCTCCAGATGTAGTGGTTTTCTTCTGCGCTTCAAATTCTCTTGATAGCTGTATGTGCGAGTGACGAGAAAATAACTACATTGAGCTTACAACCTAAGCATAGTCATTTCACGCGGTTCAGAAAACTTTGATTAACCAGGTAACAACGGCAACATTTTTGTCATTCAGAAAAGAAGAAGAAAAGTAGAGATTGGAACTCAGCCAACTATGACGCTTAATTTTTATCATTTTTACCAGCTGTTGAGAATGCTGTTTTTGTTTAGAAGAACATTATTTAATAGTCTCATGCTACAGACGGTTCAACAACCCTCTTCTATAATCAGAATAAACTACTGATAGAAATTGTATACTGCTTTCAGGATTCTATTCTTCTACCAATATATACGAAAACGTATCCACAACACATTTAAAGTTACAAGGCACACTGCAGATTTTTAAAGTACCCCTTAACACATTAACTGCATTTACGTCAACGTAACAGTTTACTACTTTTGTTCAGTCTGCCTATAGTTTGCTGGCAGACAGAACTTGAAAACTTATTTGCACACTACAATTAGAACCTTATCATTTAAGGAAACAGATAAAGCCAAAAAGTGGCATCCACTCGTTCTAAATAATATTTGCACCACCAATTCTAAGCTTTATATTCATTTCCTTCATTAAAATTTCCAAATTAGAATATAATTTATTTGCTACTGATAAATAGTGTGACATTTTAAACAAAGACTAGAAATCCAGTATAAAAACATTTTCGCCAACCGTTGACAATTACCATTACGTAGACTGTTTGGAAGTGGACTTGATGATCTTTAGCAAGTTACTGTTAGCCCTACATTTATATAGATTCCATTAAGTGTATCACCTTTTAAAGGGTATTAAGTTTCTTCAATCTGTAAACCAGCTACTTAATTGTGCACTACTGTTAGGCAACTAAACGGCCTCTACGCAACGCTTTCGGAGTAAAATGTTATCATGTGAGACTAGTAGATATGAACAACAGGATACCACAAGTTTTGTGAAATAGCAGCCGGCGCTTGTAGTAAAAAATGTGGTTGTTGGGGCTCAACAACCTATCAGATAAGGTTCTGGTGTTTTAAACTAATGTTGTTGCAGTCTAGCGTCATTGAAAACGCTATCACTTAGCGTAATACTGACACATCTAGCAAATGCTCCCTAAATAAAAGGGAATGCGCATGATGGATTCCACTGCTAACCGTTATCCATCAATGACATCACTATTGCTCATTAAATAGTGTGTCTGTTCACTTGAAATACAACTATAAATATGTACCTTCAATATTAAAATTCTATTTGCCATAATTTGTTAAGATTAAGGTTGGGGTGTGTTGGTTTCAACAACAGTAATATCAAATGCACACTTCACTAAAACTTCACAATAGTTACCTTTGATTTGTAGATAAATTCTCAATTTCATTCGAGAGATCTTATATGGTGTTATGCATCAATTTTTCTATAACAAGAACCTGAGCTTAAACATTAAAAATATTTGAATTAAATAGGTTTTCATTGTCCACCATTTGCCTTTGTGTTCACTGAATACGCATGCTTAAATTCACTGAAAATACTTTATTTCAGATACCGTCAGTACAAATTTACAATACTTTAAAGACTGGAAATAGGTTATTTCTAAAGCAATACCCACTTACAACCTGTCCAACAGTCGAACATAGAACCTCTAGGTTACAAGGACAGGTGGTCGACTAACCATCCACCTAGCTGAAATTCCATAATGGCCTTTAGAGTGTACACTACTGAATGTCCGAAAATTTTGATTAAGCATCTATGCAAAGCTCCTCAGTTTTAACTGGCATTCTAACTGATGTCCATTCATGACGAAATCTATATTGAAATTTGTCATATACTTACAACTGGACACTTGAAAATTATTTTCTTACCATGCTGTCCACCATTTCAACAGTCAAGTACAAAAATGTGGAAATATCACTGTTATCAAATGATAATAATATACTTCTAACTAACTGACTCTGCTACAGTGTTGAAAGGTATGAAATCATAGTTGTAGATCTCTTTATATCCAGCCTATTGTGTATAAGTTAAGACTTGAAATCTTGAAATCTAGACATTCAGTAGTGTTCAACAGTTTTTGTCTTCAGTAACACGTCTAATAGCCTCCTCTTAAATTACTTTGAAGTTCATGTGATTGAAAAGCTAACTGATAATAATTATAAATATTCTCAAAAACTATTGCTACATTAGTGAGGATGTTTCATTTTTAATGTATAAAAGGTGAGTACATTCAGAATATTCGTAATTTATTGTCTTAAAAATGCACACAATTCAGTTAAACAAATTTTCTGTAGTTTTTTTTAAACTGGTTACAACAGGTAGTAATGGTGTCTAGTTTAGCTAGTTTTATGACAAGCTATGCTTTACCTCTTCCTAATTAAAGTCAAGGCTTAAACACAAAATCATTTCAAATTTCAAGTCTTTACTTAGAACTCCAGTTTTCTTGACTTCCCCACACGCATATGGTGTGGGGTCCGACTTCCCCCCTAAGCCTCACCTAGCTGTTGGCAAGCCCACTAGAATGGGGATTGAGTTGAAAAGTGAGGTTAGCAACCCTAAGTCGTAAAAACAATTTGAGCACTACCAAAACTTTAAAGCTTAGAAGTTGAAGCCCTCTGTTACACTCAGAACACAAAGGAAAGAAAAACGCATAGCAAGACGTAAGAGAGTCTACGTAATCTGTAAGCAGATACCGTGTTTATTTTCCCTAAATTATAAAATTTAAAGAACTTTTTTGAATAATTACTCCTAACGCTCAATTTATTCATTTAACTAGTATTCTTATTTAAATTGAGTAGAGGAAATATCGACTCCAGTAGGCTTTTATATAAAGTTAGTTGATGAAACAGAAAACGATGGATATCACCATCCATAACATATCTAATAACATAAAAAACACTTAGTGATATGAAAAAATTTACATCAGTCATTGCCACCATAGTCCTTAGTGAGTTTAGAACTGGCGCCTTTCCACTCAAGGTAGGAAGTTCACTTTATCAATTCTGCGTTAATTTTGTTGTTTTAGGTAACTTACAGGGGTAAAACATTACAGCTTATGTATTTGTTATAGTTCATTTGTAATAAATGCTTACACATAACGATAAGCTTTTAGTTTTTGCTAATATTCCAAGCAACGTTATTGTCTGTAATCACAAAATTTAGTGGAGCTATTTATTCACAAATACAAATAATAACGTTGCACTTGTTTTACTTAGCATTACAGTCATATATGTTAATAATATTACAAAATCACATCATTTATTGTGGGTGGTAAGGATGAAAGTTGCCGGTAACATTCTTCATTTTGACGCAGAATACTGCATCGAGTAGACTTTCTGGTAATTTTCATATTCTTATCCTCCTATGAAGTGATATATAACTCGTCTCCGATGTTCGCCAGATACACTCAATTTAATCTCGTTGTTTAACATCCGAAAATAACCATAAATTTAAAACAGAATATTCTGTGTGTAATGCTCTTTAGCTGCCTTCTCATAAATCTTTAAGTTGCTTTCGTTCGTTTCTGTTACGAGTTATCGATGTTTAAGTGGTATATAAACCAGGAAATTTACCGAAGGATGTATTTCCTAAAGAGTATAGGAAAATTCAACCGATAAATTTACCAATAAAGAGCATGAGAACACTACGTTAATCAGCCTACTCTCAAGGTTGCTCAAAGGATTCGCAAACGCCTTTTTACGAAGACACGACTATTCATTGTTGATCTTAATGCACGTAATCAACAACAATCAAGACATAAACTGAGCACATATTGCTGTCTTAAACTGTGTCAAATTACAGGTAGCAAAAGAACTTCTAGAAGTATTGCTTTCCAGAGGAACTCCAACTCACAAAAGCTTACTCAGACACAGTCTATAATCTTTCAGTATTTCAAATCACCCAGAGATGATTTCTTTCGGTGTACAAGGTTGGCGGTCGATTCTCTGGTTCTTTTCGTAATAGTATTTATAGCTCGTTACAAACTATCTTCAGTCAATCGACCAAAATTGTGCCAAGTGGACTACGAACAAAGTTCTAGTGTGACAACACTTTTCATATGAGTCAGTCACTACACAATAAAGTCTAGAAATTGAATCCTCATTATATTTCTCATTATGCAGTACTTTATTTGGATAACTCGTGTATTTTCATACGATAGTGGCTTCAACGATACTTGTTCCCTACAATTCTTTGGTCACTGTCGAATTCTTCTTTGTGGCCTTCTTGATTCACCATTTCATGCCTTTTTGTTGTTAATACATATTGCCCTTTTAATGCTTAACACATCCTTCTAAAGCTATTTCGCTATAAAAAAGAGCTACTGTAGTGATTTCTAGCAACCTGCATTCAGACATAAGATATTTCAAGCTTTTTTATACTTCAAATGCAGTGTTAATGCTGTTGAAGCAGGCGCAGAAGCACGAGTCGTCCTATTCTACGGATTGGCTATTTCCTATTCGGACGAAAGTAGCTGTAGAATTCATTGTCATACTAGGGACTTGTTAAACACGGTATTATATGTTAACTCGTATATTTGGTATCCATCTACTGATGAGTTGTTATATACTAATACATTTTCAAAATCTGAGAGGTTTACTTGAGACACTCAAAGAAGTCAGCTTTTAGCACTAGCTCATAGATTTTGGGCACAAATGAAAGTTATAACAATGTTTGCACTCAATAGTGAGATTAATACTATTCAATTTAGCGCTTCCAAAAGACCAGTAAAATGCTTGGTTATTCTCTAAGATCTGTGTAAAGCCAGATGGCATAAAAAGAAATTCATTTTTTGTAAAACATTCTGAAACTGGGATTGGATTCACTTGATTGTACCGTCATTTTTTGATGCACCTTCATGAACATGAATAAAAAAGGGGACTTTCCACTTGAAAACAAACTATCATGAAACCTGTTTTCATTATCGTTAATAATTGTTTAGCATTTATTAATTCATATCACCAACAGACACAGATGTATTTCTATAAATAAATCAGTATTCTAGTGAAATGCGTATTACGTACAGACTTTTAAAGAGTGTTTGCGGTTGATAATAAAGTTTTAAACAAAAATTTTGTCTGACCACACACATGGTTTTGAATATTGATCACATATTTACACAGAGGTGTTTGTTCAGTCATGGCAACATATTAAGCCCATTTCATAGTATTTTGTAGGCTAGTATACATGAAACATGAATATTTCACATCCTTTTTCAAGGCCTACTCTATGTTCTATTACATGTGGAATATGGCCAACCCAAAAAAAAATCACTGCAAGTTTTCTTAGCACATTTGTTTATAGCATGTTACTTAAATCCACAATTCACAACCATTCTATTGGTGAGATTTTTTTTTGTGAATAACTGTAATCAAAATGAAACGATTGTGCTTTAAGGGTGATAATTCACTTTGAATATTATCCGTAAACGCTTATTTTGCTATGATTCAAGTTAAAGTGGTATATTTTAAAGAAGACCCTACTTAGGCTGCTTTTGACTTTGGAAATCATTCGTAGAATTCAACCGTAAAATGACTGAATAATTATGCATCAAAATGACGCTAGGAAAAAGTGTATCTCATTTTTATTTTCATTCTTCCAAATTAACTATCAGTGACATTTTATTACTTTCGTAATGATTGAAAAGAATATATTTCACCTGTCTTTTTTTATTTTTTTTTCTATTTTCGTTGTCTGGCGTGATGATCAATAAATGTTTCAAATTATTCTAAAGTTTCCAGAAACTTGTAAAATATGAATGCTTATAATTGTTTAACTTTAAATACCAAAGACTATGCAAAAAATGAATTCGTGTCCACCATAAAAATACTTCTTTTGGCGTACAGAGGATAACCTCTGAACACTTTGTTCTATGCATAACTATATACGTATGTATATGTACACAGTAGTAAAAAACGTTTAGGTCTCGCGTACCATATGAAGCTACATAAAGCGGATTACCTGTGTTCCATATGGCGAATTCTCCTTATCATGCTTTAGCACAGTATGTGTGTGAAATGGTGAATCCTCTAGGAAAGCGGTTTTAAGGCCATGCAGACGGGTGAAACTACTGACTCGGATGCACATGGTAAGCATTCAACGTCATTTCATGTTATTTCATTATTCAAGAATGTCTCCATCAAAGAGAAACAACTGAATATATTTTCTGATTTGTAAACATTTTTAGATTTATATATTTATTCTGTGCGGTGGATACTGAGTTACATGGGTTTGTTTGTCCGTTTTCTAATGTTGTATACAGGAACATGTCATGTCATGGTTCGTTATTTTGGTTCTCTTGTTTGTTCCCATTTCTCTAACGGTGTTTAGCTGTACGTTTTGTAATGCCGTGTACTTATGTTTGCCTCATGAATATGTTAAATAATTACATTGTGGCTTCACAGTCATCAAAGCAAATTATTCGAAATATGTTTGGATTTGAGGAAACCTGTGTTATCCGATTCAAAAAGTCAGTTTTTTGTTTACCGAATCAGATGTTAGTCATTTTAATTTTATATTGGTAATGTGCTTTTCATCACTATTATTGACCTTCCCTTATCCCATTTTTACTTTGTCTATCTATTTTATTGTTATTGCCATTATTACTAATCGAGTGTTTTGTTCTGTTCTTCTTCCGGATATCTGGAAATGGAGAATCATGGTTAAGTATTAATCTAGGTAAGAAGTGCTTTGAACGTTGCCATGGATAAATTCAGTCTCACTGAAAGCTCGTTACTTGGTCCTACTTGGATTAGAAAAGTTAATTTAACGAAGCTCCCCTTTTCTCCAACATTTAGCAGTATGGCTGTTCAGAAATTTCATTATTTCTACCATGGCAACTCCATTTTATAATCTGATGTGAACTTCGATGCATATTAAAAGTATTCATAATAATAACAACAGTAACAGCTTTATTCTGAAAACTTATTTTCAAACAGAATTTTCAGCTTCTTCCTCCTCGTCAACGAATCTGTGCCACTTTCTTAGCTGTTTCCTCAAAGGCAATTAATTGTGGTCTTAAAATTCGCCTTCAATTTGTCACTAGATCATATCATACTGGCTCTGAGAAGCAATGTTTAACATTAACTGCCTGTAGTTTGCCAGGTGAAATCGGTTAAAGTTCAAGTGTTGTTTCGGTGCACGGGACGGGTTTTCAGAGTGTACAATTTGTACCATGTTTTGCGTCTATATCAAGCAATTTGAACTTACCATCAGCTTCATATCCCACAGTTAAGTCGATATTCTTATGCGCCTTTGTGTAGTTTTCCAATAACTGAGATGCAATAGATAATTGTCTGAAAATGAAATTCTTTCGTGACTGAAAAAGCAGGCGAATTTCAGATTTATAGAACAACGTTCAAAAGTGAACACATATAAATATATCAGACTGCCAGAACTTCGCTAATTCACAGGAACAGAATCCATGTTACTCGTAATTTAGCTGGTGATTTACAATTAGCAGTAAATTATTTTAGTGAAATCACATTAATTCGCTAATTCCGAAAGTCATTACTATTATTGTTATTATTATTATTAGATGGGTTATATATATATCATGTGAAAGACTGAAATACAATATAACTAACTTCATTATTTTCATCAAGGCGACTATATTAAAAGACAAACTTATTTCGTGAGAAACCAAGTGTCATCTGCATGTTAGAGATTAGTTGCTCTTTCTTAATTCTTTGTTTCATCTTACACAAAATTACAAGTAATAATACTTTTTTTCGATTTGGTTGTTTAAATGGCTTGTATAAAACCTACTGTCTCTTAGTCTTATACCTGAAAAGTCGTCATCTGTATTTGTGCGGAGTAATCGACAACAGTGAAGTGTATCTCACTGGTGAATTCCAAAACACAATACTCCTGAAATTATCTACCTTCTATCTATTATTTCATTTACTAGACTATTCACTTATATTTCCTCCTGTTTCACACGAATATAATCGAATTAAATTAAATTTCAACTGTTTGAATGTAGAATAGAACAAATGTTTGTAAAAACAACTGATTCATAAGGTAGGATTTATTTAAACATATGTTTTTTATCACTATTAATGACTGTTATTATTGGGTAGTCGGATAAAAGTGATAAGTCTATATACTATATTTTACCCACCTAATTTTCACATTGTCCCTCATTAACTGTGTTACACAGACTATGCTTGCCAATCATGCACTTGGTCTTTTGGCGAAAAACAAGATGAAAATTAATTCTAATTTAAATGTTCCTTACAGTTTCCGTAGAAAGGATAAAAGTAGGCATTTTAATAGTCGTATACAGGTAAATAAACTAATATTTATTTCAACAATGGTGATTAACAGTGGGTTCCAGGATCTGCAGTTCATCTTATTTGGGACTGGTCATCTGTATGTACCTGTAGTTCCCAGTGAATGATGGTGTTCCCGTTAAGAATCAAACCCAGCACCCTTAGTTTCAAACTCCAGAGCGTTATCTGCCAGGCCACTGTATTCATTCAACCATCTCTGGTGGAGTGGGAATCAGTTATTATCCGCTTAGGTGGATTTCGTGTTTCTCTGTGACGATGCATTATTAACTGAAATACTTAGCACTGCATGGTTTCTTTACGTTTAATTTCTCATTTGGAATAGGTAGTTTACTTTAGATGAGTCTAAGCGTTAGTATTTTTCAGTAAGGTGAATACAATTGACAAAATGTTATCTAACACGTTTACCTCTATTAAGCTGATATAATGTTAGGATTTCAAATAAGCTAAATTACTTAGAAATTGACTGGTCAATTAAATTATAACAATTACAAGGCTTTACTTATTCACTATTTACACGCTGACAAAGTAATCAACAGAATTAATGGTGGTATGGAGGCCTACAATGAAACTTGATTTTGATGATAAGACTCTTTAGGATAACATAAAGTTGGCAGACTACTACAGATGTAAGAAGTTATTATCTAAGGACAAGAAAATATTTTGCCCTCCCCCCTAACCAACTATATTAAGAAGTTAAGACAGTCTAGAATCACTCAACCTCTACTTTTATAGTTTGCTAACTCTTGCATCACACCTATTGTTCTTTACTGTCTCCGGTCAGTCTTTCCTGGGCTAATAAAAAAAGACTATGTCATACTGCACAGGGTATTAAAGGTTGTTAGTAGCGTAGGTGGTGTGTCACTAAGTCAGCTCGCTACTACTTTAGCAGATAGACACCCGAACTCGTATGAGAAATGGTTCAAATCCATAATGTCTGACAATCAGCACCTTTAATGTTCTCAACTCTCCCCTTTCATCTCATCAGGTAGGATTTGAAGTCATTATATAAAATTATATGTTCTCACAACCAAGTACAAAAACTCACTGATACCATGTTTGGCCCGTGTTCTATGTGAACGAGATAGTGTTAAGCGTGAAACCTAAAACTTACTATGTAATTAGCAAAATAATCGACTCTCCCACCTTCTATGATGATGCTTTAGTTGACTTATAATTTTACGTATTAACATTATTGCCATTATTTTACACCTTTTGTACATTTTTGACTTTATCATCATTGCTAATACCAAAAACGCTGCTGTCACCAATCCTGTGATATTATTTTTGTTTTTGCTGTTGTCGAGTAAATTAGATACAATATTGTACAAAATACTGAGAAATTAATACTGTATCATAAGTACTGTTTTGGAATAAAGAGAATTGTTATTTTTTTATTTATTCCTTTACGTTCCCAGTGGAACATATTGCTTCAAGTTAGAGGCTTGAAGTTTCAGCAGCAGTGGTGATTATTTTTACGGGATGGAGTTGCTAGCCTCATGCCCAAACTTCTCTCTTTACCAGTCTCATTACTGGCTTAGCTAGGTAAAGGAGTGCGTCAGCCGGGGATCGAATCCCGGAACGTATGCGTGGTTGGCGAGCATTCTACAGCTGTGCCACCGACGCAAAAGCAAACTACTATAATTGTTAGTAAACCAGAGATATTTAGATTACCATCTCTTCGTTCTACCAGGTGAACTATGAAAACCAACTGATAACCAGTTTATTATTTCAAGGGTTACGCTGAAATGTTATGTGAATGGACTATATGTAACTGTTTGTTCATCATCATACTAATTTCAGAGGTATGTCTTTTATTTTTCGAAGCAAATTAGTTTGTGATTATTGATTATTACTAATACTTGATCGAGACTGAAACAGTTATTTAAAAAAAATGCTTTTTGAGAATTGTGGTTTGCCCAAAAAATGAGCTGAAAAACATGCCACTGATATGAATAACAATAGGAGATAATCTTAACAGTATATGCAGTGGATTCCGATTGTATTGTAGAAGCAAAAATGGTTTATCATCGGTTTTCCTACTAAACATTTAGAGAAAATGAACGATGAGAGAATAATACATTTTTGCAGACATTCGATAAACACAAATCTGTCTTAATTTGACACCACTGCTCACTTGGTTGTGATTCACTTTTTAATTCATGATGCAACGATAAACATATTTAGTTTACGAGGTTCGTAATATGTTACACACAAGTGGCTGGACTGATTAACTAGTAACTTTGAGTGTCATATTTGCCTAATGTTGTTTTCATACATTAGGGTCTGGCCCATGTTTAAATGAAGTGAATTTACTTTGTATAAAATACATCTTTATGTTTTGTTCCGCTTCTCATGCTGAGTGAAGCAATATGCTAAGTAATAACAAGATTGAGCATAGAGTGTTGGGCAAGCAGAGGAGGTAGTTAGATAAGTTTGGTAATCTTAATCACCTGAGATTGCTAAGGCCAATACTACAAATGCTGAACGACTCCTTTTTTGGCGAGAATTTTTACCAAGAATAGGCGTAGTTTGGAAAAGCTGCAGGTTTCACCAAACAATGAAGTCATTCGATTTCGGTCTAAGTAGACCTCCGACGTATGGATCGCATGAGTGGATTCTCTGAAAAGCTAATGATTAATGGCTGGGTACTCGAAAGATTTCACAATGGCCCACCTTCAGGACTTTGAATACCTTCATTTATCCAGTCCATCACACGTCCATTTATCTACTATAGCGTAATTTCTTTTTTCTGTTAGCTTATTCTCTACGCTCTTCCTTTCGCAATTTATTAAATACAGTAGAAATTATAATAAAGGTTTCTGTATTTCCCAATGAATGAAAAACAAAACGATATTGCTGCTTTTACTGACATTTCGCTATTTGATGCTGCTAATAGCTTTATCAAAGTATTATTAAACCGGAGTTTACAAAATCTCAGCATATATATAACAAAGAGTTAAGAGGTGAGAAAATAGACTTAGGTCAATTGAAAAGGACATATTGAAAGTCAGAGTAACAATGGAGGTCACTAAATTAAATAGCAAAGGTAATAGTACATTTGTTATGATATCAAAACAAAGTTTACTAACTTGATGATCGTTCGTCAGTCTGGGGTCATTTTACATTGTCAAGTTGGTCAATTGGTAAAGACAACAAGACCAAGTGTAGATTGTTGGATTTGATCAGTGTGTAAAATTATAAAAGCAGTGTGTGTTTACATAGTGAATTTGCTTATCGCATTCGTGTTGATTTTGTCACTTCATGGGGGAGGGGAGTTGTTGTAACCAGGTCAGATTCTGTTTTAGTCCATCATTCCTATTCAGACAATTTGAATTCCACTTGATATGAAGTGCTTCTGATACTAGACGTTCTTTGTGATTTCTGAAGCTTTTCTGGATTATTTCAATATTGTCAAAATCAATTTTGTGACCTGATTCTATAGCGTGTAGGCCTATGGCTGATGATTTTTCAAGCTTTTTTAGTTCAACTGCATTTCTCGGTGATTGAACAGATGCTCTTCGGTGTTCATTTCTTCTGATTTTGATTTCTCGAGATGTCTGTCTGATGTATATCGCATCACATTCAAAGCATTTTATTTTATAGATACAATTAGATAGAGAATGTTCAGGGGTTTGGTCTTTTATAAGGGCAACGTTGTTTCGTAGTATGTCTGATGTTTTGAAGAAAATTCTTATGTCAAGCTCACTGAGTACTCTTCTGATATAGTCTGATGTCTCTGCTCTATAAGGAATGACGACTGTTGAGGTCCATGTCTTCGGAATAGGTTTTCGGCCATACTGAATATCTGTGTTGATTTTGTTGATGAAGTTCCTTGGGTAGTAGTTTTGCTTGAGAGTTTCAGTAGCGTTTGATATTTCTTTTTCTTTTTCTTTTTCATCGTTATCAGAGAGTGTGCTCGTCTAATAATTTTACTCACTGATCAAATCCAACAATCTACACTTGGTCTTGTTGTCTTTACCAATTGACCAACTTGACAATGTAAAATGACCCCAGACTGACGAACGATCATCAAGTTAGTAAACTTTGTTTTGATATCATAACAAATGTACTATTACCTTTGCTATTTAATTTAGTGACCTCCATTGTTACTCTGACTTTCAATATGTCCTTTTCAATTGACCTAAGTCTATTTTCTCACCTCTTAACTCTTTGTTATATATATGCTGAGATTTTGTAAACTCCGGTTTAATAATACTTTGATAAAGCTATTAGCAGCATCAAATAGCGAAATGTCAGTAAAAGCAGCAATATCGTTTTGTTTTTCATTCATTGGGAAATACAGAAACCTTTATTATAATGAATATCATATACCCAATGCCCAAATTTTGTCAAACTGCTAAAAGTGAACTTGGTTTGGACACATATAACAGTACAAATTACTTAAGCATTGAATCGTCTGTGAGATTTTTCCTCTCCTGAGTTTAACACTAATCGAGTTATTTGAATCAGATTTTATTAGCAATGAAATTCCAAAGTTTTATCGTCTTGTCTAAAGTGATGTTTAACATTGCGACAGGATTCAAGATAAGCATTTTGTACATAGTGGGTTTGCACTAAAATAACACAGGAGTAAGATATAGTCAAAACGTTTTTACTATGACCATTTATTTAGACTTCTCTTACAGTTTTCTACAGACGTTATTTAATTGGTTTTTGCTTTTGTTCAGTAACTTATCTAAACTTACCAGTATGTTTTGCGTACTTTCTAGGCATAGTCTTCTTATAACGCTATCCAAATTTATAAAAAGGACAAATTGTTTGAAATAGTCGATCTTGTTATATCCAGAACTAAATTTGATATTTTACTTTTAAAAACTGTAGAGCAGATGCAAATGTAACAGAAGCGAGAATATATTCTAACTCTTTTTAGATTGTTAAAATTTTGCATCAAAACAAGAAGAAGCAGTTTCGCTGAATATTGTTGCTACTATTTTTCATTTTATATCTTACCCTGAAAAAACGACGATTATTAGATGGATATATGTGGTGGTTTTCGTAGCTGAAAATAGTCTCCATAAGTTGTAGTGTTCATCTTTTATTCTAAATCTGTTTGAGAGAAGAAATACAACAGCCTACGTCAGATTATAGGCTACTGTGAACATTTTAATCACAAAGTACGAATTTATTGCAACTGACTTCAAAGCTGATGCACTGATGTGGTTTTCTCTCTGTTGTAAGTACTGCTTTGCACGAATCTTATTTGTTTCTAGTTTGATCTCAAACTGACTTCTATTGGAGAATCACTAAGCACCAAGGAGTATTGACCAATTACTTCTTCCTTGTTTGGAACTCTTCTGTAGTACTCAGCCATTACCACACTAGGGTTTATTTAACCTGAGTTACATGTAAGCTTTTTGATACATAACCACGTTTTTCGGAGATGCTTTATTGCTGGTCACGGTTACTGAACACTTTTACTTTGTACCTTCAGCTGGTAAATAATATGTAAAATCCATCAATATTTGATATTACATATTTCATGTTATGTGATACTAAATTCCGATACGAATAAATAATTTCTGTTTTACATTTGTTCATGAGAAATGACACATTTCTATACTGTTTGAAAAACTCCATCAAACAGACCTTATCTAATTTTCACATCGATTTTCGTATGTTTTGTTTTTCACTTTCTAGATTTATTCAAACTCAAACATTTTGGAGTTACACTGTGTACAGATGTGAATGTAGACAGTTACTTCGATCCCTCGATATTGGATCACCAGACATCAGTTTACTGCCCATATAGAACTGTTTTGCATATTTTGGACGCGATATATAGCCCAGTGCAGAATGAAAATTCCTTTTGTTCAAAGTACTCCGATTCGAAATATTCAGACCTAACTTTAATTAAGCAAAATCATTTGTCTGAATGTTCACCTAGATCAATTGGTCAGGTGAGTAAAAGTGATTTTTGTGTGAACATGTTTAAATAGCTTTTGGTCGCTGCTTGGGTTGAATAAGCACAGAAGAAAGTTCATGTAATAGGCTGTGTCAGAGAATTCAAGCTGATCCTTTTCGGTACTTAAATAGTCCCAAAGACAAATGTGTTAGGAAATGATCAAGGTGACAGTTTCCGAAATATTCTAAATGAACTTCATAAGTACGTCTGACTAAATTATTATTTTAAAAAAAGTATTTAGAATGTGACTGTCGTTCAGTTGCCTGCTAAGGATGGGAGAAGACTGAGTATAAATGCCACTATTGAACATTAATTTACAACAGGTATATCTAAAATAGAGTGGATTTCAATCTTTCCATCCAGTCATATACTTTTCCCAACTCAGCACTCAACCCAGATGAAGTCACTGACGAATTGAGATTATTATTCAGATTATAATATATCCCCAGGTATATAATAATCTGCCTGAAATCAAATTTTATCCACTAATATTCATAAAGATTGTATTAACAACAGCATTTTAACATATTAATTTTTGTGTAAACATAAAAACGTCAGATTAAATGTAGGAAAATTAACTGCAAACAAGCAATAACAATTTACCAACTACGCTGCAAAGTTTTAGTTAATGCCACTTATCAGTCTCACTGTTATTTACCTTATTATGTTACAGTGGTGCAAGTACAGCTTTGACATTAAGTGTGACTGATTCTGAGTAATTAAAGGGTGGAGGAAGAAATATGTATACTAAAAGGAACAAGTGAATAGATGACATTAACTAGTTGTACATGTGAGTATAGCATTGATTGCATGCCTCATTGCTGTTCTCTCTCCGGCATAAATTAACCTGTCAATAAATGTTTGTCATCAGATTTCACTTTTTTGGAAGTGAATTAATTTCAATGTTTATTTTTTCACAGTTAGATATCGGTTAGAGAATCAATAAAACTTCATTTAAGCTTAAAGCAAACTCTTTTCTGCATGACTTCATCGGTCAGCAGTTATTTCATATTACGTCTCTTCAACTGTGTAAACAAATCGATAACAATTTTCTCCCATTCTTTTTTCAGATAGTCAAAAGAATTTGTGATGGTACGAATAAATGTGACATAATTAATCAATTGAAGAAAGATAATATAACTGTATGTTTATATCCATCAATTCTACAAGTGAATTACACATGCCTTCCAGGTACTGAATAATCTTTTTATTTAGCAAATAACAGAAATTGCATTCTTTGTTTAGTTATGAACTGATATTAAATGAATAGAAAGTAGGATAGAGGCTTATCTTTTCTAAATCTACTGAAGGTGATAATAATAAAACAAAGTGCTTTAACTTGCTGATTATGCCCTATCATCATCGAGTTTTTAATTACAACTATAGAGTGGAAAAGTGAACCTTTTTCAGGTGAAAATGTATCTGAACGGGCTGGATTCAGGAGAAACAAGTCATGCATTGATCAGATCGCCACATTACGGATCATCATTGAACAAAGCCTGGAATGGCAGTCACCTCTCTATCTCAACTTCATCGACTTTGAAAAGGCCTTCAGCAGACAGTGTCGATCGAGAGGTGATTTAGCAACTACTTCGCTACTACGGGGTGCCACCGACAATTATACGTCTCATCCAACAGCTGTGCGATAATTCTGCATGCCAAGTAATCCACAACGGGAAACTTACGGAATCCTTCGAAGTGAGGACAGGAGTAAAACAAGCTGGCTGCCTACTATCGCCAATTACTTTCCTGATTGCAGTAGATTGGATAATGCGACAAACAGTGGGCAATGAGGAAACAGGCATAAAGTGGACACACACAAAAACGTGGAGGATCTGGACTTCGCCGATGATATTTGTCTAATTTCCCACAAACTGGAAGATATGCAAGAGAAGAGCAACAAGTTGGCAGAAGAAGCATCCAGGGAAGTTCGGACTTCAGGTGAACATAGAGAAAACAGAGGTGATGAAAATTCCTGGGCAATACCACCAACAGCAACAGCAACAACAACAGACAACAATCAGCATAAATGGAAGGAACCTGAAAGAAACAACCCCTTTTACCTACCTGGGAAGCATCGTTTCAACTACAGGCGGAACTGACGAGGATATCGAAGCAAGAATCGGGAAAGCAAGACAAGCTTTCACTACTCTCAAGTCTGTGTGGAGGTCAACAACTCTCAGCATCAAAAATAAGGTCCAGATTTTCAACATCATTGTGAAGTCAGTGCTACTATACGGATCAGAGACTTGCACTGCGCGTCATAAAGAGCATCTCAAACAAACTACAGACCTTCATTAACACTTGTCTTCGCTCAATACTGAAGATCAGATGGCCGGCCAGAAAAGATCAGCAACAGGGAAGGATCTGTGGGAGCGAACCAACACAGCAGGAACCGATTGTGAAACAAATAGGCAGGAAGAAATGGAGATGGATTGGCTGGCCATACTCTGAGGAAACCATCAAGTGACATCACTAGACAAGCCATTACTCGAATGGAACCCGAAAGGGAAGCGGCGAGTTGGTCGTCAGTGCAAGGGTGACTTGGAGGAGGTAATGTGAAGAGGAAATGAAAGCATGTGGGCAGACTTGGAGCCAGTTGAAAACTCTAGTAGAGAAGCGAACGCAATGGAGACGTGCGGCTGAAGCCCTATGTTCTTCTAGGAATTAAAGGAAACAATAATAATTATAATAATGCATTTCTGGTGGCCACTTTCACTTATTATAAAACCTTCATGCCAAGTTTGTACAATGAAGATGTGGATTGCTGTATCAATAGTTTTGATCGCTATTAAATAGGACATTTTATAACTCTATATTGCTGTTATATAGTTTGACTAATCACAATCATGATTTTTTATTATCGTGAAAAAATTTATTTATGTAGAAAAGTAAAGGATCAATTGATTTAAAAACGATGGATATCTTTAAGTGAGCTAGCCATGTTTTTAGCTCAGTTAATGAGCGCAGACATTCAGCTGCTAGGTTTGAAGTAGGCACATATGAACTGTTATGAAAGGTGAAGTTATAAACATTTTATAAATCAATCATTCAGATTTTGACGCTCTGAATACAAAATGAAACAGGAAACAAAATTTAAAGAATAGTATTAACTGCTGATGTCTCGTCTCGTCTGTGTTTCTCAACTCCTTGAAGGCTCCAAAATAGTCATATTTTACATACAAATGTTATGATAGCTGTCTGCAAGCCAAAATTGCAGACAACAATTTACATCAGTGTTTACGTCCCAAATAGGGGTCATGAGGAAAAACAATAACAAAGCTTAACCTTGAGGAACTCAGCAATCAATCACAGCAGACTTAACGTGTGCAAATACGATTCGCAGATATATGGCTTAACTATCTAGGAAACGGTCACAAGCAGTACAGAATAACCTTGAGCAAGAAAACAACCAGTCAGAAGACGTTGCTTCTCTGCTAACAATAATGAATAATAATGTACATACAAATCAATAAAAATCTGTTGATTTTCTCAATAAACGATCTGTTGCCTGGCCCTTGTCTTCTGTTGTTACACACAAAAAATGATCCGCGTATCTGCACAGCTAGTTAATAATGCATGTAACTATGGTACATTAGAATCTACCACGATTTGTTTTAAGCGTATGCTGCAGTGCGTAGCTTGAGTGAACACTATTTCACAGTGATTAATTTGAATTCTGCTGAGGTAATTTCCCGTTCACTTCTTACTCTTTCTCTCAGTGTATTTATCAATGTCTTCCTACCGAAAGCACAGATATGAAATACAAGTTTGTATTTTAGAATCCTTAGTAGCTGATGGTTATAATTTCCATATGGTTTTCCTGATTATTTGAAGATAGCCACTTTTTTCTCAAATTTTCCACTGAAATCATTTTGAATCAGTTTTCTACACCTAGGAAACAAGGTTTGGATTAGTCCCACCTTTGGCTGTATGAGGAAAAGCCAGTAAGATGAAGATAGCTATCATTTCAGACTTCTGTTCAGTAGAGAAATCTTGGACTTTGTTTGTCATTTCTTAGAGGTACATCTAAAACCAGGAATTTAAAACAGTAATTAGCTTTAAAGCTCCTAGTCAGCATGGTGTATTTTTATGCTTTGAAATGTTTCTGAAGAAAATCTGTCGCTCGACTCATGTCACTCAATAAATATCAGCGCCATCAAAATACCTGTTGTACTTCGAGATTTAAAAATACGGGAGCGAAAACTACTATTTTTATGCTTCCAATAAAATATGCGCCAAAAGACTTATTGTTATCACTTCAGCTGTTCTATAGTTCAGTCTTCTCATCAGGCTGAACAAAAAACACTTCCTCATCTCTACTTAAGTATGTGCATTTCATCTGGAGACTGACAAAAAATGCCCATTCCTATCTACAGTGTTATAATGGTAAACAATGTTGACGTTAAAAATGTGAGTGTCTTTCATAAAAGTTTCATTCATTATCTATGCGAAAGCAGGTGTGGTCCAAGAAATTGAGATTATGGAGATATGACCGAAATCAAGTGCGTCGTTCAGGTTACAGTTGTCAGCCGTATTCTTAAGCCATTCTTACTGATTTTGGAATCAGACAGTTAGCCTATGACAAAGTAAAATGATGACAGGTGAAATCAAACTAACAGCCACTGTATATTTGTCAACCTAGATTTTGTAGACTTGACCACAGATCGATTTCTTGTTCAACGACTCTTCCTTTTGCTTCATTAATTTAGCCTTCATTGAAGAAGGAACAAGTTGTTTGAATCTTCCACCTCAAATCTGGAAATTCTCTATGATATTTCTTAAACAAAGTTTTCTTGATACAGTTATTAGTTTTTATAGGTGAGAGACATAAAACGGATTGTTGTTTACTAGAGCCAACTTCCCACGTTTCTGAGGATATACTCCATAAAATAGCAAAACTGCCAAGATCACAGAATGTGACCTGCTTGATAGCATAAACGGTGATCAAGAAAGCATGCATATTTGCATAAAACTCTACACTGCTGTTTAATTGAAACAAATAGTTGTATACCACTCATATCCATCAGTAGTGCTTGATAGCCAGATCCAGATGATCTAAACACCGGACGGTGGTTTTGCTCTTTTGGAGCCGAGATGGTCGGCAGTTTACCAAGTGTAACTCAGCTGAGACAGCCAGCTCGATTTGGCTAGCAAGTATTACTGGTTGATATGAGTGGGGTACTACCACTCATCTCAGTCATCCAGAAGTATATAGTTTCATGCCTGTCAAAGTAGTGACAGTCCATTTCAAGAAAGAAAAAAACTGTGCTAAGCAATTTATCATAAACTGTCCTGCCACATTCCATATTAGATAAGTTTACTTTAAATATCACACAGTGATTATTCAATATTAACAAATAAATGACGTTTCGAACACAATTTATTGCTCATAATCACATCAATTTAGTCGCACGGTTTCACAATTTGCCTTCAATATATATTTTCTCTCATTCTATCCCCCCAACTTCCCTTTTTGTTGTTTGTCGCCACTTTACGTATCTTCAGTGTAGACGGCGTTGCATCATTCCGATTGAACGTACTCAGTGTTGAATCGATAAACAAAACCTCAGTGATTAACCTCATTCTCTCTCCACTGAACTATATTACTTTTTAATATTCTCACCCTGTCCCCACCCCCACTATATTAGGTGATTACAAGCAAATAAATGCAATGCCATGGCTCAGCTTTTTCTAGGTCATTTAACTTCGCAAAATCAATTATCCTAGGTCTAGCTAAAATGTTTATTTTCCAATAGTCTTGTTAACCCCAGTATACTAGCTTGACCTATGTAATTGACTTCACTAACAGTCATTACATGGTATATGATAAATTATATTATTTTTCTTAATTGGATCTATTGGGTCCATAAACCAACAAAATTTATCTCAAATACCACCCTAATTCCAGCCTCACTGGGAATCCTAGATAAGGCCTCTGACGTTCCTTCTTTATACGTCAGTACTGCAGAGGCTTTGAATTCTATATAATTTTCGTCATTTTTATTACTAATCTTAGTTTTTCTATGGTTCATTATATATTTCTGAATAAATTATGTTGTGTAGTTATTCAACAGCAATACTTTCTTCATTTGTTTGATGTCATTATTTATTTCATGCATTTATATTTATTTATATCTTCTGGCTTACTACTTAGTCTCTTGGCCCTTCCACATTCACACAAATATTCACCCCCCACACACACACACTCTGAAAATGAACAATACGCAGTTTTTGGCTGACTTTGACGACAGTCATTTTTCGTTTCTGTTGTGTTCTTCACTTGTGGCTAAACCCACTTGAGATAAAAATAAATTTATGAAAAATTCCATTGTCCTTCATTATGAATGTAAGTTTGGTGGTGATATAACATCGCCAACAATTAACATCATAAGAAAACAACTTTCTTAATAAAATGAAATCCTTAAGTATTTGTGGAGATTTCTTCTAACAGCCTAGTTTACTTATTCTTGTTTCTTCAGTGTGCTACAATATATTGACCTTTAACTCTTCCTGTAATTTACTCCCCTACAGTGTATTCAAAACAAGAAGTTATCTGCGCCGATTCTTATGTTGAACTCTCTTGTAAAGACTTATCTGCTGACATGGGACTGTTAATACTGGAAGCCATGCTTAATCAAAACGTATCGCTTGATCCAACATTACCCAATGAACAACAACTGCAGATTTGTACAAAAACTGGAACAAATGGTAAGTCTGTTAAGTTATTATCCATTCAAACTTTGAGTTGATATTCAACACTAAAGTAAATGTATCTTCCTAGTAAATATCAATAAGAAATTTTGCTGAAAGTTTGTTAGGCAAAAAAGCTTTGCACCTGCGGTGATCTTCTAAGAGAACCTAAATCCGTTGCAAACAAGACATTGAATAGCAAGACCAGATAAGATGTATGTGATTACAGGTCCTGAAGTTTGAAGCAGTAGTTACCACCTAAATGGCATCGATAAAAAACTGAATTTTAAATCTTATTTTTGGAACCGTACACACTGATATCATAAATTACAGGTACGCATACACAAAACTTATGTACCGTATGGTGACATAACGTGGAATAAAAATTCGCATCCTTGTATGCTACGAATCAACTCCCCACAAATTACTCCACTTAGTGGCATTTGAAGATATCACGAATTCATATAGCAAAGCATTTATATTGTTTCATTTTCTGTCTTATCATTGTTGTTGCTGTATAATAATGAAGATTTAAAGTAAAACAATTGGTTGGCCAAATTAAATTTAACAAATGATAGTTGATTGTGATAAATCGTCGAGAAGAAACTAAATGTTGACCACTGAACCCAAAGAATTGTCTAAAAAACAAGTGAATGATCTGATAATTTGAAGTTCTGTAGACTATTGCAGATCGTATTTAGACCGTAACATTTTCTACTTATACTTTCAGTTTAGACGCACATCCCAGGGACAGTAAAACATGACAAATAAAAAACAACAGACACGTTGATCTAACCTTGGAATCCAGTACTATTATTTCCATATATCATGAAATATGTTGCTCACATCTACAATTTACATGTGTTATGCCTTATCAGTTTAAACAGTAGCCTTTTAAGCCTTGATTTAAGGATTCCAATCCTTCTCTGGCAACTAAGTTTGATGCAGCTAGAGCGTACCATCAGTTCCCTTGTCAAGTAAATCTACTTGTGCAGTCATTTTAAGTACATACTATTTTTATTTTATTTTTATTTTGGTTACAGCTTGATGCCACACCGTATTTTCAGTACAAGTATGACATTTTCAGCGTGGATATCGGTAGCCCGAATTTTACAGGCCAACCATAGATATCGGGTGTGCGTCTGCAGGGGATCGAACCTCGGACCATGTGCATGGTCGGCGAGAGTCCTAACCACTGTGCCACCGACGCACCATAGAATTGATCAGAAGTCATACCTCCACATTCATTCTCTAACTGATGAAAACTAAGCTCTAGTAAGGTGAATCAGTAAAAATGCAAATAGCTGTCTCACAATCTTAGTAACCATCAAGGTCAAGAAACATCAGCACATAGAATATACATAAAGAATGGTGAGAATAGTGAAACCGTTTACTGTACCTAGGCATCCTACATTTAGCTCTTCGTACTTATGCTAGTCCGATCCTATTTTAGACAGTTTTCAAGAGTTACTCGTTCTCACACCATTACTAACAGAAGGTAACAAATCAGTAGCCTTATACAAGTTATTTCATAACTTTCACTGCGGTTAACGTGTATTTAGGCTCTTGACCATTTATTCTAATCCTAGATTATATAAGCCAACCACTTCGCATTTTATTTTGTATGTGAAACAATCGAATGAATAAAAGATAAATGTTCCCAAAGAATGAGAAAGTGCCTTCATGTTTATTATGAACAACCGTATTGAAAATACACATAACTGACAAACATTCAGTATTAATGGGGTATACTAATATATGTTTTGGTCAACGAATGGAACGGAAATTTATTGCCAGGCAGCAAAATTCAGTATACTGCAACAAAAAGTCTCTACATTTTCGCATAAATCAAGGGGATTAAAATTGCAAACTACTTAAATATAAACTAAACAAATAGGTACAAAAATTGTGTTGAACTCACAGTCTGACATTTTACTACAACAAATGTACTTATACACCGACAAAGCATTCTGATAAACTTGACAAATGAGAAATAATCATATCACGAAAGGTACATTCCTTCATAAGTTTAACGGGATTAATAAACTTTTCTTTGTTATAAAATTGCACTATTGAACCTCAGTGATTTGGGAAAAAATATGCATCCCTTGCATCAGATTCGTAATTTATAAATTAAGCAGTTCGAGGTGAAATATAGATGACTCCTATCTGGCTAGCCAGCGCTACTGTTTGATGCGATAGATATCCAACTAGTCGTGTCAATCAGTCAGTAGTACTACATAGTGTTCCTTGGATTATTTTTGAGGAGAATTTATCAAAATAAGACTAGACTAGTCTTATTCATTTGCTGAGATGAAGCGTATAGGCTCACGGCTCTTTAATTTCACAGTTTAGCGTTTTTCTGCTGCTGATTTGATATCCCTCAGTGCACATAATATAGCAGATGTTTTCATTTGAATCAACAGCTCAAATTTAGAGTGTTACTTTTTATTTATTCAGAATACAAATAAAACTTTATGTATACCAAATAACAACAGACGACACACACCGTCCTCTATAAACAACATCATTTTGTCTTTATACAGAATTTACTGCCAAGATTACGTACAAAAAGGTGTGACTTTTTCCTCCAGACTAACTTTATGTCATATCTCGTACAGGCCATATCACTTGGAGGTTTAGAGTCCTTATCTTCTGTGCACTGAAGCTATATTAAAAATATATTTAATAGTCAGATGTTTCTTTATTTCGACTGTCTGTCAAGTATTAATGGTTGATATGGGCTGTAAGCAATTATCCCTTTCAATTTGTAGTTTATAATTATGTAGTGACAATGGACAATACTGAATTGTAACTTAAAGACCGCAAAGTTGACTACTGAGAAATAAGCAGATAAACTGGATAAGTGAGATGCTCAGGGTCGCTAAGAACAGCCACCGCTATAAACCGTGGTTAAAATGCATTTTGGTCAATATTAGTGTATCAGCCTACTCACTAATTACAGAAAATGATTACTATAACTTATTTAATATCCACAACCTTATAACATTCTCTCTTTACTATTCTAGTCTGCGTGTTTTATGTTTTCTTGACTTTATTATTCAAAAGAATATCTCCCATAACAGTAGAGGGGGTGCAGGGCTAACAGTTTCATTTTATCAGGATTAAAAGTTATCTGCATACAGCTGAGTATGTTATGAAAGGTATTCTACTCTTAGGTGGTAAAAAGTAAAGCGCATATTAAGATATTTTTACCTGTAAGACTCGCGTCAAAATCGAAATACTCTATTAATCCTGCAGTCATTAGTGAAATGCACAATCCATTTTTAAGCATCACTTTCCTATCGAAACAAACTAAACATTTCTTTGACTTGTTATTCCGCCTTACTTATTAATACATCTGCATGAAACATTTACCGTTTGAAATTATGAATTAACCGCTCTTGTCTACCTATTGTTTTTCCTATTTACTCTGTGTCTATTAGCATGAACTATTTTTAGATAGCATTTGGTCATCTCAGCCTTCCAAAATTGAAGTTACAACCTACCACATTCTTTTTATTGTTTTATTTACTTGTTTCTTCTGCACTCATATTTGTAATGCAATAAATAAATAAATAAAATGATTTGATACGTTTTGAATGTCCCTCAACAAAATAAACTCCGTACTTTTCAGTGAATAAATAATTCAAATCGAATCTGCACACTCATGACCACCCAAAGATTTCTAATTCAGTTTCTTATATATTTCAAAATGAAGCAAAAAAACAAACAACATTTATTTAGAAATGTCAAAAGTTCTTGTATTTGTGTACATTTATTAGTGAATTCATGTTTACAAACTTTTAAAATTATTGTTGTATGTATCAGCACTACAAGGAATACACAGAAATGCTTGTAATAATGACGCTGCACTTATCATTGAAAGATTTTTTCACTTCCACTGAGGATACAGTAGACAATAAAATGTGTTCTTCATTTTTGAAATGTCCACATTGTTGACAGTAGAAAATTAGAACTGGTTTCAAAATTATCGAACCCAGTAGTTCCAAAGGAATCTTAAAAGTGACGCACAAGGAATCGTGGTCACCTTAGAAACTAGTAAACTGAATAGACTAATTATTCAGTGGTTCATATTCATTGGTTGGTGTGAATATATTCAGGTTAGGAAGCAACTGCCAAATGATCACCTAAACATCTTTGTCATTCAAACTACACATTAATCCATCACTCAAAAAGAATCTTAGTCTTCATTCTATTAAACAGAAATGCGATGTCTCATATAAACTTTGTGTTTTAGTGTATGAATTTTCAGCCAAAAAGGCACATGGTATCTCTGAGAAATCCTAGTTTTTCAATGAAATATGTCTGACATTCGCGGCGCAGTCAATAAAGTGAATGATATGAAACAACAGTGATTGCATTTGACTGCGAACATCTAATAACATGGAGTTAAGTGTCATTGAGTTTTGTGCATTAAATCAACATTTTCAGGTTTTTATTTCAAGCAGTGTCCTAATAATAATTCTAATAATCTCAACTCCTTATTTGGCCTTATTTAATAAAGCAGGTTTCTCATTTTTATGCACTACATTACAGCAAAATGGGACTACTTTTCACAAAGTTGATGATTAAATCTGAAATAGACTTGAGATTGCGGAACATCGTCTTACTACCTGTGGTTTTATACAGTACCTAGGCTATAAATTTATTCAACTTACACAGGCAGCTACGCAAGAAAACACAGTTAGAAATCGTTTAGTGCATGAAATTAACTTTCGTCTAAAATTTCGAGTAATTGCCCTGGTTGTTAGAATTTGTTTCCTCAGAAACCTGAATTCACACAATACAAATGTTTTTCGGAAAAGTATTTCTCTATATAGGTGACTACCAGATACGAAATTCCAGGTGTTCAGAGTAAAGAATTCCTTTCTTAGATAGCACATTTGTATCTCTCTGTAATTTAAGACAAATTATAACAAATTTATTTGGTTTGTAAATGACAGCTACTATTAAATACACTTGAGATCGACAGTGGTGATGTGCAGTGACACCTAGTCTCTTAATTTAACGAAGATTGAATTTCATATCAAAGTGGACATTCATAAATCTTAGATAACCTGGTACTGAATTTTTAAAAAAAAGTTTGTCTAGTTGAAAAAGAACGAAGCATTTAAAATGAGGTGTCAAACATGTTCAAGTAATTGTTGGAATGCTTTCCTCTCATCTATAAGCCTGGCTGTTAGGTACTTTTTCCCCCATCTTTTATTCATGGCTAATATTATGATTTTACTTCTTCTGTATTATCCTTGAGTTAACGACTTTAATTCGTCTAAAGTTTCATTATAGATACCACTGTGTTAAACATTGTTTAAACTAAATTAATTAAATGGTTTGCAATTATAATAGTAATAAACTGATTTTCTTATTTACGTTTATACAGAATAAACTATGCAGTCCTTTGACTTTCAAAGAACACAGTAAGTTTAAAGACAAACACTTTTAGATTATAACTAATCATTTGAAAACTACACAATTCGAAATGGGAATTTCCATGTTTCCAGAAATATGCTGAATACGATATTTAACTAACTTAATACCATAAATGTAATCAAAAAACTGAGTAAAATTACAGCATGATACGTACTACCAATTAATATGGGGAATGCTTAGTTAGTCACAAAAATCAGTATGGTTATCGTAACCAGCAAATCAATCATTGATTTGGACTGATTTGATTCTATTAGCTGAATCATGCCAACCCTACGATTGATTAGAATGACTGAAAAACGGGCGAAACAGTCATCCGGTGCCCATGTCAATTTTATTGGCAGAACAGCCCCAATGGTTTGTGAAAACTCTTTCCTATCAATCAGAAAGATGTAGCATCGGATGAGTTTTTAAGTTCCTGGTGTGTAAATATAAGGTATTCGTGATTCAGATGGTGTTTATGTTTAATCCCTCTGTAACCTTTTAGTTTAAATGGGAGTGAAGTATAGTTTTTTGCACAACTCTAAGAGAATTGGTGAGGCATAAAGCTATCTGGAATACCTCACATATTTTGTCACGAACAAACGCTAGGCAAGTAGTTTTCCGTCTGCCACGGTTGTCTTAGACAGTCAGTGACTTATCTAATCTTCAAACTGACGACATTTTGATTTATCTGGAAGAAAAAGAAATCTGTTTCATCTATAATCAAATAAGACGCATTAAGCAGACAACTCCTTTAAAAACAAAGCATGGTTATATATGTAGCAAATGTGATCATTTATCATTCACTAAATTTGTTTTAATATATATAAGACAATGCTTTCAATGTTATAGTAATAGAGATTTTAACTCAACTCTTTACACCCGCAGACTTTAAAAGAGTGAAGTGAACATCAGCCTTAATCTACTTAGTTATTCAGCGAAGACCAACAGATTTTGAAGGTTTATTTGAATCGCGAAACCAACTTCAATATCCTATTGTGTTAAGGTAATTCCTATGTTTCCTAGAGTTGAGAATTCACCGGTAATCCCTGTGAAATTGACTAGTTAAAATGGAGCTGTAATAATATCATCTTTAATGCAAATAACAAAATCTTAGGTGCATTTGTTTACTATTAGATAAAAACAATGAAAGGATTGATGTTATGTTTACTGTAAGTACAGTTATCCTTCTAGTAATAAACTCACAAGTTTTGCTGATGAACTATGTAGACCTGACCCGCTGACAGTTTCTCAAAGTTGGATAAATCTGCAGCATACCCTTACTCATATGATATAATATTTTCTAACTTAATCTAGAACACACTGAAGGTGATATACCATTGGGAATTCAGATTCACTTGTCAGAATTAATTTCAATAACTAATTTCATTTGTTTTATTAGAGAGAAACAAATAGAATCAAAAATTCGAGATCAATAGTTGTTTTGTTTTTTTGTAATCAAGCGAAATCTTATTTTACCACTAGTCTTTTTACTTTTTTATAGTGTGGCATTTCAGCTATTTCCACACATTTTTGTACACTCCAACACTCGATTTTGGACGTTTTACTACTTTGCCAATGCTGTCAGCTTACATCGGTGTTAACGTAAACACAACTATAAGAAGTGAACAAATTCATGTTCTTCATATGCCTTTTTCTAATTTATTCATTGTATTGTATTATTATACATTATTAATGATGAGTCAGTAACTTAATAATCTTAATTCAACAGTATTATAAAGACCACACTGACTTACTCGATATACTTATTTGAACTATAGCATATATATGATCAGTTCATAAAATATTCTCTTAAAATCAGCACATACAGTAGAACTTTGTTTAGCGTAAGCGGTCTGTTTTACAATTGTGTTCTGACACCTTACCTATTGACAGACTTCACGCCGCCAGTAATCACTTTTTTAAGAAACAGAAATGCTTAATGCATATCAATAAGTAGGTTTCAGTAGAAACTAAAAACACTTGCCTCATTTCCTCTCATAATTAGTATTTTTTTAAAAACAGCTTACACATGTAGCCAACAAATGTCAAATATGCATAAAACCACTTCAACAATGTTGTTACTATGATTTACAACAATAAATAAGGTATAATTAACATAGGAAATCACTAAATTATACATTTATTAACGACTGAAGAAGACATGTCTTAAAGTTGTTTTTACATGATTAATGGTACCTACATATTCACCACAACTGAATACTTTTTTGTATGAATACTTTGAAAGCAAAGTTTCCAGTTAAGAAAAGACTAGTTAGTTTTCTTAGAGCGCAGAAGCTGTTACAGCCTAAGCTTTCTGACTGTCCATAATTATTTGTTTGGAAATTCTCATTAATAATTAGAGTATTACATAAAGTGTGTTCTTATTTATTCAAGTCAGTTTTGATTTTCCTGTTGACTGATTGGACCGAAATGTTCAGCCTCAGTTGACATGTCAACTCCGCA
Organism: Trichobilharzia szidati; assembly: GCA_944472155.2. NCBI lineage: Eukaryota > Metazoa > Platyhelminthes > Trematoda > Strigeidida > Schistosomatidae > Trichobilharzia > Trichobilharzia szidati. Next base: position 132,541,565 of record OX235279.1, on the reverse strand, counting down.
TACGACCAACTAAACGACATTTGCGGATTTACTTAAAGTAATTATATGGATGGTGACTAGAAGTGGAATCCATATTTCGTCCTATTTGCGACTCGTTAGTACGTGTACCTGCACCCCCGAGTGAGTGATGGTGTTCCCATTGGAATTTGAACCCTGGACCCATCGCTTCAAACCCTAAAACGTTACCCACTAGACCGGTTGAGCCACGAAGCCCCCTGTGGTGCAACATGCATCAGTTACTAGTAGTTTAAGTCACTATTGTTAAAGTCACCTGTAGATCCTACTATCATATGCTAACCATATCTTATCAGTAGTTATGTTTTTGTAGCATGGAATCAGTGGCATAGCGGTTGGGACGCTCGCCGACCATACACACGGTCCGGGGTTCGATTCCCGGCTGACGCACACCTTTACCTCGCTAAACCAGAAATAATGCTGGTAAAGAGGAAAGGTTGGGCATGAGTCTAGCAACGCCATCCTGTAAAAATTAAACACTGCTACCGAAACTTCAGGCCACTAGATTGAAGCCCTATGTTCCACTGGGGAACGTGAAGGAAAAAAATCAATAAACGGGTTGAACAGTGTTTATAAATGATGATGTCCAAACAAATTGTATACAGAATACAGTTCAGATCATGTGCGCTTAAGAATACGAATAAACACAGCTGTTAACTAATCCAGCTAATCACTACTCTCAGGTTTTCTATGAATGTCAAATCACACCTCAATTTCAGTGCCAGAGCAATTAAATTTTAAGTTTACTTGGAACTTCACATGCGTCTACAAATCTATGAAGAAGCGTTTAACATAATACGTAATCTTAAAATTCCGATGGTATAAGGAATCACTATTTTTGTAATTGTAATTATGATTCCCAGAGTGTAAGAAGAAATGTGTGTACTTTAAAAATCTGAGCTGCGTCATATATTGAAAAATTTTCTACTTCTCATTATTTTGACAAGGTATTCTGTATAACCACTCAGTTATTCAGAATTTCTGCAGCGTTAAAGTAAAAATATATTTTAGTATTGTTAGGCGTTTTATTTCTTTAATCTAATATATAACAGAATAACCTCACCGATTTTACTACCTCACTAGTTTTCTAGCGGGTCTCAAGCCAGCCCCATCGAATGGGATCCGTATGGGAAGCGACGAGTGGACAGACCTAGGGTGACATGGACCAGATCGTGCGAGGAGGAGATGAGAGATTATAGGTAGTCAAAGAGTCAGATAAAGATTACAAAAGAAAGCATAAAAATGGTGGAGATGTGTTATTGAAGCCCTATGTTCCACTCGGAACCCAAGGGAACAACAGTAATAATAATATAACAGAATACGAAAAACATCTTTTTGATAACATTGAAATACCTTAGCTACCACTGTTTGTTTTCGTAGGGAAATAGCTTTCTGGTTTACTCAGAGAAAAAGAAATGAATTCAGATTATCAACCTACATTGTCATCTTAGGAGAAGATATGCAGCCTATCATAATATCCTATCAAACGCTACTAGTTATTCACATTCCTTAGTCCCATATTTAACCATGTTGTAGGTTTCATCAGAATCCTTTTAAGGTAGAAAAACGTTTTAGAATGAAAGTGTGTATGACTACACATAACTAATATCGTTACTAAGTTATTTCTGCGAATACTAAATAAAGGCACTCCCACATTCACAGTTAAAAGAATCATTTAGTATTCAATAAGTATTCAGCATTCGCTTAGTATTTAGTAAGATAGATTAAATCACTGAGATTACTTTGCCTGTAATCTCTGTTTTAGCCCCCGTTCTTTTTGCATTTACCATGAGAAAAACTTGATAGTTTAAGATATAAAAAGGATTAAGTAAATAAATATTTAAAGTTAATATGAATAATAATGTCTGATTAAAGCCGTTTTCTTTGTATTAGTGACAATCGCATTACCCCGACCCATGCATTTTAAAGAAAAAAATAGCCACTGTTACCCAGTAAAGTATAATGTCCCAGTAATTTGTACGGCAAAGCACTCGTTAACCCTCTAATGACTATAATGCACGCATATAAATATCGGTCTGTATTAATCTGTTTCTTCAATAATTTAACGAAGTATATCCTTACGTCAACAAGAAAAAAGTGAACTGCTCTATTTTCGACCTTGAAGCTAATAGAATAATTTTTATTAACCTTATTGTTAACAGTATCAAAAGTGAAGCGATGAATGATTCTTCAAAGTAAAGTACTGTCAGTGTATCTTCCATTTTCAGATTTTCCTTACAGTGAACAGTCTGAACACAAATTAAACCTGATTAAAAGCTAAACTGAAAAATACATAACTTCCTTATACAGTGCAACATATAAATATTTGCCAATGAATCACTGTATACATGAAAATAAAGTAAAGTAGTGACTACTTTTTCATTTTTCTACAGATAATTGACACAATCTACCGACATTAATATCACGGTAAGTTTCAGCAGAGTCTGAACAGTGTCAGTTAAACTGGCATGATTTGTTGGTGATTTGCTTCCAATGTTTAAACACTGGTGATTTTATTTTCAGTCACCTTTAATCTGAGAATCGGTGATATAAGGTTTCATAAATGGTAGTTTTCACACAGTCTATTAAAGTGTTGAGCTTTATTTACACTACCTTCTACCTGACTGAATCATAATATATTTTCATTATACAATATGAGGAGTAACATTTCGTTACTCTAGCAACTACTCAATTGGACATCTTTTTTCCTTCACGTTCCCCAATGGAACATAGGGCTTCAAGCTAGTGGCCTGAAATTTCTGTAGCAGTGTTTATTTTACGGGATGGGGTTGCTAGACTCATGCCCAACCTTTCCTCTTCACCAGCATTATTTCTGACTTACAGAGGTAAAGGAGTGCGTCGGCCGGGGATCAAACCCCGGACCATGAGCATGGTCGGCGAGCGTCCTAACCGCTATGCCACCGACACCAATTGGACATTACGCGAACTTACTGTAAATCAGGTTTAAGAATTATTCTAAGATAATATGGTAACTTACTAGACTTAAGGATCGTAGAAAAAAGTTCAAAAGTTTACAATAAATGAACGACTTGATTATATCAGAGAGAAATATGTTGGAAAATGAGTGCTGCAATGAAATGAAATAAGATCTTTTTGGACACAAAATTATCTACCGCTTTGAGTATTATCTACCCTCATTTTCGGATAAATTTATTACTGGTAATATTCACAAGAAAACCAGTGATTTTTAACTCTGAAGGCAGACATTCTTCAGATTACTTTTGTACACTTATACCAAAACTGATCAATCCACTCTTAAGACAACTGATAATACAGATAATAAAGTAGTACGATAAACCCTTCATCCTAAACATGGATGGAATAGCACCCAGGTGATGAACTGAAAATAAGGAGCAAGAAAACTTATAACAGATAAAATCAATAGTATTAAACAAACATAAAAATGAAATGAGAAATTAAGACCAAGATAGACGTGATTCAGTCACTTTCTTCTTTGTACATACATACTCTGAGCTTTTTCATGAAAATTGCTAATAATGAGGAAACAGGCCATCTACAGGAAAGCCATTAATGCTGAGACTGACTGACCACCTTTGAGAAACGTTTCAACTATATAGTTTCTTGAAGATAAGTTGTTACTCCTTTGCGACTATAGTAGTAGGAAATAATAGATCATCACAGACAATAAAGATAAACCTTCATATCTGTTGTCTGTTCCCCAGACTTGCCGTAAAATAGTCTTTAAGTTGATGACCGAACGGTTATCTCATGGATATACAGTTCAGTCGTCACGTGGAACAAGCTATATACAACACTAGTTGCCAGTTTTATCAAAAACTATAACGGAGCATTGCCTTACATTTTACTTCACCATCCATACACAAGCACTGACACAAACTCATTTCCATGCGTCTTGCCTACTCATAAACACCTTTTCAATGTTTTTGAAGTGGTGAACAGAATAATATTTAGATTTCAAATTTTAAAGCATCAGTAATGTGTTCAAAAAATATGATATTTCAGAAAAACTAGGAAATTCATATGAACATTGGTTTCAGTTCAGTGATTTTTTTTCACTTCTCTTCAAAGAACTTACCAAAAGCTAAGCAGAAATTTTTGGATGCTATTAGTTTGCGTTATTGAAGTGAGCTTTCGTCATCTTTTTCTGAAACCTCTCTCGGTGTATGGTTTTTGAACTTTAGGTCACCCTTCAGGTATGTATTAATTTTCTTGAGTTTATTAATGCAGTATAAAGAAATGAAATGAGGCTGAAAGTATTTTTCGTGTATAATATAATCAGCTGGTTGGTTGCTAACCACTGACTTCTCAGTTATCTTTAGCTGTCGATTTACTATTCTGCAGGAATGCACACATATAGATAATGTTTATATGCAAAACATTTTGTATCAATAAAAGCAAATTAAGAATTAAACATTGACAGTTCATAGTTTACATTTAGTTCAATAATTCATTTATCATTTTTAATTATTTTTAGAGAAATGTTTACATTAACTTACTTTTTAATGCATTTATGGCACAACCTAGAAAACTTGTGATACACTTTATTACTATTTTAAATAAGAGAGATACACACGACTTAAAATCTAAGAGATTTGAATACCCTGACTAGAAATTTTACCACATTAGTGGTAAAAGTTTAAAAAAATTATCGCTTTTCTCACAGAAGTGTATCAATTCATTACCAGTATATTGGAATATTCCTTTTTTTTTCCAAAAACACGTTCATACTGGCTTTATAATGTATACTTTAAGGGCTTCCAAATATACGAGAGTGTGTACCCAGTTTGTGAATTATAAAAGTCTAGTCTAGTCATAAACTGTTTGACATCATATACAGGCTGCAGAAAACTGCTATAAACATAAATTATTATAATTATTTACTGAGAATACCACACGACAGTATTTGTCACTGCTGTTATCCATGAAATACATGAAATTCTCGCATTGTTGTCACAAGATATTTATTTGCTTAAGTATAAGGAGAATATGGGAAATAACACCGATGATTATAAAGACACTGCCAGTCAAGACCCAGTATTTCATAACTTTGTAGGTCCAACTAATAACCCTGGGTTATGAAAATGGATCTAAAGAAAGATATGAATGCTCAGCACTTTCTTAGATCACAACATAAACTGTTCACCAGTTTGACATATTCCTTCACTTTTTACTGACATTAAGAAAATGATACCTGGAAAGAATATCATAATGGTTGACATTTTATAGCCCTTCAATAGGTTACAACAACACCTTATTCAATGAACAATGATGACATGTTCCACACACTTAACCACAACAAACTGATTTGTTGACATCAGTTAGAGAACCATTGGAAAACCTGGGAGTACTGGACAGCTGTTTCGTCCTAGTTTGGGACTCTTCAGCAGTACGCACCCACCGAGTTTCGAACCCTGGACCTTCTGGTTACAAGGCGAGCTCGTATACCATTAAGCCACTGGGACCCGATCCAATGGTCCATGAATTCTAACTTCTGCCAATTCACGACATAGCGCGACCCCTAGCCAATGTCTTCGGCGATTATTTGTCCTCACGCCCGACCTGCTGCACCCTACTGGTCACGACTTCTCACTAGAACCCCAGGTGACTACCCACCTGAATAGGGCAAGTCGCTAGTGAGCATCTCATTGATTTTCAAGTGTTGGTTTGTAGGGATTTGATTGGTTCTCTAACTGATGTCAGCTCATGATGAAATCCTGTAACCAATCAAATCCCTACAAACCAACACTTGAAAACTGCTGTGTCTTCAGATACACATAATTAAAACAGTCAACTCAAAAGAAATAAGACGGATAAAACACAGTTAAATTCCCATAGTTCGTTCCACCATTAATTTACAGTTGTTTGAGTGGCTCAGGTTAAAATAAATTGACCAGATAACGATTCATAAGTAGGTTTACAAAACCATATCCAAAATTATTTAGATTTTTGTTTCTCTAGTTTTGTGAATGTGTACAATTAATACAATAAGCCAGCAACAGTGTATGTACAACTTTGTTTAGCAAAATATTCAAGTGACCCAAAAAGTTATATTTTCACAAGAGATGCATAAATTTTTAATGATTTAGAAGTGTAAATTGGACTTATGGTGTAATCAAGGTATACCTCAGGTTGGATAAACATCGAAAGATGTGTTAAACTCTGGAACTGTATATTTATACCATTCGTTTGCCATGTCCATTCAGTGAAGCCTAAATAAATAAATAAACGCTACCTATCTTAATAGGAAAGTTGTGTTTGGGAATGCTTTTACCGAAATTCGAAAATAATCAAATTGACTCCGAGAATATTATTCGCTTCACAAAACACTCCAGAGCATTTGATGTTTCCTAAGCAGGTTTCGTTCAAGTTTGGTAATCGAAGAGAGTTGTAAAGAAGATCTGGACCTATATAGCCTGATTTTCACATTCATCCTCGAGGCAAGGGACGTAAACCCAGATATCCTCCACGGGTTGCATTCAAACATTTAATACTAAACTCTAAGTGTAAATGAATGGCATAGGTTTGGCTCACTCAAATATGGAGTTGGTTAGACAGGAAATACAAATCAGGCAATCTCTACGCACATCTCAGAACACTATTTATCTTGGCTACGAAGAGGAAAGCCAAGGTCAGTCAGTAGCCTGATTCTTGAGCATCTGGTAAATTAGGATCCCATTTGATTCTTCTTTTAAATTTACGCCAAATTAAGGGAAAATGTTGCAAGTAGTATCAGGTTGTGACAATTTTGCTTGGTGAAAGTATTAGTAATTCACCAATTTAAGGCCCAATTCTGCAAGCAGAAAAGGTTTGTTGTGGCGCTCGCTCTAGCGTAATTATAAATGTCTTCCTACTTATTGGGTTTTGCTTTTATTGAAACAGTCGCTATTAATACCCCTGGGATATTCTTTTTTGCCTTTTGTTTTTCTCACATCCCAAGTGGACACTCAGCCAAATTAATTGTCGTCTAAGACTAATTAGCCAACTGTCGAAATCTCTGCCTGTTCATTCCTTTGTCTTTTCAACTATTATATTTTACTATTATTCTCCTGTTTTTGCAAACCACCTCTGGGTAACGGTAATGAATCTTTTGTCCTCTTTATTATTTTACGTTGAGTTAATGCAAATGAGACCTAGCGGCTCCTAGAGAGATGACTTCGTCAATGACGATATTTTCCTTTGAATCATCTTCTAGTTTTATCACTTCTGCAGGCACTGCTATGGCAGGCCTCTGCACTAAATGGCCAAAAATACAACTAGACAGAACAACACTAGTTTCTACATGATATGTATTCGATTTATATTCCATGTTACACATTCTTTGGCAAAATTATGTTTTAGATATACGGAAAATTGTTCCCTAAAACAGACAGAGCAGTTGTAATGAAGTCATTAATCTAACAAAATAATTCTACCAATTACAGATGGAATTTTCACTTTTCCCATCTTATTGTATTTTGTTGATAACACTAATATTATTTCCAAATGTACTTTATTTCACATTGACTTTATTCAAATATACCTAATCAACTTTTACTCATGTGTATAAATGAAGCAAAAACGTTGTGTGAGTGACTTGATATGATTGTGAGCAATAATTCGTGCTCAAAACATCATCAGTAAATATTACTGCATAACACTATGTGATTTTATCAAAATCAAATTTTTTCCATAAGGGAATTCCCACTTCTGTATAACTTTATTCGACACGATAAATCATAAGTAGAAAACAACATAATTCAAATAACATAACTCACTGAGATAGTCAGTAAAACTACTGATTATGTCGAATTAGCAGATAATTCACAGTGTTACTAGATAACTACTTAATATCGATTACTAACTGCCTGCTTGTAAACTTTGTCTTTTATACAGTCATTCCTTGTCCTTCAGTTGACTCTGTCTCGATCATCTCCGATAAATGTAATGGACAGCTAACATGTTCTGTTAGTCCAAATATTGTACTCGAATCTCTATATCAAACACAATCCAATGAAGCAGCATTGCTGAATCAAATTTCATGTGCGAAGTCATACTTATACTTAAAATATACATGTGGTAAGTTTAAATAATCAATTATAACTAAGTAATTTTGATTCTTGGTGATATATAATCAAAAGTCCATAAATTCTAATAAACACTGCCGTCAGATGATCGCGTAAATCATTCATTTACCTGTTAGATGTGGTATGGTCAAGAAAGCATCCTTAAATCACCTACTGAAATTCGCAATGATGTTTACATTTTGACGGTAACGAGAATAAATTTTCCCATAGGATAACTCTGAAAGTTTACAGCTGACCAGTTTTAGAGTGTCAAATCAAGTTTCGTGAATATTTCTGAAAAGAGGTATAGTTTACACAAAATGTTGGCCGCAAAAGATGCAGAGGAATTACACCACAGAACTTAACGAATAGAAATGCTTTTCTTGACTTTGAAGTAAACACAATTTTTTACAGGGATAAGATACTTAAAATTATCTTTCATGAAACGATTTCGCAGATACTTCATGATATTTGAAGCATCGGTGCGGTAGATGTGAAGATGATGATGCTTTCTGCATGAGAAAGTTGGAATGAAATCGAAGATTAGTTTTCCACATATAAATTAAATTTAGTTGAGTTCATATATGATGACCTGAAAGTCCTCTAGGTCTTCTACAAAAAGGAAAAACTGAGAACATTTTAATGATCTACATGGTAGAATTATAATGGCCTGTCTTCCAGGCAATTGCTGTGAGTAATTTGATTTGTAAAAAAAGCCTAACATGTAATAGTTTTCTAGAAAGTTATTACTAAACATGTGATTATAGTGCTTAGTTCAAACAATATGTTCACCACATGGGGTATATGTGTTACCAGCAGAAAAGTTGACAGTTTAAACAAGAAAATCATTTTAGTCGTAACACACAAAAGGTGAAATCGCTTAGTAGAATTATAGATAAATACAGAATGCCAATCACAATTTTTATCGAAATTACAAGTATCCGGTATATAATTGCCTGAGTTTTAGGAGAATATGTCAAGCGAACAGCCAAATGTCTAAACGGATATAAAGTTTACTTCGTGTAATATATAGTTAAGTTAAAAATTTTCACTGAATTAATAAATAAATCCCCTCCGATTTGTTTCACTTCTAGTGCATAATGTCCTGCTAGAAATACCTCGTCCAATTGCAAATCCAAAGAAATCAGAAAAGCATCGAGAAAAATATGGTAACAAGTCAAAAAAGCGGCTGAATAAGCCGGGAATGAATATCAGTAATAACCTAAAGCTGAATAACGTAGATGTTGTTTTTTTCAATGATGACCTTGTAACTTATTCCAGTCAGACTGATGGTTCGAATATACAAACAAATCCTCTAGACCATACATTAAAAAGTGAGTTAATGATTGTCATTATGTTACTGAGTGATGAAAACGGTTTCAGCGTCTACTCAGAGTAATTAATGGGAAATAATAACTTTGCATAAGAGAATTAGTAATGTTTACATTAGTGACTTTAATGTGTGAATAATTAGCGATGCCGTTTAGTAAAAACTGGTAATTTGAATATTTAATACAAATCTATGTAAGCATCTTGAATCTTAGTACGTTTTGCACTCATATAACATAAACTTATGAAAACGATCTTTAACGCATGAAACTATGTACTACTGATCGATTAAGATGAGTAGTTATACAACACTCATGTCAACCAATAGTACTTGCCAACTAGATCTAAGTGATCTAGACACTGGACAGCTGCTTTGCAGTTTGAGGCTGCCAGTCAATCGGCAGCATATAGTTTTATTCATCTACGCGTTTTTCCTGATAACCATTTATTGTATCTAGCAGACTATATATTTTGGTTTCCAGAGGAAACTGTGGTGAATTCTCACCTCGAACTGTGTAAATTGCAAGCTGAGATTCCGACTTTAACCGATCCTTCCTTATCAACATATTTATGACAACACTGCTGAGTATAATGGATACTTTGTGTTATCCATTTCTTCAAGATAAAAGATAAGTAGTTCTGATGAGTACTGAAAAGCTCAAAAGCTAAGCGCAGAATTCCCACGAAATGAGCCTTCTTAAAATCCAATGTCAAAAACACCCACACTTAGATAGATATAAATAGTAGCAAACAAGTCAGCCCAATAACTACGTTGCATTAATGTTCAACGGTTTTCGATGGATGCACTGAAAACCAGACAACCACATTCGTCATCACCTGATAATCAAACAGAGTAATATGCATGTTTTATGAAGTGTGTTAACTGACTTCACTGGAGTGTTTCCTGTATTGTCTATGAGTTTCAAGTGCCTCAAACTTAGTGGCTCAACTGATGGTTTTAAGGAAAGAATGCTTAGATATGATGGAGAAGATTTGTAGCTCAGGTGGATGATTTTGATATGGGTGTGTTCTCTGAACTGGATAGTTTATTTGCGAAGCTTTCATTGCCCTACTAGGCAACATCTTCAGTGCATACTTCACTTTGAATCACTTCAAAAAAACAGATTTGTTTTAAGGTACAAATATTCACATCCATATGCATCGTTTAAAATCAAGGTAGATTATTAAATTTTTATTGCTTCCAACATTTTAAAAAACACTTTTCACCGACAGTATATAAATAATTTACTTCCCTTGAGATAATAGTCATTAAAAAAATACAAACATATCAAGATCAAACGTTTAAGCAGACAAGCATTCTCAAGTCATTATTGACACTGGGTGATTTGTTAAAAGACCCTTTCTATGTATTGAGAGAATTGTGACATATGGCCGGGTAACTGAAGCACGAGTGTCATTCAACTAGGGTTTCTGTCTAAAAAGAGATCATTCTCATCGACTATTGGTAAAATTATAACTTTAAAGTAAAAGACGAAATCCAACAAAACAAGATTTATTAAATTTCATATATTTAGTAAGTCTTCATTGAACTCATCGATTGAATTTTTTACATACTCGACTTTTCATTCCAACGCAAGTGCAGATTTAAACAACAGAACATAGTATTATAAAATGGAAACACAAAATATCAGCAGAACAAACAAATATTTGAGAACATTGAAGAAAGGATGATATTAGTATTGAAAAGCAATATATATTTATATATATAATTGTGTCTCTTCAGTTAGAAGAACATTATAAACTGAATAGGTAGGCTGGCGAGAGTTTAGAATAACGTAACTGCGGAATTTTCAAATGGCTAACAATCGAAATAAAAAATTAATATGAAATAAGTCAGTAAATGAAGTAAGGAGTGTGTATGATAAGCTAAGCAAAATAATAATAGATGATGAAAAAGAATAAGAAAGTAAGCTAAAAGAGTAAACATCGAGTAGTAAAATTACAGGGCGATTTTATGTTTCCAGAGGAATCATGGTGAAATATCACACTGAATCATGCAAACAAATAACTTCGGTGTGCTTGTATTTGATGATGAAATCATATATAAGTGAACTGCTCACAAAAATTTGAATTCAGTGAGCATGTTGAACATTTTGAGTCTACGTGATGAATTCGTGTCGTCCCCTTATGCTCGTTGTTCTCACACTTCATAAAATAATATAAGTGTATGCTCAAAAGAAGTTTCTTCCACCTTCATTTCTCTCTCTCCAGCTGATTGGATTTATATATAAATCAACTAGCAAACTTTCTCAACACTCTCATGCCTTACGTTCGCTTCATACATCTATCAAAATTCGTTATCACTTGCCTCGCCTTTCGTACTATGTATCTTTTCCAGCATAGAATAAATTTACTTGATAATTTCTTACAGTGTCATACAGTAATATTTACTGATGACATTCTGAACACAATTTATTGCTCATAATCATATCAAGGAACTCACACAACTTCGTATGTATATATATATGAGTCCCAAACTGAATAAACATATGAATAAATAAGTAATTGTAAATATGAAGTTCAACAGAAATGTGCGAAACAGATTATAGGAACTCAAAGTACATTCAGAAATTAGATGAGTGTTGTCAGTAAAGTAAAACAAAACGTTAGAGTGTGATAACTTAAACTGAAATAAAATATAAGCAAAACTGAACATTATATCTTATCCTTTGATTTGATTGGTTGTGACATTTTCCCATGTCCCTGGTATTGGCACTGAGTCGCTTCTCTTGCACATGTTAGGTGTAGATTCGATGAACAAAGATGATGTGCCATGATGTACCACCCAAGTTATTTTCTTATATGCATCTTTTTATTTCCTAAGGATTTTGTCTCTTCTGATCACTAAAATACAAGTTATTATTTTGATATAAACCATCATAAAATGCTAAAATATTAAGGTGTTATTTTAGTTTCGAAAATAAAGTCTATTTCTCCATTACTTTTTCTTCTTAATCAGGTTCATCCGCCACAGTCAACGATGACATAATTAATGCACTTAACGAGTTATCAGTTTCTCCGAAAACGAAATCAGCCCACTTTTATCTTTCTGCTTTACTTCCTGCAATGCTTTGTATTGTTGTCAGTTGTATATTTGTAGTTGCCATTCTGTGTCACAGAAGGCAACTATTCAAGAGGAAACTGAAGTCTAACAACCTATGTCGGACGATACACAGTCCAGTTTATTGTAATGGACACGTTTCCTGTAACATGACAGTTGATAATAATCATGCAAACGATTATCAATCAAATATGCAGATGAAACTTTCCCAATCAACTCATCCTATCAAAAAGTGCATACCTCAATGGACAGACGAAAGGAATTTCATTTCAAATCTACAGTCATTACAGCAAACAGACTGTTCAGTCAATCAGTTCCCTCAGTACTGTCCCGGATGTAATAATGAACAGAAAGAAACATCTGAAATTTTTCATTATCAGAATATTTCATATGGTGATGACATTAATAATGACACAAACCCTTCAGTTAAAGCTAGTCCCAATTCGAGCAGCAGAATGCCTAGTACAGAAAATTCATTTTCACCGAACTGTACTGATACCATAAGTAAAACAGAAACTGTTTGGACGCCGTCAACTTCTTGTTTCACCCATGGACTATTAAACACCTCATTGAAGCATTATAATCATTGTAATTCTCCTTATTTTAATCATCCTAATAACCTAATATACGCAAACTACAACACATGTTTAAATAACTCGAACAGTAAACAAAGCACGCCACAAATCTGTATACATAGATCAGGGGAACAAGTTAATGGAATAATATCTCAACAGCTTTCTCCAAACAGGCGACCAGATGCTGATGCAAAAACTCATTATGATGAAGATAGACTTGTGCAGAATTTACATGATAAGTTACATGACCGTAATACCCCTGAACAAGAAACAACAGCTGGTTTGCACCGAAAATTTCCAAATGTGTTTCATGAAAGCGAAAGAGGGTCTTCATGTCACTCAGGTGGACAAATGAACTGTAAAACCAAATACCGATTGGCACCACCATTGTTTAGTTCCGGAGATGACTTATTACCAGGATACATGATGAATACAAAATCTCCACTTCATCTAAAATGCAGTGCAATACCTGTAGTTCGATATCCATACGATTCAGACGATGAAACAAATGACGATGATTCAGCTTCTGATGTAAATCTGGATAATTTTAACCACTCAGAAAATCTTGGCAACAAACCTGATATATGCTTGACTGCAAGCAAAGGTACTTCAGACAAAAAGCACTTAGTGACAACATCACCAATGGTGAATATGCTAAGTCCCACGTACAGTCACATATCTCGAACAATGTCAGATCATCGAGTGCAAAATCCAGTTAGTCCTTCACTTATGAGAAGTATAACTTCGCAGGGGAATCATAAATCCACCAGTGTATCTGAAAACAAATCGGAACCATTTTCTAGAAACAGGAGTACAGGACGACAAATAAATGTTTCAAGTGACAAAAAGAATTCTGAAGTTAATTTGTGTTCTTCCCCTTCTATTAATGCCAAAAACCGATGTTATATTTATGACTGTAATAATTTATCAGTCGACGATAACTTTTCTAGGAGTATGTGCGGTTCTGTTCAGCAGTAAATTATTGACACGCACATTATTTGTATATATTTACAGAGAGAATATTGCTTGACATTATTTATACTTTCTAATAAAGGTATCTATAGTCTTAATTATTGTGATGTTCAGCTGCACCGTGAAATTTACGAACTATTTGCTGCAAACACATGTGGATGCATACACATATACCTACGCACATGTTCATCATCTATACATACGGTGCATACTTCACTGTCATGAAATTCATTAGTATCTCTAAGGGAAAGAAACAAAACTTTGACAACCTAACAAAACTAGAAACTTCATTAAATCATCACGAAATGTGAACAAAATATGTTAGAAAACACACTAACTTAAATCATATTACATTCTAATGCAGACAAGAATTGGGGCTAATATCCATCTGACATTTCGTTCTACATCCAACAAACCATCAGTGATTCATCATTATTGTCACTCCTTTCTTCATTACATAAATCAGTAAATGGGAGAAGACTAACAAAGTTATGGGTAGGCATGATTCCAGCCGGCATTCTTATTCGTCCCGTTTTCACTTTCCTTCGGCCTACGTTTTCTCAACTTCATTAAACTGATAAATTCATTTTAGGTTTGTTCATATAGTTACTGTCTCTAGAAGCAACAATACTTTTTCCAAGACAAATCTTTCACTGACCTCTGTTTTACAGTTATAGTTAGTAACAAAATAGAAACGTGATTATACGCTTCGGTATTTTTAACTTAATTTCTTTTATGTTATTAATAGGTGTCTTTTGATATATGAACAGATACAAACTAATTTAATCCTTTATTTTGATATGTAAGCACATTTCAAAGATACAAATATGTTGAAAAACAAGGATTGAATCTGTAAATATTGAAGACGTGGTGATGGTGAGAGTTTGACTTGATCATTGTGTCGAAGTCTCCCTTTTGTGGAAATAATACAGCTCGTAACATAAAATTATAGTGATATTGTGAAATATGAATGCCTGCTCCTTTAATTATCTTGAATGAAGATAAGCGTAGCTGAAATTGTGGATATTTGGGAGGAACAGAGAAGCATAATTACTCCCAAACGGAAACAGTACTGAGCTTACATGTTCTTATTTGCGTAACACTACAATTTTTCATACTATTCTACAAGAATATTTTGAGTGAACTGTTGTCTTCAGTAACTTCTTCAGACTCTACAGTTGTAAGTTCATGAATGTTGCAATACAATAGCCAGTAAAGAAAATCAAAATCAATTCAGAAACTGTAACAGGAAACCAGTAAAAGATGGAATAATAGTCCGTTGGTTTTGATGATCATTTAAATGCATATAAAATGTATATTTATTGAGAACCTGAGATAAAATGTGAATCAGCAGTTAAGTGACACGACTGTGTATTTATAACCAATAAAAGTATGAGCTCCGGGGAGTAAGTTATATTCAGTAGTGTGGAAGAAAATATGAGAGCTACTGAAATATAAACAAATAGATGGAGTGCAATGAAGTAATTTTAAGGCATCACAAGTAACAAACATAGTGATAAAATATAGTGGTCAAATAATGATCTGTAATCAAATAATTAAAACAGGATAAGATTAGTGCAACTCCAAAGGGTAACAAATGATCATGATGATGGGAGATGAACCAGGTCAAAAAGAGTAGGAAAGACATAATACGAGATTATTACGACCCTAACGAACTTAGGATTGGCCAAGGTTAACATACAGGATGAATGTGCATTATCTGAACTCAAATGATTCGTATAGCTTCAGCTGTGGCTGGGAGGTGTAACTGCTTACCTCTAGGAAGATAATTTGGCACTCGATAAACGACCTTAAATGTCTCTTTTATTTGATATGGTGTTCAATGACAGTGTTTATCGCTTTGGTTACTCCCTTTTCAAACCAAACTGGTATATGTTTGCCAGTGCATAAAGGTAAATTCCTCTATATAACCAGCTCCACAGGAACAATTAAATTTATATACACACAGTGACGTAATTTATTTTTAATGTGCTTTGTCGGTATATTTCTAGTGAATCTGTAGTATTGAAAGTTTCTTCTGTAGATCTACTCAACTTGTAACTTACCATATCACTAGATATACCTCCCTTTTTATTTTAACGATTCGTTAGGACATACACTTCTTTACAAAATTGGTAGGATATCCATTTTGTAACAGGGTACTTTCCTGAGTCTCGATTTCATCTTCAGTGCAATCACAGGAACAAACACGTGCTATCCAATGACTAAGACAAGGCATTACATTCTGCTTGTACTGCGTAGGTAGAAAATGGTGAGAATAGATGTACTGTCCGTTCCGCATAGCCTTCCTATAGATGTTGCTCCTTATCCATCCATTATTTTAGTAAGAAGAAGATGTAGAAAAGAAATGCTACCCTGGCATTCCTCTTCATTGTTACTATTGTTTCCTTTAGTTCCTAGAGGGCTTCAGCCACGTGTCTTCATTGCGTTCGATTCTCCGCCAACGTCTTCACCTGGCTCCACGTTCGCCCACATGCTTTCATTTCCTCTTCACACTACCTCCTCCATGTTACCCTCGCACTGACGACCAACTCGCCACTTCCCACCAAGGTTCCACTCGAGCGATGGCCTGGTGTGTGATGTTACTTGATGGTTTGTTTTCTCAGAGTATGCCCAGTCCACCTCCATTTCTTCCTGCATATTTGTTGCACAAGTGGTTCCTGGTTGGTTCGTTGCTAGAGATCCCTGTTGCGGATCCCTTATGGCCATCTGATCTTGTTGATGGGAGTCTGTAGATTGTTCGAAGTGCCCTTCATGATGCGCCAAGTCTCTGATCCGTATAGTAGCATTGACTCCACACTACAGTTGAAAATCCGGTTCCTAATTTTCATGCTGAGTGCTGTTGATCTCCACACAGACTTGAGAGAAGTGGAAGGTTGCCTTGCTTTCCCAAACCTCACTTCGATATCTTCATCAGCCCCCGTCCGCCTGTATTTGCAGCTATGCTTCCCATGTCGACAGGTAAAGGAGGTTGCTTCTATCACATTTCTCCCACCTATGTTGATTTTTGCCTGCTGTTGTTGTTATTGCTGTTGGCCAGGAATCTTCATCACCTCTGTTTTTTCTATATGCACCTGAAGTCCTATCTTCTCCAGATGCTTCTTCTGCCAACTTGTCGCTTTTTATTTGCATATCTTTCAGTCTGCGGGAAATCAGACAAATATCATCGGCGAAGTCAAGATCCTCCAATTTTTTGGTGTGGGTTCATTTTTGCCTGTTTCCTCGTTTCCCGCTGTTTGTCGCATTATTCAGTCTGCCGCAATCAGGAAAATCATTGGATATAGTAGGCAGCCAGCCTTGTCTTACTCTCGTCTTCCCTTCGAAGGATTCCGTGAGTTTCCCGTTGTGGATAACTACTTGGCACGCAGCATTGTCGTGCAACTGTTGGATGAGATGGATAATTGTTGGCGACATCCCCTAGTAGCGAAGTAGTTCTCAAATCACCTGTCGATCGACGCTATCGAAGGCCTTTTCAAAGTCGATGAAGTTGAGATAGAGAGGTGACTGCCATTGCAAGCTCTGTTCAGTGATGATACGTAGTGTTGCGATTTGATCGATGCATGACTCGTTTATCCTGAATCCAGGCTGTTCTCATCGAAGTTTTTTATCCAGGGCGTGTTTCATTCTCTCCAGGATGATGCGGCTTAGTATTTTCCTTGGGATGGACAGGAGCATAATTCCGCGCCAGTTCTTGCACTGACTTAAGTCTCCTTTCTTCGGCAGTTTGAATAAGTAACCTTTCTTCCAATTCGCAGGTACCTTGCCATCTTCCCACACCTTCTCCAGTATTGGTGTCATCAAGTCTGCTATTGTCTCTGGGTCCATTTTCAATGTCTCTGCTGGGGTTGCATCTGGTCCAGCTACTTTTCCAGTTTTCAGCATCCTTATTGCCTTCAGAGTCTCTGTTTTCGTCAGAGGGTTGATGTCTACTGGTAGTTCTGCTTCCTCTGTTGATATTATTGGTCGCGTTGTAGGAGCCGGTCGATTTAGAAATCTTCTGAAGTGTCCAGCCCAGTGTCTCCTTTACTCCACCTCTTTGGTGATTGGCTTTCCATCGTCATCCTTCACTTGCTTAATTTGTGTTTAACTTTTCCCCGATAGGAACCTAGTTGTTTGGTAGAGTGTTGCGAGGTCTCCTTTGTTTGTAGCTTGTTATGCTTCACTTGTCATAGCCTCATAACATTGCCTTTTGTCTTCAACAGCACTTTTATTTACTCGTTTGCTCAATGTATTGTAGCTTGCACTCAACTCCTGTTTTTGTTGCACTGGATAGTCTTTTGTTTCACCAACCTTCTTTCTTCTATTGATCTCCATGTGTCTGTAGTGGACCACTGTTCGTCCTGTCTCTTATTTCTGCCTAGAACTTTCATGCAGTTTTGACTCCACTCCGCTTTCGGGTTGTTTCACTGCTTCTCAACGTCGGTCTCTTCGCTAATGTTGATTTGCGTCTCCGCCTTTTTCCCTATAATTGCAGTGAGGATGTCCTTTGTGGACTAATCCTTCAGATTTTGAGTACTGAACTTGGCTTGTGGTCTATCTGCAGCTCCTGTTTCCTTGAAAGTTTTTAATTTGATCTGGAGTGTTCCTCGCTCGAGATTGAGTTCTGAGCTGACGTCTTCTCCTCTTCCTATTTTTGTGTCCAGTATATTTTTAGACTATTTAACTAAGTCTAGTTGTTTACTTACAACTCACTCGAAAGCTAAATCTCATGCGAAACGATGTAACCACTTCTTAGATCTCTATACAACTGAAAAGACGTGTAGTAACAGCTGAAGGTAAGAAATATTTTAAAGAACACATTAGAATCATAATATTGTTTATACGATAGTTAGTAGGAAACTATTATTAATTTCAAGTTATTGCAGAGATGAAAGCAATGATAACTTAAATGACGGACTGACTGAACTTTGCATTTTTAAATAATTACTTATGGAGACGTAGATACAAAGATATGGTCACCTTTTACTTTATAGGCGTCTAAACAATAATTTTGAGTTTATTGGGACTGAAATCACATGGATCTCTAGTTGCAGGAAATCCCATCCTTATTTATGCTGTAAAATTCTTATGACCGGCTAAACTATCTAGCAGACTGGAAGCAATACGCACTTGTGATAACGAAGTCTACTCAAATCACTAATCATAGTGTGAACCACAGCAACAACAACACTAGTATGCCAAAGCCAGAAGCGAAGACAGACCGTTGACAACAGAATCCTTAGGTCCACAACAATAATCAAAACACTTAACGGTAGTATTTTAAATGACCTCGAAAAACACGAAATGCATTGATAAATTTCAAGAATCAGTAGTCGATTAGAGCCCAGGCTTCTCAAAGAGCGGAAATTATAAAAGGCACCAAAGTGTGTTGCAAGTGCAAAATGTAGTTATTCCCTAACTCTGAGCTAACTTTGAACAAACAAAGAACATGTACGGACCTAGACAGTCATTATTCCTTTTGGGAATGAGAAAATATTGCGGAAAAAGTTTGAAATCACAATAGAAGTCGAATGCATAATTAAAGAATTAGTGTGTGATGGGTGTGAACGGATTTGAATAAGTAATTCAGACAGGAATGAAAACTGCTGGGGAAGAAGTTAACTTCATTACTTGTAAATCAGTAGGAAAATAACATGTTATACATTGCATCAAAACTGTTTAGAAGGATCTGAAAAACAAATGGTAGCATCAATAGGATATCAATTACATTAAAGCTGATGAAGCATGGAATAAGAAATTAAAAAGCTAAACTTGTCGGTATTTATAGAATTATGGTCGAATAAGTCTGAGGTTGCAGACAAGTGAAAATGCGTCAGTGATCCTAGGTAATACTTTAGCAAGTACTTCTGGTTAGTGTGAGTGGTATCCAGCTACTTATACGAATGAATTAGCAGTGTACACAATCACGTGGGAAGTTTAGAGGGAACAGCAGAGGTTTGTCCATTGACAACACTTTACATTTATGAAAGTAAGTTAATATAAGGAAATGGATGACTGCCCATCGAGTCACAGATTTCACTAATAATAACCCACATCTTTTGAACCTTTTTGTGATGAACACTCGGAAATCACTTATGTTCTTCATTGCTTATTTATGGAGGTGTGCAGGCAAAACATTTATATGCACTAGACACAGTTCGCTATGATGACAATGGACAACTTTTTTAGTGAAGGGAGGCTGAAATCACCTACTTCAGACTATGAAATCTAGGAAACTGTGTATGGAAGCTTATGCACTATGATTTATAAAGAACTTAGTTAACTGCTGCGATCTCCATATGACTTACGCCTTAGATAATCCGCCAATTGTAAGAATAGTTAAGACAGTTGTTGCAGTTAGAATTAGAAGTCTATCACATCCCTTTGTGAGCAGTGGAAAGAAACAGACATTTTATTGGAATGTTATCATGTGAAACACTACAAGTAGACAATACCAAGGGGAATTTTAAAAAATAGGAAACACTAAAATGAGACCAATACACAACACAGTACTGCCATACATCATGGTTATACAACATGGAATTGAAAGAATTTCGGTAAATATGGCTACTGCAATCACACTCAAAATAAAGAACTCTATGAGAAGTAAACTGATTCAATTTCAAGCACGTAAAGGTGAACGAGAAGTAATGACTTTTCATACAAACTTTGTAACTACTCAGGTTAAAGTGAAATGGACATAGACCATCAGTGAAGCCCAGACTATTAGTGTATGAGAATGCACAAATCTCTAAAGAATTTGTCACTAGTGGTTCATGTTTATGCGAAGAACTTAATACTGGACACTGCTTTCAATAAGTAGAGATGGAAAAAAGGAATGCAGACTGAATACATACTCATACACTATCGTTCCTAGCACTTGCAATAAAGACCACTTAGAATAACTGTCATCAGTATGAAATATTTAAAATGACTACTTCCTTTTATAAATTTCTGTAAAGCAATCACAGTGTCGGATGAACTGAATTCAGTTTAATTTCGCGTGCTGCAATTATACCATATACTAAATTAGAAATTTGTGTACAATTTAATAATTTGAGATGTCATAATCAAATGATCAATAAAAGGTAAGTATTTTCAAATCTACAGGTTATATATATATACATGGGAACAAAAATGGTACAATCCATAACCTGATTACTGATTACGGACAAAAGTATAAATAGTTATTAAGATGAGAAGTCATACCCTAAATTCGATAATCACAAAATACAATAACTCAACATAACACTGACAAGTTGAGAATAACGTTTAACGTAGAGGAGAGGGCAGTTGAGATATGATACCTTAGTATAAAACAGGATCAACGACAAACTCAAAAACAAGACTGCTACATAATAAATTTAACGGATAGTGAAAATTGTTTAAGGATAGTAAGGAAGATGGAATAAATAGTAATAAAAATAGTAAGTAATGCAAGATGGATCAAAAAATCCTTCTGTGCACATAAATTAAGCTTCAGTCGTCAAACTGTTGATTCTTCTGCTTATTATAGTAATCTATTATTACTCTGTCTGTTCAGTCCATCCCACAAAAGTTATTGTTCTCACTTTACAAGAATTCATAAAGGGAACTAACAGTGTGAGATTTTTAAATTCTAGCTTCCCTGGAAATGCGGTCCCTGTCTTAGATTATCTAGTAACAATGCGTTGTAAGATCATTCGTGTACAAACCTGCACGATGTTTCTCAGGACTTGTCTAGGAGACAACATTTCTCCTTGACAGTTTTATTAACTATTACGTCCACAAGATCTGTCCTCTAACCAGATCATATTTCGAGACTGCTGATGATACATTGAGTCAAATGATTACTATATTCAAACCTATTCAATCACCTGTGAATATTTTATTTTACCACAAAGAATTTGTTAATTTCTATAGAACTACAGAGGAGCGTAAGCGCGTGAAAAAATTTATCCTGAAATTCCTGTAAAGAATGTCTTAAATATTTCAGACGTTCGCTTATGAAAACCTGAGTTAGAAGCACTATCTTCAGGATTTAAATTTCATATTCCTTGTAATAAATCAGACTGAATCTATCTTGAAACTCAGTTTAAGAATCTATTTAATCAGTTTTCTGATTCAAAGCCAAGATCTAATGAAAAAGAAGGCTAGCTGAAAGCCGGACTCGTGAATTTAACTGACCAATACGGCAATCGCCCAGACAATTCGAGAAAGCCACTGGGGAGTTAATAATAAATGACCAAATTGTCCTAATAAGACGTGATAAAGGTTCCACTTCGGTTGCGTTAAACTATATCTCGAAAATGCTAAGCTTATTAGGCGACAACAAACTCTTCTGACGTATCAAATGTAGCTGTTGGTGCACTTCTTAACAGTTTTTGGTACATTTTCAGGTATTACAGAGTGCCTCTCTCTCGTCTTACATGACTTTCCTGTTTCTAATGAGAACAACTTCGTCAAATACGCTGCTGATCTGACCGTCTCACTTCCTGTCATGTTACAATGTGTCACCAGGAGGATTTTATTTTTCAGTTTATTCGTATATATACTATTGCGCATCGAGCTGCACTGCAATTCCACATGTAGTAAAAGATTATGAATACCTTGCTCTTCTCTTCTGTATAACAAAGTTACTTCACAAGAATCGCTATATTAAGCTCAGTAAGGACAAATATAAATTTCTCCACTTCAGTGTTGTGAGTTAATTTGTGAACTGTGTAGGCCCCTAAAGTAATGCATTTGGCGTGCATGCTGCATAGTGAAATCAGGAGTGTCCATGTTGTACTGAATCTTCTGCGCTTTCTGTATGGGTTCGATGTTCATCAAGTGACCATTTAACAACTACTGAGTGTTGCATGTGATCCAGCTAAAACTATAACTGATAATTCCAAGGATTTCTGTCGTTTTCATTGGCAGCGGTTCACAGCCTATTGAGTTTACACAACTACAATGCCCATTTATCACTTTACTGAGGAGACATTAACTATGATTCGAGAAAAGTAGTACGTCAGTATGTGAATTTCATGAATCTGTAGATTGCATTCCATTCACTTAATACTGAAACTAAACTATGAGGGAACTGATATTTCCAAGAAGGATATAATACAAGGCTCATTTCTACAACTGCCGTCCTTATTTTAGTTCACTTTCATCATACATGTATTAACAGAATTGTCTGACACTCACTTCAGGGACTAAAATACTCATGCATATGAATGAAGCTGTATCGTTCACAAGATGCTTGTATCAAAGAGGGCACTGAAACATAAACTAAGTGTAACATGAAATACCTTGCAATTGTTATATCCTCTGGTCTTTCTTGGTCACTCTATATCTTGTCGATTTCTGTAATGTAATCTTTACAACTGTTTCGAATATTACTTCATAAAATTAGATACAATAATGTACGAGATGCCGCAAATTCAACACTGTAACATTAATACTATTTTCGAACAAAGCAGATTATTATTACTGTTGCACCTCGCTGCAGTATTAATCTGCTTATACCCTTATTATTGCCGTATCCTAAGTATTGCACTCATTTTCTCATTTCCTTGCACTGTGTAAATAGGGTGCAACGAAGAAGTAACAGTGAACTATAAGTAAGCAACGCTGACTCAAGAAATGGTAGCAGTGGAAAGAAATGAAATGAGTTGAAGACTTGGTAATAATACTAGTAATCTCCTTTTTTCCAAAACAGTACTTGACTTATTTACCTATGCATTTTAACGTGTCTTCTAATTATCTTATATTTGTCTTTGTAGACATTGCCTTAGATGCCGTTGTACGCATCGTCTGGAAGCAGCCTTTAATTTCATCTACCTTCCTCAAAGTTTGTCGTACGAAATGTCGAAATTTTACTGACTGGATAGCGCTACAATTGGTGTTTATGTTACTTATGCAGCGATACCCAAGACTAGACACGTTATAGCAACGTATGCCTGTAATAACGTTAACTACACAGTAAATACAATGCAAATTACAAAAACTAGTCATTATCTTTTCATTGCGTACTTACAAGAAAAAAAGTTTACCTTACTTCTTATACTATGTACTGAAGATTCCGCCTAGTACTCACTTCTAAAATGCTTTCTACTATATTCGTAAATGACTCTTAAACTTTTGTCACATGAAACGGTAAAACAGAAGGCGTATACAGTTTAGAAGTTAGGGTATATTTGCATTTATTGACACAAAATGTATGTACATCTTCCATTTTAGACAAGAAAATTCCCCAAGTAATTCTGAGTTGCTCGCAGTGCAAAAATAGTGTATTCATTACTATAATTATCCTGCATAACTGCGAAGCTTCTGTTCAATTGCCTGCGAAGTTGCAGTATCTCGCTGCAGGGTTTCTTTACTGAACTTTTACACGGCACACTACTTGGTAGCAACGAATCCTGCCAAAACCATATGCGACACAGGCGAATTACTTTGTCAACTAAAAGTATTAATTTAAATATTAGTGAGAGTTTGATTTACCTGTAAACTGAGGAATTCGAATGTGACACAGTAGCATATGCCGGCAAGGTATTCTTTGTGCCCTAAAAATTCTGCAGGTACAAGTTGAATTGGTATAATCCACTTGGTGCAGGTATATGCCGTCATTTATCATAGCCATATCATCAATATACAACTCTATGCTCATCCGACGATTACGGCTATAGTCCTTGGCAATTAACTTAGCGGCATACGGGAGTGAAGTTTCGTAATATCGGCATAACTGGTTCTGGTGCGTGGTACTAATGAATCCGACAACTTTCGACGATGACTTCAACACCCCGACGCTTTTCTGTGTGTACACACCATTTATACGTCTTGTACATACATACGTGTAGGGGATCTCTTCTGTGGAGATATCGTTTTAGGTGACTGTGAGAGCTTTCAACTCTATTGTTGGTACTATTAAACAGCCACAAAGTATTCGGCATATATGCCGCAGCCCACGTCTCCTTCTTAGGCACCCAGTAATGCTTGACATAATTCCATACCCTCCGATCAACCGTCCTAATGACACTAAGGTAGTGATGAAATCTAAACGGTTAGAAATCAATGCATTTACCTTTCAGGTGTGGCAGCTTTAACAAGACGATATAAAAACCTGCGTACAAAAGGATTTCGAGTCTAAATGCATCAAGTATTAATTAAATTCACCTCACCTTCCTGCTGAAAGCCCGGCATACATGAAATGCACAGATGACGATTTTCGCCTGAATGCGACTATTACGCACGGCGGATATGTCACAGTTGGCCGAATCCATTATGAAAGTTTCTGTAATGGACGTATTCTGCATTATTCTTTGGAAGTGTTCCAAGATCCAAGCTATATCGCATGACCTTTCACGTCTCGTCCATGCCAAAAGAACAGGCCTGCCATGACCCATATTGTCTGTTACCACCAACTGAAACAGAGAATTTCTGATTAAGAATTGTCAACCGTTTCACGTACAACCTACCCGTCCTTATTGGTATTGTATGTTGAGTCAATACACACCACCTCTCCATATTTCCGATATAACTGCACCTGTGATTCCAGGGCGAAGCAAATTCTGCTGGTTATCCCTGTATTCGATTCTACGTATTCAACCACCTGACCGCTTTGCCTTATTATGCGCATAACATCTGATCACAAAGGCATGGCTTCCAAAATAACTTTAAACTACATCACTTACCTGGTCTCACATCCTTACGTAAATTATACACATCTGTGCTCTGTATAAGGTCACAAGATTCCGTCGTCAAAATTTTACTAAAATTCTCTTCAGCATATTCTAAAACATCACCAACCTCAGATGCAGTCTTCACAACAGGTGCAATATTCTCTTTTTCATCCCCGGACAGGCGTCTAAAATATGGATCACCTATCATACGACTTTGTTCACATTTGTGATTGTGAACTGTTCTCGCGGAACAAATGATAAACTCGTTCTCCTTGTAGCGTATACGAAAGCCAGATTGGCAACCGGTGTATTTTGCACTGCAGAAATAAATAATAGAATTCTTACGGTTTGACGCGTAAACCTAAACCTCTAGATTTTCGCTTCATGCCATATGTACAACGAAAGACTACTAGTTTGTACTTCAACTCCTCAGATTCATGGTTCCGTATGCACTTTTTGATTACATAATGTGTATGAGTTGCCTAGGAATACTCTGTAATACATATATATATCGTACTGATTCCAGCTGACTTAGAGCATCTTCTACTTGAACCCAACTGGTATACCGGTGACTAAGCATAATTCCGTCAAAAAGTTTTTTGATATCCACTGATATAGGAAGGGCAGGTTGGTTGCCATTGTCTCCAGCTGCCAATGCGTTCATTGGGTAGCACTGTAAATGAAAAGAGAAGCTTTTGAATTAAAAATTCACGAATAGCCAACAAAGTACAATAAGCAACTTGAAAGTGACATTGAATTGGAAACTAAAGCGGAAAAAAAATATAAATTCATTACCACAATTACCGTTTTGGAAAGTTCCTGATTATTGCCACATTTACTGAAACACTCGTGAACGACAACTTTAGACACAAGTGATAAAAAGAAGCTCTGCAGAAATCATTGAGACGCCACAAACAGGAGTTAACACCAAGGATTTTAGGTGCACCCTATCATTTTTACATGTAACACATTCTCAAGCATCCTCCTGCACGATAACTGCCTTTAGGCTTAGAGACAGCTTTTGACGACTATTTTTAACAAAATCAACACAGTTCAAGCCAAATAAAAACCCGAATCACGTCAAATGCAGCTACCTAGATCAAACGAAACAAATCAGCCAAACTGAAATCAATTAGACCGCGCTAGTTTCCTCAAGGTAAAGTTGGAGGCGCCACTTCAAACAGGAGACATGCCATATCAACGCCTGTTTTGTGTTTCCTCTCTCTTCCAATCTCCGTGTGATACATACAAAGTATGTAAGGTACTGGATTTACTGCAGGATGGCTGTGCAATAACAGCTTTTGTAAGGGCGCACACTACGTGACTTGTAAGTATTGACGACAAAATCGAAATCAAAAAGATCCAGTTATTTAGGAAAGCGCTTGGATGAGCAGTATAATTATCTAAAATAAAAGGTTAAAGTTATCAAGGGAAAAGATTTTTGAAATGATCTGGCTACTATGGTTGAACTAGAGACGTAGAGCCTATGGGTAATAATAGCATCAGAGAGGACCGCCGAATTTCGTCCGAGACTGTACCTATTAAAATGAAACCCAGAGTACGCGAAGCATTCGCAGCGTGCAGGATATCTACTTATTTGATATTAAGTTGTCAGTTTGATGTACTAATCTTGTCTACAGCTTTGTTTTGGTGTCAGGAAGGGTGCAGTGCTAGATATCCTCTTAAGGAGATTAGTGGGACAGTGGAAACCTTCGACACTGGGAGGCAACATTTAGAAGGGCCCTTAGTGCCTTATCCGAAGGTACATTGGTGGTTCAGAACTAGCGCAGCTAAGGCGAAATGACATATTGTCAGCATCAGATGTATTACCTTACGATTCAAGATTGTAAGTCTAGTTCCAGGTTTGGTTTTTGGGGGTCTCCTGATCTTGAACATGCTGGAGGCAGTGACTCCTCCCAGGCAAAAGCTGCTTTGATACGATCAACACGTACTATATCCTGTCATTCTGCTCGACCACTGAGGAAACATTCCTTCTACCACTAACGACTTAAACATCCATCGTAGGAAGCTTGTGAGGGTTTACTGACTGCACACATAGGCACAAGAATGTGTGTGCAGTCCTAAGTTGAGCATTTAACGGTAAATTCACGCCATGCACACGGGCTGAAGTTGGCTGAAGCTGAGGTACATATAATGCCCTAGATTCTAGGGATAGCTACTGACATCAGAGGAGTTCGGTTAGCCGCAATCTGAAGAAGAAATTCCGCGGTGGTCCATGTAGTTCCATGAACCAGCCCTTCTAAAATGCACCAAATCGGATGCTGAGAAATGCTAGAGGGGGAGAGTTTGTCCATCAGGCGTCGTCAACAGCCAATTGGCGATGAAACGCTCCGCCAGTCCATTAGCTGAATAGCAGTATGTCGAAGTTCGAATGTATTTGCACCCCAGTAGTTCTTAAAACTTCATCACTAAAGATCCAAATTGTTGCCCACGGTCAGTTGCCACCTTGGAAGGGCATCCAAATTGTGCAACCTATCTTTGATTGGACAGTCGGCAGATTGTTGCAGTTGTTGCGTTGGTCATAGGAATTGCTTCCGGTCAGAGTAAGGAGATCCACATAGGCAAAAATGTACGATTAGCCATTTGAAGCAGGTAGCAAACTGAAGTATCTGGATGAAAGTGGCTAAATGGTACAGCACATATAGTGAATGGGCCGATTGAACTAACGTCGTGTTTATGTATTCTCAAATACTGTATGCAAAAACGTGAATGTTTACGCACAACATGGTTAATGCTGCGAAGATCTGATGGATGTGGCTCATCCAAATGCATTTGCCATCGATTGTGTTGGACGGTCCCTAGAAATGCACATAATTGATGTGGGTCAAGCGCGTATGTCCTTGGTTACCTTTTTGAGTACTTTAAGGGAACGTACAGTGCTACCACTACCTCATTTGGAATGCCTGAAAAGATTCAAAGAGTGCAACCAGAAACGAGGTGAATCCACCAACCAGTTCGTCTTGCGTCCTCGAAAAGTCACTCGTCAAGCCAAGAAGGACAAGTCGTATTCAGAAGTTGAAGACGCTGTCTTTTGCAAGTTCCCGCGGGGTGTCGACTTTGTTGCAAGAAGGACTTCAACTTGCACACTTCAGTATCTATGGAGGAAGCCGAAAACAGGGCACGCTTACTGGAAAGTTTCGAAAAGCCGGGAACTACATTCTCACAGACCAACGCAGTAGGATATCGTCACAGGTCTACAGAATTCGCACAGAGGCCTATACCATAGTGGAAGGGACATCAGCGGTCACAATCTACTTCACAAAACGATTGCTACTACTTTAGGCAGTTTGGCAAGCTTCCTAGGAGTTTTGGCCACAACACAGGTGAGTCACATGTTGATATAAACTGTGTTCCTATGGTTAACCTAATCGGCGTTACCTCCTCCCTGAAAGCTGCAGGATTTATAGGTGAAAAAGTGTGTAATGTTAGTTGAATCCGGAGCAGCTTGTTCTGTCATAGATTCCCCATGTGTCCCTGAGACTTTTAGGCCCACAATAGGGACTCACTAGTTGCGGCCTACGACAGCCAATGGAGATTGCATGCAATCCCAGAGAGTGGTCCTACTTCTTAAATTAGGGACACTGTCCCTTCAGCCCTCTACCATCGTGTCTACTCAGGCTCCATAGCAAGTGATCCTGAGAGTCGACCTCCTAGAAAAGCTGTCTGGGATAACAGATTGTAGTCAGAAGACCCTTATACTGAATGACGGTCTCATTCCATTCATTATAGGGAATGACCTAGAGCAAGGCAGCTTAGGCGTGCAGGACGATGTTAGGATCCAGAAACAGGGAATGCTAACTATTATAGAACCCATACCTACGGAAACAACAGCCAACTTCAGTAAAATGTTCGACGGTTATATGGACTGCTTTGACTAGGATGGAAAAAACCCAGAGGGGAACAAAACTGGTCCATCACCACATAGAAACAGGCAATGTCTCACCTTGTAGACAGCCTGCTCAGCGAGTACCTGTACATCACCAGAAGAAGCTGAATAAGTTAGTTGATGAACTGTTAGAGAAGAATGTCTTCAAACCCTCCGTATCTCCATGGGCTTCCAAAGTAGTTTTAGTCAGGAAATAGAATGGAATACTTCGGTTATGTGTACATTATCGTGAGTTGAAACGGTCGATTAGGCGAGATTGTTTTCCCCTGCCACATACAGATCACACTTTTGATGCCCCAAAGAGAACAAGTTGGTTTAACACCCTAAACTTAGCATCGGGATATTGCCAGGTAGAAGGACACCCAGAGGACAGGCAAAATCAGCGTTTATTGTGCAATCAGAGCTGTGTGAGTTTGAAATAATACCGTTCGGGTCAGTAAATGCCCCAGTGACATTTCAACGCCTCATGCAAACGGTCCTGAGTGACTGTATACCAGGTAAGTGTTCGGTATATCTCGATGACATTATCATACATAGTAAGACTACCAATCAAGAAGCTATTGCTCAACGAATCTGTCCAAGAAAGTGGAGATAGACCGGACATAGATTGAGCAGACAAACGAAAGATAGCGCATGCCAGTCCCTGGAGTGGAACCCGGATGGGAAATGACGGATTTGGCTTTATTTCAAGGGTCACATGGAGGAGGTCGTGAGAGGAGTAGATGAAAGCTTTTAGGCAATCGTGAGGCCGGATAAAGGTGACCACAGTGAAATGGACGAATTGGAGATGTGCTGTCGAATCCCTATATTCCACTAGGAACCAAAGGGAACAATAGAAAAATAATAATAATAATTCGACAAATATATTTTCAAAATGTAATTTTCACATATAAAATGATTCCCTATATTTTTGTTTTATTTCAAAATAATAATCATTTTTGGTGAAAAACATTATACATGTGGGATAAAAAATAGAAGTCATAAACATAGTGACTAAAAAATTTGAAGAAACAACATTTGAAAACTCAATAAATCTTTAATTTTTACAAATGAGTGTTGTAAAAGAAAATTATCAGTTGAAAATTATGTGTAATACTTAAAAGCTATAGACAGAAATGTAAGAAGTGCTATAGGAGTCAGTGATACGCCAATTGAATGACCTTTACATATGAAATTGTATCGAAAATCAGGGCCATCTGTGGAAAAATAAGAAAACAGACACTAGTTTTGTTATCTCGTTAAAAAAAAACAAGCATTTACCTACACAAGTTCGTAAGCAAATTACTCAGAGCAGTGAATAACATTCAAATGGTCTTTTATTTTCGAAAAAAACATTAGAAATATTAATCTCACTCTACTAATTATAAGAGAAAGCCGGAATGATAATTTACTAGGTTATAACATTATTATTTACATCATATTCTACAAAACCAAATGGATTTAAAATCACTTTACGGTAGGGAAAAATAAATATATTCTGCCTATTATTGTTGTTGCAACAGCATTGTGCAATTTGCTTTTTAGTTATGAGATGAAATGAAATTCAATCAGTAATAAGATTTTGTTAGAGACCAACATTTCGATGAACCTAATAAATGGATCACTTCTTAGTTATACCTGACAAGTGGAATAAAGTAGTAGTCTGTTTATAACTTGAAAGGCATAAATGTTCAGAATAATCTATGTTACTATCCAAAATGGTATGTGTATAAATGATTTAAAGAACCAGTTCAGTGAAACGTACGATGAAACTTAATATCATCCATTAGGCAATTTATGGGCTGTAAAACAGAAGATATATATATAGTGTTCGGAATCTCGAAAGTAGTTTGTAAAGGTTCAACCTTTTTATACCCTATGTAAAACTTCTCAAAGGCGTCGTTTATCTTGCTTAAATAGCGCACAACTATGTTATATAGTGTCAATCTCTTGGAAATACAATTTTCAACCTTTTAACAGTAGTGTTCTGAAAAATTATGAGTCTCTTTTTTAGTCTAACGGCATCTGTTTCTGATTAGGACTAAGAAGATGCAAAATCTGAATTCTGTATTTCCCACTGATTTTCTTCAGTCATATTAATGATGCATTGTCATTTTGCTCAGCAAAATAACACACTTTATCACTATTCGGCATACATCAGGAAGTAGGTGTCATAATAGTGAATACTGAGATTTTTGCACTCAGTTATAACTGTCTCATATTACTGACAAAAATAAAAAAATGCCAAGTGAAAGAGACGCCTTGTAGTTATTAAAATAATCTTCACAGTCTATTCTCTTGATGTGGTAGAACGGAATGAAGTCACATATAACACAAATGAAATTGAATAACCTTTAAAAAGGACTTCGGTAACTTTCCGCCCACTATTATTCATATAGAAAAGCTTAGCTAGGACACTAGTTAGTAATAAGTGTAGTGTGTGTAGTCCTTTGTTTGGTGTAGACTGAATTCTAGTGAGATTAAGGCTAAAATAAAGTTTGTTTAGTTAAGCTGAGTATATTATTACAAAGATTCATCAACTCCACGGATCAGCCGATGTTTTTATAGTTGTGATTACAAAGCAACGTTTATAAAGTGGTCAGTGAGTTGTTACCATGGTGTATACATCAATCATGTTGTATGAAGCTTTTAGCTAAGTGGATGTGAACAAATTAACTTTAACAAAGAAAATAGGTTTTGAGTTTTTTAGCCATTGCATTGTAGTCAGTGCAAATTAATTCGTTAATTCTTACCCCAAGTTGCTCCAGGAATGCACTTCTCTTTGGCAATAATCTGGAACTGATTAACTGGTGAACTCATTGTGCCAACACCACCACGACTGTAACCATACACACGTAAGTTGTATCTGACATCAGTTTTTAAATCAGTAACAAAACCAAAAGTTTTCAGTCCAACATCAACATCTTTAAACGTTTGTTTAAACTGAGAACCAGTTGGCCAGTAACGAATACAGTAGCCCTCCACTGATTCTTCATTTGGTCTAGCCTGAATTCCTACCCATGAAACACGGATAGTATTAGGTATACCAGTTGCGTTTAAAGTAACCATAGTGGGAAATTCTCTTGGAGCTGTTTTAAATGTTGTTTGTTCTGTAAAACTTGATTCAGGTCCATCTCCCGCACTATTAAATATCTTTTGAGAAGAAGAAAACGAGAATTGGGCGAATTGAATTCTTGGTGAATTTAAAAAAAAATTTCGTTGGAATAATAAAATACGTACATGGAAGTTATTAGATTTCAGTGAACGTAATATGGTAATTAAGAAGATACTCTGTTTATTTTTTCTCTGCGGTTTACGGAATTATTAGCCACTTTCAGCCTATACCATTTTATACTCCAAGGCACAGGAGTTAAAATAATAATAATAATAGTAATAATAATAAAGAATGAGTAATAATGAACAGCAAAAAGGCATTTGGCTGAAATTCGGAGCACACTGTATTCGATTTCCGGCACAAAATATGCCTGGTTTACTACAGCACTTTCTTGTCAAATATTATTTGTTTAAGTTATTCTGTTTTTTCCTTTGGGTGATTCCTACTAGACTGAAGTGCTCGATCTCCACTGACATGTCAGTTATTAGTACAGGTTTTCCAAAGATTTCTGAAAAATAATGTGATGCTATTTGATTGATGAAGGCTAGCAGTGGAATTAAGAATGCACATCTCGTCCCTTTTGGGATACGTTAGGTGAAGGTACCTTTACGCCCATTTCGTGGTTGTATTCCCACTGAGGCTGTAGATAGCGAGTCCCAGATAGGACAGAATGCGCATCCTGGACTCCACTACTAGCCGCCAACAATCAGGTAACTTCTTGGCATGTAAATGTTTGAAAGTTATTTAGAGAAGTTAACAAACAATATGCAATGTCAGTTTTGGTCACATTGTCACTTACGGATTTATTGGTTACACTATAGAGAAGGTTGTGCATAATCCTTCATTAGTCTTAGATTTTCAACTAACCTGATACAGTAGAAACTATGACAAACTTTAAGTAGAATATACATATATATACTTTTCAATCATTTAACAATTAGATTTGACGAATAAGCCTATACACAGATTATTCCAATAAATACTACCAATTGTCACTCTTTAGTTTCAGTATTTAAGTGATCTCCTACAATCTAGCGGATAAAATGGATGTAATCATCTGCACCTCATACTTTATGTATAGTAAGAGATGCCTTCATCCAGAAATTTTGGTGTTACCTTCTTTCCTTTAGTGCTGTCAGTATCGAACATGGTAGTGACATATATTTGTAACAAATGGAAAACATTTCTAAATGTTAGGCTAGAGCATGATGTAGTGGTACTCTGATACTTCACAATGATAATTCAATCATTCTACCGTTATTTGCAGATATCATTAGGAAACAGATATCAAGAACTACTTGATGCAAATGTTCCAAGCAGTGAGAACCAATAAACTGTAATAAAAAAAGTTATGCTAATAAAAATTCAGTTAGTGAGTTTTCATTCTGTCAGAACAAATAAACAGACTGCTTGAATATTACACAGAATAGCGATTTCCTTCAATAGTTCATTGGGTAGTTGGTCGGTGCAATAAATTGCAGGAAATATAAACCTGAATGAAAATTTTATTGCTAAGATATTAGTTACATATGCGTAACTTGACTTTACATAAGAAAATGAGCTAATATTGAGCTTCCTCATAACCAGTGATCCATCGTTTACTGTCAACATTAAAGGTTATTGAATACAAAATACTGATATCGATTGATGAGATGTTTTTATGACAAGCAGTAAAAGTGTATTTCATTCAGGCAAAGATTTATATATGTATATACATACATATATAGTTTGAAACTTTCTGAAATGTAAAAATGAACTAGAGAAGTTTGATATAAAAATATTTTTTACCTGAACAGCAATGCAATAATATGTATCAGCATCAAGTCCAATAATTAAGCCTTCTGTCACATCGCCATGAACAGTTTGACGTTGACCAAGCTGATATCTCGCGCGATCCGACTCAAGAGAGCGACAGTCAGATATGCGTGGCCAATATAAAATCCTATAACCCCAAGTAGGTCCTTCACCTTCCGATGGAAGAGGTGGGTTCCACCAAACTCGAATAGCTGAGCAGTTAGCCGCTCCAGCGGTTACACCACTTGGTGCGTTTGTTGGTACACGGGCAGCAGACATAATGGTTACTGGTTCTGTCAAAGGACCAGCACCCTGATATTCAATACCAAAACAAGCAAACAAATAAGTCAAAGTTAAGCCAAATTCCACGGAAGATTCCACTTATGAACACAAACTAATCTAAGAGTCGTAAAAATATCAGGAGCGATAGTTATGTACACGCCTAAGAAGTCTGATTATGAGTAACGTAACCATGGTTTGCATAATGGGTAAGTATGAGATGAAACATATGGAAATCTAGTGATTACATCCGGAAGGAAAATAGAACATTGGGAAATTCTCAAAGGACTACGGATAGTAATGTATACCACACATTTATGAGTAAGTGACGAGTTACGTAATCCAATGGATTTAATGCAATCATTGTGGGATCAAAATGTACAGTGTAAGACTTCTATAGACACTTTTTTCAACCTTTTACTTTCATTTGTACAGACTTTTCATAACATTTAAGATCTAAAAAGATTTAAGATCTAAAAAAGTGAAAGACTATAGAGAAAGGTCTATTGCCACTCTATGGCCAATGCAGATTTACCGTGATTTGGTGGAACTATATGTCCCATTTATTCCTTCCTGTTTAGTTTTGCCATAGTGTAACAGATACTTATTTTAAAACTAGAACAAAACAAGAAGTTGAGAAGGATCCAGCGAATAACAAAAAACAGCCTCATCTGATCCTGCTAAATTTGTCCCTATTGCTCTGTTCACATTAATCAATATGAAGAATTATATGGCATATTAATTTGTGTTGTCAAGAAACTGTATTGGTACGATTTCAGCCGCTAACTTTAGAAATTTTAAAAGTGCATATGATGACAGTAGATGACTGGCTATATTTAA
Source organism: Trichobilharzia szidati (assembly GCA_944472155.2). Classification (NCBI taxonomy): domain Eukaryota; kingdom Metazoa; phylum Platyhelminthes; class Trematoda; order Strigeidida; family Schistosomatidae; genus Trichobilharzia; species Trichobilharzia szidati. The sequence goes on along the minus strand of OX235279.1, from coordinate 132,505,988 downwards.
TAGTCACTGGACAGTTGATTGTGAAGGTCAGAAAAGACTTCTTTGAGAGATAATTGGTGTAAGTCTACGATAACTTATCATTTGCCAGTCGAATTCTAAGAAGCAGCTGCTTATGCCAACAGGTATTTTCATTATTATTTTTACACTATCCAGTTCTGTTGCTTAAACGCTTTGAATATTTTTACTACATCTTATTGAATATGTCTGCTGTATCTTCGGTACTTTTTATCAGTTGTATTCTAGTATGATAAATTTCATTTATTGAACATTATTCATTTGATATCAGGCATGTTTGTTAAACTTCCAAAATAACATTGTACTTTTCACTAGAATTAGTAATGGTGATGCTGTTTACCGTAATAATGAAATGCTAATGAAATCCTGTAGCCAATCAAATCCTTACAAACCAACTCTTGAAAATGCTAAATAACTGAAGTCAGGGCGTATGTCTTGACGAATCAAAATCAGTCAGAGAATCACTGAAAACTAAGGAACACTTGATAGCTGTCTGGTACAGGTTTTGAACTTTTAAATGATCTGCACGCATGGCCCCATGAGAGGCCCTCAGGTTAAGAGGCGAACCCGTTGACCACTGGGCCACCGGGCTGGTACTCACTGTCTCATGAATTTGAACTTCACTCAGTTCACGTGATACAGAGCCACCGCCAACCAAAACCATCAGGATTTAACCACAAAACTTACTTTACTATTAACTGCTTGCAGTCTGACATCATATGGTTTGTAGTATAGATTGTCACTAAGCGTTAAAGTATACTGCATATGCTTCCCATCATCTGCCATTTTAGCGGTCCATAAATCATGAGTAGAATATTCATTGTTTCCTTTAGCTCTAATATGAGCTCTATAGTGAAAATTCGGTCCATTTTCATTAACTCGTGATAAAGGAATCCATCTGAATACTAAAGTTCCGTGTTTACCTCCACCACCTGATACATTCTGAGGCATAAGAGTAGGGACTGTTGGCAGTGTAGTAAACGATAAACTAGGCGGACTAGGATCACCTAATCCTAAAGCATTTCCTGCTCGAACACGTACCCTATAGGCCATGTTAGCAGCCAAATTATTGATGAAAGTCATTCGTCGATCTATAAGATATAAACAAATGGAAAAAATCATTAGTAGTAGTAGTAGTCCAGAAATACATAGGAAGTTATAGTGATTAATTAAGTTAGTTTATAAACAACTGTAAAGGTAGCTGACTTAATTTCCATATTTGAATAAAAGTAAGCAGCACTGTTATCAAATACCATGGGATTCTACAAATGACAAATTGCCGTTAACACGTTGGCAAACACGTAAAGCAGCTGTTATTTGATTACTTTCATAGTGAGTGTAATCTTGGCATTACATCCACTCTGAAATGCATCATGAAATTTAGTTATTCAGCGTGCTAGTGCTGTAAGTTACAATTGGTTTTTCTCAGAAAAGTGGGTAGTTTTCGAGACTACAAACTGACCGCAATGAGTTAGCGATTTGTTAAACAGTCACGGGGACACTTCGATTATCTAAAATAATACTTCTAACACACAATATCGGATGATATTAACGAGATATGAGCTGAAAATGAGTTCTGACGGTTGACTACACTAGTAATATTGTCAGATAATTCAAATGCATTAAAACAAATGTGTCCACACATTAGTTCACTCGTACATGTGCTATACCATCAGCAACTTTGTGATACTATATCACTATCAATGTCTGTCATATGATTACGGACAATAAACTGTGCTCAAAACAACACTATATGACTTCTTTTAGTTTTGTTACATTTTTTGAGGTGAATGGTTTAATTGCGAAGCCTGCATTGTCCTTCTGAACAACATCTTCAGCACTAACTTCATTGTGTTCTATGCGAAAAGTAGGCAGTTAAATTGACAAGTTCATAGATACTACAGTTTGGGATGTTATACAAAATGCGTCCGTTGACATTGTAGTGAATTATGGCAGTATAAAAAGACGCTTGCCAGAAGTCAAATCAAACACAACTGAGGGGTGAATAATTTTAAAGATTATTGGTCTGTCAGTTTAGTTTTAGGAGATTTACAGTTGTATGGCAAAAACTGTGAAGATAATGTAAATGTACATCATTCATCCCCATATTATTGTTATTGTTAGTGTTAATATCCCCTTGGATTTCAAGTGGAATGTAGGGTCTCAACAGCACATTTCCATTTTTTCTGTTCTCCATAGTCCTTTCCAGCTGGCCCCACGATTGCCCATAAGTTTACATCTCCTCCTATCACGACCTTTTCCCTGTCACTCTCGGAAACCCAACTCGTCATTTCTTTTTCTAGCTGCATTCGGAGGCCTGGTGAGTGGTATCATTCGATGATCCCCTCAGCGTATGCCCAGTCCATCTGCATTTCCTTTTACGTATTCGTTGAGCAAAAGGTTCATGATGGGTTCATTCGTCCACACAACGGAAATAAAATTATGTTTGCTTGATAACAATGTATACAACTAAGAAATCCATTGGAACCAAACCAAAAACACTTTTGCGATCTACAATCGATCCGCTAAACTGCCTAATTGAGTCATTCACAAATTAGAAATCGTCGTGATTAAAACTAAAATGATGTTAAATAAAATACTCACTACTCAAATAGCGAAATAATCAACACCATGCAGTAACATACGCTGTAACAGAAACAGTCAAAGCCAACATACAAACATTACTATTTTCAGAGCAATTTCCAATCATGACCGACTGCTTTTGTTTTATGATAAGTAGGCGAAGATCAAGTTCACAAACGCATGCAAAAATGTATTCACCTGAAGGTTTAAGTAACCTTGTACTTTGTATACTTATATTAGAAGCCATAACTGTCCACTGATTCGGTGGATCGTACATAGCGTTGGCTTCAATTTGAAAATATGAAATTGGAAATAAATGTGTTGATCCAACAGCCCAGCTCACATTGACACGATCCACTCCAACTTGTGGGTCAACAACAACGCCTGAAATTAGTTAATATAAGTTAAGATGTTTTGTTAAATGTAATTAATAGATGGATATGTGCAATGAAATTGTAGTTTAGTCTAACACTTCACCTAATGTCTTAAAGGATTTAGCAAATGTCAAATCGAAATGGGATATGATCTTGTTTATTAGAAGAGCTAAATGTAGTGGTGATAACTTGTTTAGAAAGTCGTTGGATGATTTGCAAACATTTGTGTGTAAAAGAAAAAGTGATGGATTCTCTGGAACAATTTGATTTGAAGACTAACCAATACGCACTTAGAGTGCTCTTTTTCTGACACCTATACAACGTCTACTGAATCTGAATCAAATTCTAAATTCTGACTTCCATATTTCAGGCTGTCAGGTGAGCCGACAAAGACAAAGCATTCATCATGAATTGAGCACCAGCACGAGTAAATTTTTCACATTCAAGTGTTATGACACGAGAATGATACCTTTCGGGTAAATTAATAATTAGTTTTCGGTAATTTCCCAGCTAAAAATTAGTGACGACATCTACGTTGGTATCCTAATGATCCGCAAATCTAAATACACAGTAATTATTTTCAATAGCACTATACCCTTCTTTGTTATTCGTGGAATAGGAAATATGCTGTAACATTGAAAAAATGTTATGAATGCTTATGAATCATACCTCATAACATTATATGAATACTGTTAAAGCTTATTCAACTCAGAGCATTTCACAGCTCAGGTGCTATTTAGAATATTAACATACAATCTTCAGTTGACTCATTATTCAAAGGTTTCATAATTTCCTCTGTTAGTTAATGGGAATAAATTTACCAGTTTTTATCGATGTATGGTTTCACTGATGTTGTGTTTAATATGAACTCCACTTGATTTTTTGTTAATAGGTATCAACTCCTAAATGTATGCTACACCTACTTTAGAACTCAAATGTCGAATGGATTTTTAGCGCTGTGTATGTTTGTTGGGGGAGGTTAAAACCCAGTAGCCATGATGTTTTAGACTCCTTTCAAGAAGCCTGTATGTCAACAAAGGTCAATGAATTTAATCCCATAATTTGACAAAAGAAGGGACTGAAATTTTCACGTCACACTGATAAGTGTTTAACGCTGGATTCAAGACTTTGTTGGAATATATATACATATATATATGTATTAATTGCCACTGGGAAATATCCGAATGTCTAAGCTGACGAAAACAGGTTTTCTGAAGTTCACTTCTAGACACCACCATATTTCATTCAATCTCTTTCACCTAAATTATTGTGAATAGATGACAAATTTGTTTTTGCTTTCATTTTACTTGACAAGTTAGTGAAAGCTTTCTTTGAATCAATTTATAATGAAGGGAGGTAATAGGCTGTTTGTTGAATGATACTCTCTTGTAGGTATGTATGAACACAAACAACTTTAAGCGAATAATTCGGGTGTACTGGTTGAAGTGTTTTTCAAGTAGGTTTTCTTTGCAACATGTATGACATTCAATGATATTGAAGTCTGCATGCACATTAAGACTTAAAAGTTTCGCATTTTAAATGCTAGATTCACATTATAGACTTTACTTCAGAAAACACTTCGGAGAACATCTTTTATAGAATAAACATGTTTTTTGAACTTATATCAAATATTTAAATATATAATATATTTATATATGCTTACCACCACATGGTCCGGGAGGTCCTGCAACCCTAACTACTCCACTTGAAGATTGTGAATTCAAAGGGGTTTCAGCTACACAGGTGTAATTTCCAGAATTTTCAAACTGAATATTAACCACCTTCAGTGTTCCAAAATAATTTCCATATGGTCTGTAGAGTTGGGCAAGTTCATAACGTCTGGCATCCAAGTCTAATCGATCGAACCTAAGATATACGCCCTAATAGTCAAAATGAAAATAATAACATACCAGTACACTGAAAGTTATCAAAGTGATTAAAGTAATCAGTATGAATTGACTTTTAAATAAATTTATCAGAGGATATTACTATTGATTAACCATTTTCTTGAATTGAATAAGGTTTCCATGAATTTCTTGATGCTGTTTATCTCACTGTTTATTCGGAAGGTGGTAATATACCACATATATTATTCGGTAGCAGGTACAAGCTCACAGTTTCGCTTGCTTCCTTGATATCAGACTCAAATTGTGGTCCAATTATTTTGGGTTTCTGAAAAAAAACAGTAGTAAACTTTCACCTTCAGTTGCTTTATTTGCATTCTAGCCCTCTCTCTTTCATAAGCAGCATTTCATCGGTACAGAAGAGTTGCCAGTTGTACGCTGCATAGTTTTTAGTGTTAATCGGATTCTGTCGGCCAAGTTTCGGTTTTTATCTGAAGTTATGAGATTCGCCATCTTAGGGAACCACTGGCAAATGTTCGGTAATTGGATTTTATCAGTTAAAGGTCCTTCTTGGTCTAGGTTTTGCGCGTGTCACTTTCAGCCTAAAACATTGCGTGGATTAATTGCCTGTTAGATGTTTCATCACAAATGAACAATGCAAAATCTCAGTCTCTTTAGTTTCAGATTGATGCAAACAGTATTGTGCATTTAACTTATACTACTGCTAGTTCTTATTACTAATGTTTTCATGTATACATTACTTCTCAAGTCAATCAGATATTAATCCTTCAGTCAGAGATGTGGAGCTAATTCGTGTTGAATTTAAAATCGTTTAGTAATGCATACTGAAGATATTTTCATGCTATCAACCAAAAGGGAAATACATGTATTTCTGTCACAAACTTCTAGTTTCACTGTCTTTTATTTTAAAATTCCAGCTAACCGGCAATATAGCACGAGTACCATGACGCATACTTGTGTTCACAGACCTAATGGGATGGTTTTTATAAACAAAGTTGGCTGCTATCGTAAATTACTATCGTTCTCAGTAATTAATAGTCTGGGCTTAAGTCATGCTGCTATACAGATTGAGTAATGAAAGAGTTCGGATAACAGAGGGTTGAAAATGAAGACACAACAGAGGTGAAAAGTGGACAGACGAAGAAACAAAATATTCAATACTTTCAGTTCCGTTTGATAGGCAAGAGCAAGAAATACTGTGGAATGAATTCAGCTGATTTCATTTAGTGAGCTTAAAATCTTCCGCAAAAGCAGTAAGTTTAAAATTTGTGCGCAATTTGATGCTTCAGATTTGACACAGGCTGATGGTAAAACTAACACAAGGGAAGCCTTTTCGCTTCTTTACATAAGTATATTCGGAGACAAAATTGTTGTTCTTGCTGTTCAGAAATAAAATATGCATCGATGTTGTATGAAGAGTGGTTGTATTCATTTAAAGACTTTTCTGTCCAAATGTGTCGGTAGTAGTGACCCGGGAGTAAAATATTCAGTTAACAAACAACATCACTGCTAATTTTCAAGTATTGGTTTGTGGGGATTTGATTGATTGGTTACAGGATTTCATCATGAGCTGACATTGGTTAGAGAAACACTGAAAAACCTGGTACTACTGAACAGTTTAGGCCTCTTTATCAGTACACACCCATCGGGTCCTGGGTTCGAACCCAGGTTTTCCAATGGTTCTCTAACAAATGTCAGCTCATGATAAATTCCTGTAACCAATCATTGTTAATTCTTTGCCTAATAACCGTTATCAAGCCGTTACCACCCTGTGTAAAGTTTTGTACTACCTTTTCGTAATAAGTCGTATGAATCTATATTAAGATCACCTTCGCTATCCTGAAATGCGTAATTTTTCATTTAGTTTGTCAACATTTTATTACATTTATCGTACTTCATATTCTATGATTAAACTATACTGGCGGTATATGTTTCTTCAACTTTCCCTTATCTTTTGAACCTTGTTTTTTGGATCCCTTGCTGCCTTTAGTCGCGCATTCTTCATCCTTTCACTGTGTATAATTTTGACTCAGTTCTGTAGCTTATCTTATGGAAGCACCATGAAATTGTTTTGACTGTAATCAGCACGATTCGAAGTTTGTGTTTTGTTATCTATTACTGAAGTTATTTAATATGCTACCTTGTGCTTAATTTCAGCGTTTTTATTAAGATTACAGCGATGTTTGACTTCTACAGTATTTAGGTTTCAAAGGAAAATATAAAATACTGAGTGGAATGCCACGTGCCACGAATATCCCCAGTCGTTATAGACATATTGATTGATGGGTGCGAAAAGTTAGCAACTGAAATCTTCAGTATGGTGGAGGTATGAGTTCAAAACGAAGTATATAAATAGGTTTTTTGAAAACATTAGCTCAAAGGTAGACATAGTTCAATTCACTTATGAGTTGGAAAGTCACAACAGAAGACCTTCAATGTTGAATTGCATTATAAAAATGGAACAAGGTGGAAAGGCAAGCACTGGTGTTTACGAAAAACCCACACATACAAAAAGCTTATATTGGGATTTTGGTTCATTCCACCTTATGTCAGTGAAAATAGGATTAATGAAATGTTTGAATTATAGGACAGAACGGCTAAATATTACCGAGGAAAACCTACAGCAGGAAGTAAGACGTATAAGGGAAGTTCCAGCACTTAATAATTACTCTGGTAAATAAATAAATAAAAGTAATGATGGTAAAGATGGTATAAATGGCAGTCATTCACAGAAAGATGGCAGCACCAACGATGGGGAATTTAAAACACCGGCAGTGCTTTCATACAAAGAAGGAACCTCTGAAACCTTGTGCGGGACTCTTAACAAGGCAAGAATACAAGTGTTATTCAAATCCTCAAAGTCAGGTAGGAACAAATTATGTCAGTTGGCGACTTCTTTGGGGTCCATTTGATGAAATAATTCAGTTTATCGAATACCCTACGACGATTGTGTGTTCATACCTATTAGTCAAAGTAGTAGGACGGGGTCAGTTAGATTAACCAAACAAAAAATTCACCGAATCTAGACTATTAGGTCCTAAAAGGATAAGGACTTTAGAAAATAGCTCAGCTATGGTACCACATGCAGTTACGTACAACCAGAAAGTAGGATGCGACAAGAGGACAGACTTAAAATCATATTGATAACTGAAGGTTTATTTGTGGAATCAACTGAGAATATGTACACTAAATATAATTTAACACCTATTCGGGTATTCGGAAAGTTGTACTAGCCTTACAATAAGTGAGGAGGAAGAACGGTAACTATAAAAACCAAGATTTGAAGTTGTGCAGTTACAGCTATTGTGATTATGAACAGTAGATTCCAGTAAATAATACTGTTTCACTGTGTGATGTATCCAATAAACAAATTAGTACGGAATAAAGACAGTTTATACAACCTAAGGGTCAGTTGATCACTTTCCTTCTGCATTTCTCAGAAGTTTGGAATTTTCATACACCTTAAGCTCAAATATTAGGAATGAGTTAAAATACGAATGGTATAAATAATAGTTTAATCACACCTGTGTTTGTTGAGTATAAAGAAAAGCGAGACTTATTTATCTTTAAACGTCTTTTCTTCATAATTCATTTAAATTTCACCCTCCACATTATTTGAATAGAGTAGAAAAGTAGCAGCACATCAGATGATATACATATATATATATGTATATATACACAAAATTTAATAAATGCTCATGAGAATACAGCTTACCTCAAAATACCAGGCATAATTGACATCTAAATATGATGAACTTTGAACACGACATGGGAGTAGTACTGTAGAATTTCGGTAAACAACACGAGATATTGGAGTTAAACTCATCGTTAATTGTGGAACTATTGTTAGTAAAGCGCTTGATTCAGCTTGACCCAAGATATTTTTAGCAATACAAGTATATTGTCCAGCATCCGATTCGACTAAATTGACTATCAAAAGGTTTTTACTGGGTAGTTTACAATATTTAGTTCCACACTAAAACGAAAAAAATTAAATAGATAAAACATATTTCATTATACTATTTTATCTTCAGCTAATAGACTGCAGTATGATTCATCTAAACATAACAGTCTTTATCATAAGTTCCTGCTCCCCTTGAAATAACCACATAAATATAATTAATCAACTGATTATACCTTTTGTTTCTTCATTTTCTAAAAGAATTTTATGAATGAAAACCAATAACAGAAGAATTAACAAAACATATTATTGACATATAACGCCTAAGCTATACATCTTCTTGATTTGTGTGATATGTGACCCCTTGAAGCTGTGGACCAACTATGCCGTTTTATTTACAACTTAATACTACGCCATGGCGTAGACTGAACGCTGCTATGAAAAAGCTTGAAAATCTACTAGTCCTATTTGTCCCAAATATTTGTTTGTTTTTTAGAATAAGACAACAAAAATACAGATTATTTGATCGAAACATACATTTGCACTTCCTGTTTGTGGGTCCAGCCAACTTTCACTTGTGGTAAGAAGTGTTCCATCATGAAGCCATTCGATAGTCATTTCAGGAGCTCCTTCGGGTTGACACTCCATGACTGCACTGCCACCGATCATACCTTCATTAGGCATAACAGGATGTTTCTTGAATGTCGGCGCTAACTCCAGTACACGTAATTCGGCTGAAGAAGATTCGCTACCCAAACTGTTCCAAGCCAAGCATGTAAACATACCGGAGTCTGCAATTCCTACCTAAAATAAAATTAAAAAGACTCACGACCATAAAATCACTTTGTGATGTAAAAATCTTGAACGAATAACTATCTTTTGTTGTTGTTCCAACTTATACTGTGTTATTGAGCATACAGTTTACAGCTTACCTAATGTTCATAGTATTAAAACGTCTGTGGTAAATCTTCAGCTGCCTTGAAAACGGAACTTGAGCAATACTTTTCTACAATTTTTCCAAATTCCTCTTTTTTTCATGTTATTTTTTTAATGATTTGCACACCAGACACCAGATACCTAAATGTTACCCTTCTTGAATGATTTGTAATTTATATAACTCAAATAAAAACCAGTTTTAAATCTATATTGATTCTACCACCAGAATGTAACCACTGTCATGTGTCTTGATCTTGGTAAAACTGACAGAATTCTATCAGCCAATGTACACTATGGTAAATAATCTAGGCTACTCACCAACGGGGTGCACTTTTGAATTAAGGCAATCGGTGGATCCCTGGATCAAGATTTCCTGCTTGATGGTATTATTCATTATGACAAATCTCGGAATCTATCCTTGTAAGTCTATTGATTAGGCTTGCCTAATTTTAGGGTATTGAATATACTCTGGGATGACGATTAGATTTCAAAAAGTTATGTGCTTCTGACGAACTAATTCAGTTGTTTGTCAACTGGGCTATAAAACGCTGACTGACAGAATATTTTATTTATTCTCTATATCAGAGAGTTACCTAGGCTAGAAATCTCTCTCGTATTTTTCAATTCAGGGGACGTGAAAATTTTGCGATAGTTTGAGGAGGACAAAGATATATTCAAAGTAATAACAGATCTCTATACTCTCTTAAATTGGTTCAAAGAATGTACGCTTACCACGAGCATAGCTAGGTTAGGAGCCGTACTCATTGGAAACACAAATGCCAGTGCAAATCACTTAGCTGGTAGACTTCTCCCCACAGTTCAGATGCTCACTGATTTGAGTGTCATAGTGAATCATGACTTGGAAACCTAGGGGATACTGCTACTCATTTGCAGATTGTTGCTTTAGAATCTCTTAAGCAATAATACCTACGAAATTTACTGGGATCACCACTGCTTTATATATACATATATATATATATATCTTGGCTAGGTTCAAACCAGAAAACCTTACTTAATTAATCGGCCTTTGCCTGAAAGCTGGCTGAAAAACGCCGAAACACGTCCACATGTATGATACTTGATTTGTCCTATTTGTCATACGAAGGAAAACTTAACAGACCGAATCTCTTCTCTTTATCAGCTGTATGATAAAGAGAAGATCATTCCAAGATGTCCAAGTTTTAAAAAACGATTTTAAAACAGATTTATCATATCTTTTCCTTCCCACCATTTCGGAACATCTCATAGAACATAGGAAGATAGTTCAAAAACCAAGAACGAATTATTTCTCTGTACATCAGTGGTCAATAAGTTTTAGAACCAAATGTCAGAAGACCTGATCTTGATCTTCATTGACACGTTCAAATGGGGAACTGAGATGTACAAATAGTAAATTGAAAAGGAATAACATAAGATACAAGCATCCTGTCATCCATTAAGAAATTTGAGATTAAGATGGCAAACTGGTTTTTAACTTTATTTCATCTCGCGTTTTAGTTTTCTCATCTCACTATTTCTCGTGTAGATCTTCACCGCTTTGCTTAAAGTTGTATAATAGTTGCTTTTAGTGAGCATTATACTTCATTATACTTCAGCATTATACTTCGCTCAATACTCAAGATCAGATGGCCAGAAAAGATCAGCAACAGAGATCTTTGGGAGCGAACCACCCAGGAACCGATTGTGAAACAAATAGGCAGAAAGAAATGGAGATGGATTGGCCATACTCTGAGGAAACCTTCAAGTGACATCACTAGACAAGCCATTACTCGAGTGGAACCCGAAAGGGAAGCGGCCTGTTGGTCGTCAATGCAAGGGTGAGTTGGAGGAGGTCATGTGAAGAGGAGATGAAAACGTGTGGGCAGACATGGGTGAAGACTCTAGCAGAGAGCCGAACGCAATGGAGACGCACGGCTGAAGCCCTATGTTCCTGTAGGAATTAAAGGATACAATAATAATAATATAATAATATACTTCATTGCCGACATTCATTATTACTTGATTGACTGAAACTACCACTCTGTAGTTTTCCGTTCAAAATAGCTCATTTTAATCACAAAATCAGTGAAATTATTCCTCAAAATAAACTTAATCACATAAATATACTCATAATAAAAAGGTAGTGATTGAAAATGTAAGAATACAAGATACAAAGCACATTTTAATATATCTGTATTATTTTTAAAACCACTAAATAAATACCTTACGAATTTGTAAAATCGATCGTGTTGGACCATCATGTAAGATATTATACTGATTTGGATTTAATTTACCAGTGGCAGTCAGTTGACTTATTGTTATATCATTTCTATACCACTCGTGGGCAGGATTTGGAATACCGGATGCTTCACAAGTTAAAAATACATCAGAGCCCACATCTACCACAGTATTTTGCAATGGTGTTGTAAAATATGGTTTAGCAGTGATTTTTAAATTCAGAGTTTTAGGTCTGGCTCTTTTTCCAAGTGAATCTTCAACCTACAGTTTATTAAAAGGAAAGAAAAATGAAAATGTAATGTTTAAAGAAAACGTAATTCAAATAAAGGAAAGTGGTTATGAAGTGACTAATTAATCCATAGCTTGAAATAAGTCATACTGACACAGATTTACTCAGTCAGTACCACCGAAATTCTCGATCTTGAATTTCGTCTTAAAATTCAGACTATGAGAAGACATGGCTTCCCAGATGGTGTGATGTTAGACCGACAGTTACTTAACATTCATTCGCATGACTACTGGGAGAAGCTGCTTGTGTTTCTAGCGTACACAGAATCCATGTAGCAATTACGTCATACAACTCTGTCTGCACACAGTTCGGTCAGTAACAAAGAAGATGCTTCAAATATCATGCAGACATTCCATGTCCATATGCTTACTTCCACTTTCATCGAAAGAAGACACATAGGTCGACTGACTTCCCGAGAGCCATCACTAGAATATGTTTATTTTCTATATTTTTCAGAGGATTGAAGTTTTTGTAGAGATATGTTTGTTATTTTACTATGAAATTTCACTAAGGCCACCCCCTACCTGATCCTGCCTCTTCTCCAGGCCTCGGATCACCTATGAAACTAGTCGCGGAAGGAAGTCGATTAAAAGAGATGCCATCCTGTCGAACTGCCAAATGAGGCCGACTTAAGTCTGCACGAAATGGTGCATGCTCCTGTCCATTCCAAGCACAATTTTAGACAGGATCATTCTAGAAAGGATGGAAGATTTCGACTGGGACAGGGTGAGTATAGGAAACACAAGTCCTCCACGAATCAAGTCACAACACTATTTGTCATCATCGAACAGAGCCTAGAATGCTTGTCAACCCTGTGTTTTAACTTCAGTAACTTTGAAAAGGCCTACCAAAGCGTTGACTGTGAATTATCGACTGCAATGGCGCAAACATTTATAAACCTCATCCAACAGCTTTGCGATGATGGCACTGCACACCAAGTAATTCACAACAGAAAGCTTACCAAAGCTTCTGAAGTGAAAACAGGAGTAAGATTAGGCTGCTCAATACTAATTTTCATGCAGAAGATGAGCTGTGAACATTAGCAAATACTTCCATAATCATCATTTTATGCACAGTGAACAATTAAGCACTTCCTTTCAATATTTGAAGATCCACGCAAAAGCTGAAAGTTCAAATATACTTGACATACTATCCACGAAGCATAACCTCGCACTATTAATTCCTCCAATCAACCTATAACCCAAAACTTACACTGCATTCATATTCTCCTTGATCTTCAGGTTGAACATTGGGTAATTCAATCACACGGTCATAATCTTTTAGGCTATCCGTTCTCAGAGGTGCACCATCTAGCTAAAATAAGTGGAAAGGAGAGCAGTAAAAATAATGACAGTTATAATACATCATGAACTGTTTTTGTGTTACTTGTCTTACATGTCTACACGCTCAAAACCAGGACATCATGATGCACATCCTCCTACAACCAATTTACTTACATCTGAGAATGTCACGACGTTAAATAATATCACTACGTAAAACAGTAGCCCTTGACAAGGCCATCATTTCATTTTTCTATCTTTAGTTTACTTAATATAGAAATGTAGACATTTAAAGTTGTCGTCGATCCTTTTTCAAAAATAACTAATTAAACCACAGCTACACAAGTGAGATTTAAAAAGTAAATGAAGAAAATTATTCCTCTTTATTATAACTTCAACACGATGGAGTTTGTCTCCTAGTTTTAATGTAGCATTAAAAGTTTATCTCCCTATATCATTCAAAAATGTAATATATATATACATGATATATACAATATATAATATAAATAATATCTTAACAGCTACTTGTTAAGATATGAATATTAAAACTGTTTACTTAGTAAAATGTGCGTTTGTAATAGATAAACAGCATGACTGATAAACGAAAAAATCATGTTAAAAGCTTACTCTGCGCCATGAATACTTCAAACCATCCTGTTGACTGTAACCAGCAGCAAAACATTCTAAACGGACAAGTTGACCACGTTGAGGATTTGTTGGCCAAACGGCTGGAAAGTCATCATATATTCTAGGATCTTGTCTGGGTTCATTGCTATATCTTACGGTAAAAGGCATATCCGGAAGCTTCGGAGAATCATACATACGATGACCATCAAACTGCATTGTTATCATACACACGTACGTTCCGCTATCCTTTTGATATAAAAACACGTATCTAGGTAAGTAGCTGTAAACTATACATAAATAAGTACAACGTGTGAAAGGTGACTTTAGATAAGACAAACGAGAACTTCCTTGGGGACATCTGAATCAATAATGTGTGATATCTTTTGTTAAGATCTACTGTCAACACATAGTTTAGCTGACTGCAGCTCAGATAGCCCATTAAATATTAGAAACTTATGGTAATTTCAAAAATAAAGTCTTTTAAAGTAGTTCTTCAAAACTCATAAAATAACCAAAAATACCTGTAAGATGTCAGCCCCACTTGTTGTTTTAGGTATCAGTTACTCCGTAATTTATGAGCATTTCACAGAATCATTAGTTAGACTGGCTGTTACTGAAACTACACTATTAACTAACTGACCCGTTGTTAGTTCTTTACAAAGACGAACTTTAATGACAGAAGTCAGTGGAACAAAAACTCTACTTGATGTAAGTTTCACGTTTGCTGGTACTTATTAGCAAGGCGTACCCGGGAATTTTGAACAGTATATTATCCCTCTGAAATCTGAACCTGCGTCAAACACAGCTAAAGTCATCTACCCGATCAATGCACAGCTAACCCATCAGCTGACTGACTCGTGGAAAGTATGCACGGCCTTTCCACCTTAGTAACTTACGTCTCGACAATACAGACGAGGCAGGAAAGCAATGATTTTAGCAGGTTATCCTTGTAGATAACTTTAATGGTACAAGTTGTAGAGATAAAATGATTGATATCGATGAGATAATTAATTAATGAACTTCTTTTTTGACCTACTTCCAACTTTTCATAGCCATGCAGTGTAATGTTAATTCACCATTTTAGATAGATAAATCGAATCCCTAGTTCCACAGAAGTAATTCAATTGGTATATTCGCGATGTTAGTCAACTGCGGGATCCTCAGGCTGTTGGGAATTGGTGGTTGACTGCTGGACGCTGCTGTCAGCAATGCTAAACCAAATGTCCTCATTGTCGATTTCGAGGTCCCTCCTCGAGGTAGGCGTCAAGATAACCTAATTCAAGGGGAATATATAGCATTTCCTCGAGTGCAAAAGATAAGACACGCTTTGTGTGTTTTGATTGCAAGTTTTTATTTATCTATCCATTTTTGATCAAGGCTTCTCTTATAACAGTCAACTCTTCTTTCAAGGCACCAGGCCCGCATATACGCCGAATGCAAGTAGTAAGTGAAGGAATTAAGTTTCGATAGTGACCAGTAGGTACTTAAATGGGTCACATGTCCTCCTTTCTCTACATTTATGAACCATTAGAAAGGAAAATTCTTACAGTTACATAAATAAAAATTTAATGCACAATAAATCGATAACTTACCACTGCAGTGACTTCTGAAAAGCCAATAAGACCCTTTGCCTGTGAAATAAAAACGTTTCTACGATATTGTGGTAATACTGGCTCCAGTTCCCCATTTTTGTTCATGTAAACAGTATAAAGCAAGCCTTAAACAAAAATACTTTTGATGATCATTCACATACTAACAGATAGAGTTTCAGTAATAAGAAGATATAATGCCTATTTCAATATATACAACGCTTTTCATTCGTAATACTAATGAATTGAGAAGCAACTGAACGCATATATCCTAACTACCAAGAATAAGTAGGGGAATGAAAGGTAGATGTTCCGTAAATTTTGATAGCACCACAATGTATTCAAAAAGCTGTGAGAAACTGTATCACCCTAACAGATCTAGTACTTAGCTATTACTTGAACATGGGTCAAACTTTCGGAAGTAAAATCTAAAACTCGATTTTGTTCTGCATGCTTTGTTAAAATGGGCTAGTAAGGAGTGCTAAATCTACAAATCTCTGACAAAGGGAAAGATGGATATCCGAATGATTTCTTTTATAAAATGACGGTCATTACTGCTTACCATCGATACATATTTATCATGAAAACGTTTTCAAAAAGAATGCAGGTTGGAGTACACAAGTTTTAAAGGGTTTTAATGTTTTCATTGTCTAGTAAAATGAATGTCACTTTTTTGGTAGTAGATATACAGCTGAAAAGGGGCCAGATCTGACTGCTTTTCTCAGCAGATAAGTTCATGAAAGGAGGAACCATTCAGAGGGGTAATACATTGCATTGATACTCTGAATTTATTTACATTTATTGGACCATATATACAGTGAAAGACTTAACTTATCATAATTTTTTATTTATCCATTAGCTCATACATAAGTTCTCATTAAGTGCTTGCAAGCAATTTTTATCTTACTTATACGTTTGTTGTGAGAACGGGTCAAAATTTTAAGTGAGTTACGGGGAAATGACTGTGTGCGCATCGTTATTTTAGGTTCTCATGACTATACTACGATATTTACCAATAAAATTTTCAAGATCCTCTAAATAATTATGTTTTGTAAACTTGAAATGCAGTTAATTTAAGTTAGCTTTTTTCTTCCGTCCTCTGTCGCTTTTACAAATAATAACTGCTAATATTAATTCACTTGAACCTTATCGACACATTAATTTTTAATGTGTAAATATTTTCTGCTTTTAGTTTCAGCCTGAAACAGATACATGAAACATTTCTGAAGTCCTAGGAATTTTGTTATTTGAATTTTATCCTACAAGCCTTTTAGATGCAACAAATTTTGCAGTATTTCATCCTAACATTTCAAACGAGCACAGTGGGAGTTACGTTAAATTTAACTCTCAGTGCAATTTCTTGGTTTATAAAGTTCATTTATGCAGCTGTACTCCTTCAGAAATATTTCTAAACATTTCATTTTAGTGACGTTCATCAAAAAAACTTAAATGAAAACGTATGGAAAGTGGTTGGACTATTCTTTAATATGAATATCATTCGTTTATTTATCATACAAATGTATGTTTTCGTCAAGCCTCTTAACTTGCGGACTAAAATTAAATAAAGGTAACTTCGCTGTTTTTTGTATCACTGTGCTTTGCTAAATATCTTATGTTTAACAGTCTACTTTGCAAAAATCTTCTCTAGAATTAAGAAAAACATGAAACGAATTAAGACCCGGGTAACGCTCTGTCATTTCCCGATATAAAGTGAGAAAAGTAGGTGGGATCTTCAAAGTTTTTGTTCTATTACATTTCCATGGTGGCTATTTGATTACTTTGCTGCCTTACTTGTGTAATTTGATGATATTCTAGCAGGGCTGTACCTTGACTTACCTTCAAAACCAATTGTCTTTATCTGACGTAAACAAAAGAATTTCCATCGTCCTCCATTTACTACGAACGCTCAAACCCCAAACTGCGTTTGTCCTCTCACGAATTCTCTTTAGAAAATAACTGCCCTAAGTTAGTTATTTCTAAAACATATGATTCATTTTTGTTTATTCTCAACCTTTGATTAAGTCTAAAGATACACTAAAATTAAATAATGACTCACTTGTTTAGGTAACATGGAAGTTTCTAATGCTTTGTGAGTCCAGGCGCCTTTAATTTACCTTGGTCAACTCAGTCTCACAGTTGTCTGGGAGCCTTTAGGTCTCAAGGACCATGATGGACTGGATCTCCGTAAAATGGAGACATCTTACAAGCATCCAGTCACAGATGCTTTATGCCGATGGTCCTTATATGCAAGCTCTGCTGGTTTCTAGGACCACTGCTGGATATTCCAACAGAATCGGTCGGCTGTGGATGCCTCTCACATTCATAAATAATTATTTGGGATGGGGGCGTCGTAAGTAATCGCATTAAGCAATTTTTATGTCTGAAATAATTTGCCCTTATATGACATTAAGCAAGACAAAGCAAGAACTTTATTCCAGTCATCTAGAACAAGTTGTATACTTCGGGATTGTTGCCTCACACAAAAATGAAAGCTTAGCTATCTAAGAATTAGTTTATTAACAATCAAAAAAGACACAAAAGTGTGCGCAGTCAAATGGAGTGCCTGACAAAGTTCACTCGGCTCAATAAGTCCATTCAAGTGATGAAGTTTGGTACCAAATGTTGAATGTCAACACATCCATAGGGTATGGAGTTTAGGGACTTATTTACCACCGTAACTGTCCTGTCAGGATTTTACTACCTCATTTGCATTGAATAACAGTACTCTTCACTTTACTGAGAACTGTGAAACCCTATTTAACACTTCAAATATTCTCAAAGTCCTTGATATGCTGAAAGGACAACATAATTTTCTAATTGTATTTCGCTGTCTATTACATCCAAAAAATAAATCTCAGCAAGTTTAAAAAAGTAGCAACATTAATGGGACACAAACAAAAATAAAGTTTCAACTAAATAAATCTAGCACATTTAAGTTTAAAAGTTAACCAGTCAACTTAAAATAAAAAATATCCAAAAAGTACCGCATTTTCGCATAGTTGTAAGCACAGATGAATGAACATTATAACATTCAGTTTCTAAAAACTGATGTCTGACTTCTATGGGTTTTTGTTGAAAAGTCAAGGAATTTTCATCTTGACGACTTCCCGAAGTTGAAGTATGGATTAAAGATTACTCCTGGTATTATTTGGTTACCTCAAAAGAAGCTAAACACCAATTACAATGACTGCCTACTCACAAGAAGAGCACCTGGCTGTAAACCAAAATTAACAGCTAAATATTTATCAGATATAAACTAAATTAAGTGTATACAGACCACTGTTTCGTTAATTAAACTGGAAACATTATTCTATAATTTACGACCATCTTTTTTTGAATTGAAGGTTTGAATATGATTTACGCCAAGAGAACTTTTGCAAAGGTTTATTCCCATGTAATATGTGTTACTATATAATATACAAACCTACTGTCTGGAGGTGAGTGCGCAGGAGGTTCACAAGGTAAAGTTTCGCTTTGATGAGACATCACTACTCTTTCGTTCCTTGGCTGTTTGGGGGCTGTTTCAAGTTGTCCAAATATAATTCTTGCGGTCCGACTGAGAATAGATCCATAAATATTTCTTGCCTCGCACTGAAACATCTGTGAATCAGTTGAAGTGTCAGGATTATGAATAACCAATGATCCTGCACTGATGGAAATGCGGCCAGATGGTTCGGATGCTGGATCGATAAGTGTTCGATGCAATATAGTAACCGTACTACCTGTGCTGTTTGTCAGCATTTCAGTGCTGACATAATACCATCTATAAGTAGGCTGAGGATTACCATTCGCTTCACAGCGTAACTCCGCATATTTTTCAGTGCTCATTTGATGAACGTATCTGAAGCTAAATTGCCTTAAAAATTTGAAACTTACAATACATCTTTCGGATGGATGATGAAACATGGACCTTTCGCTCCCCTGCTTGATACATCACTTCCGTAGGCCAGTGATTTTGAAATAGGTAAGAGCTGGTTGGCGTTAGCAACTGCGGCCCGGCAAATGTGGCCCCTCCTTACATTTGGTGTGTCCAAATACCAACCCCACCGATTTCTGTCCGTCCCATAAACAAGACGAGTACGATCCTTAGGAAATGAAGGACTGTCTGACGGTTTTGGTACAGGATCTAGCCACAAGGACATTAGTTCAGATCTAACATTTTGATATATGAGTGGATGACCTTCCCACATAAATTCGCCGAAAGAGTCAGGCCTCATTACTCCAGCAGTGTACCAGCGCAAGCTACATTGAAGTACAGAATATGAACAAAATATAAAACTCACGACCGATTGACGGCAATGTCATTCAACCTGTCAGATATAAACTGGTGTTCTTTCACGGTATCTATACGTAACAGTGATCCACCATGTGTCTGAGAATATACATTATGTCTAGAGAATTACTTCACAATTTTTCCTTGATGTCAAGTAATCAAATAGATTTTGGACGAAGAACGAGTAGCAGTTAGATTCGTAGCTGAACCATCCATCGGGACAATCTTTTATTTACTGTAATGTACAATAAACAATTGTTTACTTGTTTCAAGATTGTCATCTTTTGGACAGCCAAACCATGGATTAATCGTATATGATGTACGTAAAATGACGAAGCAAATAAAAGCGAATGGCCGGAGTATCATATGAAAAATAATCTACTGCCTGTCAACATTAAAGATTTCTTGACATATCCGCAACGGTTCTTTTGTACGAGAGACACATGTACAGTTTACGTTTTTGGTAAGTTTAAACAAACTGGCGCAAACAACTTAGCGGTCTTGGAAGTGTAACGAGATTTCTGCAATCTAATTGTTTAATTATTGTTGAGGTAAGAGTTTCAGTTATTTTCTGTGGATTACTTTTCACAAATAAGAGTTGTTAAAATACGTTGTAATCTCCCCATAATTATCGGCGTACATTGAATTGGTTTCACCGTGAAGCCTAGCAAATTTTACTTTAGCTCGGCCACTGTAACGGAATTTGTGGTCTAGTATAATCTACAGCAATCTCTCAGGGCTTCTATAGTAGTAACGTGTGACATATCACCTGTTTGGAAAATCGACTTGTGGAAAACTTACTTTCAAAGCTCATGTACTTCTTACATCTCAAACTTATTAATCTGGATCCACAATAAAACTTCCTTCTTAGTCAAATCTGGTAGTCAAAGTTCTGCTCATTCAGCCCTTATTGCTTGAGCAATTATCGAATTTCATGAAAATTTCTCGAAAGATTTTAGCCTTAAGGAAACTCGAATATGATTCTGCAAGATTCTTCAAAAGTTTTAAGGCTATTGGTGTTGGCTGTCTCGTTCATTCCTAGTTAGACGCAATAAAAAACTAGGGCTGTCTCATAGAAGTTATAGACGCTCTGAAAAGAGTGAAATCACCGCTGTGGATTGAGTCATAGCGCGAAACGTCACGCATATACGTTCCCACGAGTCATTCAGCACATAATGACCCATCACTGTTTATCCTGTTACTGAATAAGAAAGTAAACATAGAAAATTTTGGCAAGACAAACACACAATGGTGGACTCCAGGTTATGATAGACCGTCATTATATTCGGCATATATGTTTGTGAATTCTGTCCTTGTGTGTTTGATGAATTTGATTTCTACGTGACGAAGGGGAAATAGGACGTAGTCCGAACTGAATTTTTTCAGTGGTGGGGATGTACGGTGATGAGTATGCTGTCTTCTTCATGCTGTCACTATCCTCGTATTTACCTGCATTCAGCTTGTTCTAGATTATCACCATGAATTATGGCTGTTCAGAATTCTCGGCATTTCGATTAGTACGCTAAATTTGCTCAGTTACATAAAACTCTTATACCGCTTGCGTTTCTTTCCTGGAAGTCGTGGGACTTATTGTAATTATTTGGCTTTTGAACACTGAATCTGTGTACATAATTTTGTTGGCTGATATTACCTGTAACTATCTGTTTGGTATTTTATGACTGTTTAACACTGACTAATATCTATAATTGTATATATCGTTGGACTTACATGTCTTAGTCGGAGCAAGTCAGTGAGTCTGTGATTTTCATATCACTTTCTTTAATTGTATTTGACAGTGATACTACTGCTGCGGTTCAGTTGTTGTTGTCACTACCCTTCCTGTCGTGAATTTTTTCTCTTTTTGCTGCTGTTGTTCTGATTGCTTTACTCCTAGTTTTCCTGATTCTAAGGAGAGCAACCCATAAAGTCCCTCCTATGTAAACTGCATATACATGTACTAACCCTCTTCTCAGTCGTGAGTCTAGCGACCTCACCATGTAAACAAAGTTGCTGCAGAAACTTCAGTACGATGAGTCCCCTTGCGACAAAATAAAAAGTCTGTATGGGGACATGGAACGTCCGCACCATGTATGAGACTGGCAAAGCTGCCCGGACTGCAATCGAGATGAAAAAATACGGAATCCAAGTACTTGGAATATGCGAAAGCAGATAGAATGGGAGTGGACTCACCAAATTGTCAACGGGAGAGTCGATGATCTACTCCGGTCACCCAGAAGACAACCACACGCACACCAAGAGCGTGGCTATCGTGATGTCACGGGAGACTATCTCGCCCCGGACAGTGACCTCCAGATTCAACTCCAAAGCAAGGAAAGTGTCAGTCATACAATGCCAGGCACCCACAAACAGCGCAGACCTCGAAAAGGAAGAAGAGTTCTACAGGTAACTACAGGCAACAATGGACAATACTCCAGCTGGTGACATTAAAATACTAATGGGAGACATGAGTGCCAAACTGGGGCCAGACAACACAAGAAGGAAACTCACCATGAGTAGAGAAGCTCTCGGAGAAAATGAACGAAAGTGGAGAACTCTTCACTGACTTCTGCGGCCTGGCGACAGCGTATACGAGCACAAGGTTATCCACAAGACTACATGGGTGTCACCAGGTGGGCGAACCGAAAACCGGATTGACTTCATCTCAATACTGCTCAGGGAAGTGGAGACGCAGCTTACTGGGCACGGAAGTAAGAAGAGTAGAAGACTTTGGCCCAGACCACCATCTCGTACAAGGATCACTCCAAATCAGGAGCTGCAGATAGACCACAAGCCTGAAGGATCAGTCCACAAAGAACATCTTCACCGCGAACATAAGGAAAAAGGCGGAGGCACAAATTAACACTAGCGAAAAGACCAGCGCTGAAAAGCATTGTAACGTGCATGGAAGTTCTAGGCAAAAAGAAAAGACACGACAAACAGTGGCTGCCTACGGAAACGAGGGGACTAATAGAAGTGAGAGGGATGTTGAAACAAAAGTTTATCCAGTGAATCGACGAGCAACAAAAACAGTAGTTGAATGCAGGCTACAATACACTGAACAAAAGAGTAAAGAAGAGTGGCAGGGAAGACAGAAGAAAATATTATGAAGGTGAAGCGGAGCAAGCTGCAAGCAAAGGAAACCTCGCAACACTCTACCAAACAATTAGGTTTTGATCGGGAAAAGTTCAACACAAATTAAACCAGTGAAGGATAACAATGGAAAGTCAATCACCAAAGAATTAGAGCAAAGGAAACACTGGGCTAAACACAGAAATCCCGTTCGCAATCAAGATGCTGAAATTGGGAGAGGAGCAGGACTAGACAGAATCACCGCAGAGACAATGAAAATGGACCCAGAGGCATCAGCGGACTTGATGACAACACTTCTAGAGAAGGTGTGGAAAGAGGTTAAGGTACCTGTCAATTAGAGGAAAGGCTACCTATTCACACTACCGAAGGTCAATGCAAGAACTGGCGCGGCACTATGCTCCTGCCCACCCCAAGCAAAATACTAAGCCGCACCACCCTGGGGAGAATCAAAAACGCCCTGGATGAAATACTTCAACCGGAACACGCTGGACTCAGGAGGAACAAGTCATGCATCGATGAAACCGCAACACTGCGGATGATCAGTGAACAGAGCTTGGAATGGCAGTCAGCTCTCTACCTCAACTTCATCGACTTTGACAAGGACTTTGACAACAGGGATTGAGAGGTGATTTGGCAAATTCTTTAAGACCACGGAGTGCCGCCAACAATTGTACATCCCATCCAACAGCCCTACGACAATGCTTCATGTCAAGCAATCCACAACGGGAAACTCACGGAATCCTTAGAAGTGAGGACAGGAGTAAGACAAGGCTGCCTACTATCGCCAATGATTTTCCTGATTGAAGTAGATTCGATAATGCGGCAAACAGCGGGCAATGAGGAAACAGGCATAAAATGGACACACAATGGCTACAAACTAAGACACACTAAGGGTACAGTAGCTATCGAACAATGTAAAACAGCCACCAGGCAAAAGTTTTACTTGATTAGGTATGCCCAGATATGGAATAAACTACCAATGGAAATGCGTCAAGCAAGTACATTGGCCTCCTTCAAAAAGGTACCTAATGACAAACTGCAAGAGTTTGCTAACGATAGTAGTTCTAGTTCCTATCTGAGAGCCTCCGAAATTATAGGTCCATTTAATGTATAAGCTTAAATACTACACCTGTTGTTTTTTGCCTATATTTCTAATT
This sequence comes from Trichobilharzia szidati, assembly GCA_944472155.2. Taxonomy (NCBI): domain Eukaryota; kingdom Metazoa; phylum Platyhelminthes; class Trematoda; order Strigeidida; family Schistosomatidae; genus Trichobilharzia; species Trichobilharzia szidati. The sequence continues at coordinate 132,481,792 of OX235279.1, read as the reverse complement.
CTAGCTAAAAGATTAACGGTTAAGATACGTATCCTCAAACAGACAAGAAATCTCGTTTGTAAAACTACTACCCAACACAATAAGTGGAATAAAATGGACATAAACCGGTAACATGAAAAAGGTAAAACTCACCACAACATCACATGGACAGATAATAATAATATATATTTCCTATCAATGTAGGACACACCAGTTGTACAGGCATGGATAAGTATTATTTAAATTACATGAATTTGATTTATAGTGAAATTACATGGTTGCTGTCCTCTCTGATATCAGTTAGTGAGCACATTCTGATAGTTAGTCGTTCAATGGAGCACATAAAGAAATATAGAAATATTGTCTTCGCATTAACAAAAAAAACCCAAGTACGTGTCGGATAAATTACAAATATTTGGGAAGAAAATAAAGCTTGAAGTCAATTCCTCCATATAACTTTGTTGTGTGCGGCATCGTATCTTGTTTTATGTTCAAATTGTGTATTAATTTAAAATGAGTGATTAATTTTTATGATTTTGACATCATTTTTTTGCAAGTAATACCAGATGTGAATTCAACTGAATGCAGATTAATATTGGTCATTGTCAAGCAGATTTGTTTTACTGCACTCAAGTCACCCATAGCCCGGCATTTGTCACAGCATGGTTGCTCCGTACGAGTAAGTTGATAAACACGTAGAAAGCTATATAAAAACCATTTTAGATCGTTGACAGTGCTTGTATAAGATGCTGTACAGCGTCTTGTTATGGTGACAGTGGTTTTCATCAAGGATGCTGAGCCATTACTAGCCAAACCTTGAGGGATGATATATGAGTGACTTCAATTGTTTCTCAGCTTCAGTCGGAATGTAGACCAATGCAACTTGTACTACAAAGTAAATACAACAGAAATGTACCAGAGGACAAAGAAAAAGCAGGTGGAGTCTAAAAGTTTTGATTATATTCGTTGTACATTGTAATTTGATGAACAAAAATTTGTTTCTACTATGTCTTTTTATGCATTTATGCTACTAGTTTATTTATAGTCTTTAGGGAAGTAAGGGTATTTAAGCGCGTCTAGGTACTGTAGTAGACTAATAGTTGATTCGTTCTAGGGATAAATAGTTTATTTATATAGTCGGTAGAGTGAAATAGTCTTTTTATGCATTTGTGCTACTAGTTTATTTATAGTCTTTAGGGAAGTAAGGGTATTTAAGCGCGTTTAGGTACTGTAGTAGACTAATAGTTGATTCGTTCTAGGGATAAATAGTTTATTTATATAGTCGGTAGAGTGAAATAGTCTTTTTATGCATTTATGCTACTAGTTTATTTATAGTCTTTAGGGAAGTAAGGGTATTTAAGCGCGTCTAGGTACTGTAGTAGACTAATAGTTGATTCGTTCTAGGGATAAATAGTTTATTTATATAGTCGGTAGAGTGAAATAGTGTGTACAGAGAGCGTTTGAAACTTAAAACTGTATTGCAGTTCCTGATATCTAGGGGCAGATTGTTCCATAGTTTAGAATACATGACTGTGAAGAAGTTTTCGCGGAGTGTTGACTTAAAGGCTTTTATTGTCACTGTGCAATTTTGGTTACGCAGATCGTAAGAGCCTTCTTGCGCGAATTGTATGTCCTTAATGTCTGAGAATGATATTTTGTGTAGGACCTTATAGAAGAATACTAGGTTTATAATTAGTCGTCTTGTCCAGAGTGGGTCAAGTTGTAGAATCATGCAACGTGAGATGTAGTCTTTCTTACACTCGTAGCCTAGTAGTTTCGAGGTAAAATATCGTTGGATACTTTCAATTCTTAGCTTTTCACGTGTGTGAGTGCTGCTAATAATAAATGGGCAATATTCTAGTAGTGGCCTCACACAGGTTTTGTACAGAATGAGCTTTGCTTCATTGTCGTGAAAGTTCCTGAGTATGCATCCTAAGAGCATCCTCGACTTTTGAGTCTGTGACGCCACTTGCTCAGAGAATGTTAGGTTACTCGAGTACCTCAGACCTAGGTCAACGACACTTTGGAGTTTGGTTAGGTTAGCTGATTGAAGCGTTAACTTTATGTCGATTGAGGGTGCACCGAAGCAGATCCAGCCACATTTTTTAAGGTTAAATTGGAGGTTCCATAAAGACGACCAAGCAGTCACTTTATCTAGTTCTTTTTGTACAACATTCTGGAAGTACACTATCAAGTGTATGTATGATCTCCAGCGAACATATAAGGCATATCTTGCTACTGCCTGTAAATTGTGATTGAATTATATGGTTCTATTTCTGCAACAATTTGATGATGCCTGTAAACTGGCGTCCCTCATGTACTGTACTATAAGAATAAATTTATTTATTTATTTCAAAAAACTTGGAGGATCTGGACTTCGCCGATGATATATGTCTGATTTCCCACAAACTGGAAGATATGCAAGCGAAAAGCAACAAGTTGGCAGAAGAAGCATCCGGAGAAGATAGGACTTCAGGTGAACATAGAGAAAAAAGAGGTGATGAAGATTCTTGGACAAGAACAACAACAACAGACAACGATCAGCGTAGATGAGAGAAACCTGAAAGTAGCAACGTCCTTTACCTACCTGGAAAGCATCGTTACAACTACAGGCGGGACTGACGAGAATATCAAAGGAAGAATCGGAAAAGCAAGACAAGCTTTCACTACTCTCAAGTCTATGTGGACGTTAACGTCACTCAGTATCAAAAATGAGATCCGGATTTTCAAACTCGGTGACAGTCAAACTCGGTTCTCTTCTATCATTTGTAAACAGTTTCACAACTGTTAATACACCTTCATTCCCCTCCACATGGTATATTCCATTTCACCATTCTCTGAAAAATAAATTTACTTGCACCAGGGTTCCACTTGAAGGCCTACCTTGCATATTACCCAGTTCAGTGTTTTCCCCAGCAAATGCCAAATCCACCTCTATTTCCTGAGGAAAACCTGTTGGGTTATAGGTGCTTTGCCAGTTTGCTGCCTGGTGGAGAACCTTGTTGCCTAACCTTTCCACCTGGCAATCTGACCTGACTTCTCATCTTCAGTAGTGGCCTGGCGTAGGCATTTTCTGGTTAACAAAAGTTCCCAGTTAGCTGGGAATCTTCTGGCTGGCACACAAAGTCTCTGAACAATATAGAAGCAATAATAGGATTGGCATTAATGTTCTTCCCTTGTTCTATGTACCAAGTGCTATTTAACACCAGAGTAATCAATGCATACTTGTTGCGTTTCGTAAATTCAACCTGTAGCTGAAACAGGGTCATCAAGGTAAGTGTCAGGGTAACCTCCTTAGATTTCCGCGTTTAACATTCATTAGTGTTCGTTGTTGCTACCAGCCAAACAGATTTATCGTAACCATCTTCTGAAGTCCCGTCTTCGCTGCCTCTACTGAAAACACTCTGTTTCACCTATGTCTGCATTTCTGCGGCCTGATACACTGGTCAACTGCGAAATCCCCATCTATTGTATTTGAGCCGGTTCGCGTTTGTAAATGGATGGGCAAATCCAGGACATTTGACATCATTTTTTTCATTTCACGTCTGAATCTCAATAGTCAGATGCATGATTCAGTCCACTCCAGCTAAGAAGTAAATCTATCTTCATGTTTAACCCCTGTGCCCACTTCGCAAGCTTCGGTGAGTTTTCCTTTGTAAATTGCACGTTACGCAAATAAATTATCATATGGTTATTTAGTAAGATATGCAAATTTTTATTGCAGTTTCTAGATAGCTTCACAGTCTACGCCGATGAAAACATTCCGATTCGCCGAAATTAGGGAACCAAGTTGACTATCACCCTATGACGTCTGACAATGCTTCTTCAGAATACAGAAAGTTCCAGGGTAATGTTTTGACTCGCACCATCTGTCGATCCCTCCAGAACAACGGAAATTCTTATTTCGCTTGTAGCCGCTAGCAGCATGACCCAGTGTCAGTTCATTCCAAGCCCAATATATACCTGCTTTGACGGTTTGACGAGATAACTTTTCGTTCACTAGGCACGCCGAGTCATCCGGATCGACTGCATGGGAATGACGATTTCGCATCTTGCAGTAAATTTACGGTAACCACTTCCTATGTTATGAGGCTAGAGCATAACGATAGCTGTCTCACTATTACACAGGAATCTGTCGTTACCCAAGAGCAGTAAGTGATCGAGGAAACGCAAGGCATGATTCTAAAAACCATATCTCCTCTATGACATTTCAGCCACGTCTATTCAGCAACTTTGAATGATCCGTGGCCATAAATGTGTCTGATTATGTTCCCTGCGTCCCTTGCCCCGCAGGAGTCACAGAAATCTACGATGTCCTTCCTCTAATGAGGCCACCAATAACGCCTTTTAGCTGCCTCAATCACTCTTCCCAAGACCGCGTGTCCCAACTACTGGAGTAATGACAATAGTACTGTGAGTAGTGCCGACTGTGGAGCCACAATTTGACGAGTATAAGTGGGTCCATGTTGGTAGTAAAGGATGTTATCGATAGTTTTCAAATTATTCCACGGAGACAATAAACACAGAGCCTCCCATCCAAGCTTACTTATTTCCTGGGTTGTCGGTCGTTCGCCTCCACTTCGAACGCTTTCGTAAATCATGACCAGTTCAGAGTCAGAAGATTGAAGTTCGGTCCAACTATATGGAGCATGAGCCTCTAGTTGGAGCAGAGAAACTTGTGCCTCGGTGCATGATGGGCAGTCACCGTGATACCTAAGAGGTTCGCTTGACAACGCATCTGCATTGCCGTGATTTTTGCTCGGTCTATGCATGCATTCGAAGTCATACTCTTGTAGGTGTTCTCGCCATCTAGCAGTCTGACCCTCAGCTTCTTTGAAGTTATGTAGACAGCTAAGGGCTTTGTGGTCAGTCCGTGCTACGAAATGTCTACCGAAGAGATATGCTCAAAACTGTTCAACGAAATTGACAAGTGCTAGCATTCCTTTCCGCGTGGTGCAGTAATTATTTTCACTCTTGTTCAGTGCTCAACTTGCATAGGCTAACACCTTTTCTGCTACGTCTGCATTCTTTGAGACAGAACAGCCCCGATACCAGGGTTGCTAGATTATGTACCTAGGATGAACCCACCTGCATGGTCAGAAACGCCGGGATATGATAGGATGGGAGGGCTACGTAAACAATCTTTAAGTCTTTCAAAGGCTTCAGTAGCTGATGCTGTCAAACTGTAATCCTTCTTCATAACAATGTCGAATAGAGGACGTGCAAGCTGAGAAAGGTTAAGTACAAGACGTCTATAATACGAGGCTAACCCCAAGAAACTATGCAACTGGGGAGCTGAGTTTGGGAGCGGCCAGTCTTTAATTTCTTTAACTTTTGCTGGATCACATATAATGCCTCCGGCTGAAACAATATGAGCTAGGAAACACACTTCTTTCCTGAAAAAATTGGCATTTCGATGGGTTCAGTTTTAACCCAACCGTCTGCATTTGCTCTAATACTTCGGGAATATCACTTAAATGTTGACTCATAGCCTTCCTAAGTATGATAACATCGTCCGGATATACCAAACACTTACCTGGTCTGCAATCACTCAAGACCATTTGCATGAGGCATTGAAATGTTGCGATGAGTGGCTATCATCATCTCACCAGTGGCAGCTAAAGACCTAATGAAGTGTGAACAGATTCACCTTGTTTCTGGTTGCACTCGGTGAATGATTTCAGAGACTCAATATGAGGTGCTGGTGGCACTATACGTGCACTCTGATTACTCAAGAGGATAATCAAGGGCGTGTGCTCATAATCAAAACCAATTGTGTGTATTTCCAGTGACTGTTCAACACAATCAACGACGAATGCATTCGGGTGAGGAAATTTCATAGGGTCAACGCATCGATGCACCTTGTCTGACCACAGACTAAAGTAATCGATGACCTCCAGGTTATGCGGCAAAGGATGGACACGAAGCGACACAGGCCGATTTGATTCAAAATTTGGAAACATAACTTCGGGTAATTGATGAACAACATCGCTGGATACTGTCTTTTTCACAGGAGAAGTGTTCCTCATAGGTTAAGTGAGTCGAGACTTAGGAGAAAAAAGATTTTCGTTGCCAGGCTCAACAAATATGTAATCTCGTTTCAAGCAGTGATCTGAAACAGAGAGCAAAGCGCACATTAGCAGGGTGACCACACAAATGACGCGTGCTAGTAAGAAAGAAGACTCAAGGACAAGGACCACATTTACAACTAATCACAATACAATTAGATGACAGGGAAGCGGCATTCCTTTTGGTCATCCGTCGCTGTGCGTCGGTGGTACAGCGGTTAGAACTCTCGCCGACCATGCACATGGTCTAAGGTTCGAACTCCTGCCGACGCACACCCGGCAACTATGGTCGGCCTGCAAAATTCGGGCTACCGATATCCATGCTGAAAATTTCATACTTGTACCAAAAATACGGTGTGGAGTCAAGCTGTAATCAAAAATATAAAAAATAATCTTCGGCGACCAATCGCTGCACTCTTCACAGCCAACCTGAAATTAGACAAGCACAGTTTGAACATTGGAAAACCGCCGAACTTACCATGCCTTACACTACTCTCATGCAGAAAACCCACAGGAACAAATGAAGGACGATTTTTATGGACAACTACAAACAGTAATCGACAACATCCCAAATGGTGACATCAAAGTCCTTATGGACGATGTGAACGCCAGCTGAACTGGAAGCGGGTATAACAGGAAGAGAACTCATCATGGGTCGAGAGGTTCTCGCCCAGCAAAGTGAATGATAACAGGGAACTCTTCGCGGACTCCTGCGCCTCCCGCGATTTGGTGATTGGAGGCAGCGTGTACAGGCACAAGGATATACGCAAGGCCAGTGACATGGATTTCGCCTGACGGACACACCACAAACCAGATGAGCTTTGTCTTAGTGCCGCTCAATGAAGTAGAGACGCAGCCTGTCGGACACAGAGTAGAGTAGTTCAAGGAACCTTCAAGGTGAAGCTGAATTCCCTGAAAACAACCGGAGATAAGCCACTGTAATTCAAGTTCAACATTCGGAAACTGAGGAGCAAAACTATGAGAAATATCTTCACTACAGATTAGATCAGAGCAAAGTGGGAGACACTATGTTGCATCACTGAGGAAACTTGTATGAAGAACATTGGAACTCTCTGAAGTTGAAGTTCAAGGAATCGTGCACAACTAATCTGGGAAGAAGGAAGAGACAGGACAAGGAATAGCTCCCAACGGGCACCTGGAATTCAACAGGAGATAAGAGGGTGGTGAAAGGGAGGATGACTCAATGCGAAGATGGACAACAGGAGAAGAAACTGAGTTCACTGTACACTGCACTGAATAAAGGAGTGAAGAAGAGTGCTAGGAAAGACAAACGACAATTCTACGACACACTGGTAACTGAAGCAGAACAGGCCGCAGGCAAAAGAGACATCAGATAACCAAGTCTCTACCCAGGAAGAGATCAACCCAGCTGACGAAACAAACAAAAGATGCTCAAGGAGAAACAGATAAAACAATGGGCTGATCACTTTAAAGGACTCTTCAGTCAACCACCACCATCAACTCGCCCAGAAGTACCACTCCCACCAACAGCATGCACAAAGCTGCCGGCAAGTGGACACCAGTCCTCCGACGAAAGCAGTTAGCGCCGGCAGCAGCACAAGACGGGATCTCCACCGCAGCACTGAGGACAGCCCCAGGGATTACGGCTGATGTTATCACTCCATTACTGCAAAACGTTTGCAAAGAAGGAAAGGCGCCTACTGATTGGAAGAAGGGCTATTTCGTCAAACTGCCAAGGAAGGGCGACTCAAGCCTCTGCAAGAACTGGCGTGGAATTATGCTCTTCTCTACGCCAAGTAAAATACTAAGTCGCATCATTCAGGAGAGAATAAAAGGTGCACTGGATGCAGAACTCCACCAGTCCAGGACAAGATGGATTCAGGAAAGGCAAATCACGTGCTGATCTAATTGCAACTCTGCGCATCGTCATCACGGAACAAAGCATGGAATGGCAATCAAACTTAGGCCTCAACTTCATCGACTTCGCATAGGCCTTTGGTAGCGTTGATCGAGAGGTAATTTGGAAACTACTTAAACACTATGGCGTACCTCAAACCTCCTCCAACAGCTGGCTGTGTGACGATGCCGCGTGTCAGGCGATCCACAACGGAGAACTCGGCGAGGCGTTCGAAGTGCATGCAGGAGTAAGACAATCTGGTTGCCTATTATCACCGATGATATTCTAAATTGTGGTGGACTGGATTATGCGTCAGACTGTGCTTGGGGAGTGAGAAGACAGGAATACGCTGGATCACCGATTTGAAGAGTCGAAAATGTCCGGATTTCGCAGACGATTTATGTTCAGTGTCACACGAGCTCGAAGACTTGCAAGCGAAAACCAACAAACTGGCTGAAGGAGCAGTCAGCGAAGATAGGACTGTAGGTGAACACAGGGAAGACGGAAGTGATGAAGATAACTATCAACAGCAACATTAACAACGAGATGTTCCAATCAGTGTCTCCAAAAGCGATTTGAAAGAGGTCGCTTCCTTCACTTATCTAAGAAGCGTAGTTTCAAGAGGCAGGCTGAACGGAAGAAGATGTGAAAGCCAGCCAGAATGGGAAAGGCGAGATACGCCCTGTCAACATGAAACCAACTTGGTGATCCTCTACATTTAGCATAAGGAACAAGTCCCGCATTTTCGACACAAATGTCAAGTCGGTCCTTTTGCACTGCGTGTCACGAAAAAGATTTCCAACAGGCTACAGACTTTCATCAACAGCTGTCTTCGCTGGCTCCATGCCGTAGATCAAGTGGCCAGAAAGAATAAGCAAAAAGAAACTGTGGCAACAAGCTAAACATATATATGATTGTAAGGCGAGAGGAGAAATATTTGGTAAGGGATATTCTTTGCTCAATTATTTTGTATTTTATAGATGTCTGAATGAATAATTTTGCTATATTGAAATCTTCTGATTATCATTTAGCGTTAAAAGTATTCAACGAGTATTTGAAGTATAGAGCAAGGTTCAGCGAAGCATATGCTATTGTTTAATGTATCTACAAATGTATTAATAATAATAATTCATATTTTCATATAAACATAAATTTACATGGAAACGCATGCCATTTTTACAGGCACGATCAAGTATGATATAATGTCAAATATTAGATTGTCTAAAAGTTAATAACGTTTGAACAGCTAAATAATTGATATATATAAATACACTCATTATCTGACCCATATCGTATCATTATTGAATTAAAGATTAGTCCTCCAGGTTGCTCAGGAAAATCGACTTCGTTACGTTTTCAACCCGTAGTTGTAGGCATGCGATAACCAACCAATATTGAGGTAAGTACAACGTTTACAAGGGATAGTAAGCTGTTTTAGAAAAGTAAAGGTACAAAGGTGAATCATTAAACTGTAATGAAATAGGTAAATGCAATGTATCATTAATAGATGCATTCATTAAGGAAATACAATGGGAGACTATAATTCCCAGGCTGACAAAGTTCATTTGCAATGTATTATGCTACCCATATAGGTTTTACTATCATGATGTCCACTTTTGGTTTAATACAATTATCCACAAGCCGGTTGTTTTTATTTCATACTGTTTGGTGTATTTGGTGCACAACCATACCCTATAGAGAATAGCAATAGAATAAGTCGAATCAAATTCATAAAGAGCTATAAAATGTTAGGTTTATTGGAATATAATGAGCAAGTGAAGACTTTATTAGAAAATGAATGAGATGAGACATTGTTAAGTGATATTCGAATGCACGACGAAGGAAAGCATGTTAATTTATAAGATACCCCATAAATCTGTGCAGAGTCCACGTGGTTGCATCTCAGCAATAGGCTGACCGAATGGTATATGTTAAAAGGTAGAAGCATGATCTGTCTAGGCCATCATTATTATCTTTTTCAAGATAAAGATTCAAGCCCTCATAGAAATCTCGAGCCGTCAAATTGCATATTGCTATTCCTGCAGAATGGGGCGATTCACCTTAGTGTCCACCACCATATCTACTGATCAGCATGCGCCACCCTCCCTCCTTTTATGATGTTATGCTCTGATTGTTATGGCTACAGCAAATATATTGCTTGGTTCCAGACACGTTCGTACCTCGGAGTAGGTCGGCCGGGGATCGAACCCCGGACCATGTGCATGGTCGGCGAGCGTCCTAACCGCTATACCACCGATGCAAAAAATATATGGAACGCTTCACGATTTTGCGTGTCATCCTTGCGCAGGGGCCATGCTGATCTTCTCTGTATCGTTCCAATTTTAGTACATGTACCGCCGAAGCGATTACTGTAAATCTTATTGGAAATCTCTACGCCGTAGCAGAATCCGGCCTAATGATAAGACACTCAAACGTCATGCACATAATCAGATTGACTCAACTCAAACGTGTATTACTGAGTTATCAAAGAACGTAAAAGAATGGTTCTATGTTGTCAGCGAATTACCGAAAAACTTAAAAAAGTATTTTAAGATTATGTAGACGTAACTGTGTGTAATAGGAAAGAAAAGAAACGCATGAAGCTGTCAAAGAGTTTGGAGAACAAGGAACCTGAAACAAGATTTCCTCCGAACCCAAATCGTTTTGTGTTTAATTTTTCGGAGGTAATACTTAGTGAAGTGGATCTACAGGTTTAATCGCTGGGCACTAAATTTTGTGATAGCCATGTTAAAATTAGCAAAATTGATGCACAAATTTAGTTCGAAAGTCTCTACACTCAAACGGAAGGCCTAACACCCTTATCAACTGAAGATGCTGAAAGACTTAAATCAACACTGGTCGATTGTTGCTATTATTATATGAATAGTAAACGTTATTCGGATAGTATTTTGACCAAAAATCTTAGAGAAGCTCTGGATGTTCTCCGTAAAAATGATGACATAATAATAACAAAACCGGATAAGGGCTCAGGAGTGGTTTAAGTAATAATAAGTAATAATAATATATATTTCACATAAATTAAACATTTACATGATTAACATACCGTTTGTACAGGCATGATCATATTCGACAAGTAAAATTTGAAATAGAACACCGTTTTTTGACATCAAAAATTGGAAAAATGGAAAAAACCTCTAGAAACTTTGTTAGAATAGATTACAATATACTGGTTCAAGTCTAATTTATAGTCTATAATATACTTATAGTCAGTTAAATTCATGCGGGAATTACGAAATGTTGCGTTAATGGAATGTAAGAAGAGAGGTTATTAACATGTGCTAGAGTACGACATACAGGATACAGGCCTTGTGATCATTGTCATTTTGTCAATTAATAAGGGTTCAAATATTTAAAACAAAAAAACAACTCCACAGTAGAGGGTAAGTACAGCATTATTTTGGTAATAACAGATACAAGGGACCAACTTTGCGATGACAAACAGTACTCAGAATGGAACTTCTTCCGTTGTTCGTTGTGTCTGCCAACAACATTCTGAATAACGCTCATGAACAAAGCGGATTACTTTGAGAAGATGAATACTATTTTTAGTAATAATCTAAAATTTCAAAATATCTCCTCTTCTCCGGATCCAATTGAAAAGATAGAGAAACGATTAGTGGAAACACTGAGAAGACTGAAACAACAAGGCTTTATCTCACAGAGTCAGTACACATCACTTAAACCCACCAGAACGTTCACACCTAGATTATATGGCTCACCTAAAGTGCACAAAAATGGTGTGCCGCTTCGACCAGTATCAGATATGTTAAGTTCCCCATACCATCCCGTAGGGGTGATGATATACGTTATAACGTGTTAAATCTTCCGCGCTTGAGGGTTTTCCCGGCTTTGATTGGCTAGAACAGTGGCGGCTAGTTTGATATTTAATTTGTCCTAGGTAGGTGATATCGTGTGCAGGTTTGTGTGGTTGCGGCATGCGTTGTTTACAAGCATGTTTGATGAATATAAATGTAAAATTTGAGTATTCTAACGTTTTCTTTCACTTATTTTGTGCATTTACAACGCTTGGTTTAGCATATACTCGGTTTGTTGGCCTGTCAGTTGCTGGCGATGTCAAAGAACCCGTGATATTGCGACACAGATGGATGCTAATTGAGAACGCCTTTTTAGTGTATTGCAGGTAGGTAATGCGAGTGAAAGCACTGCAGACGTCAGTGGAATTTTCGGTGAAGTAAAGCTGGGAAGGCGTTTCTTTAGCTGGGAGGAATTTGAGAATTCATTAGGAGAATTTCAAAAAGTGGGGAAGTCATTTAATGCTAACAATGTAGTTGTCCTGCACTCACTATGTGGTTGCCGCAGATTACGCGGGAAAAGTAATTGCACAAATGGACCATTTTCTTAATGTGTAAATTAACTACTTTCGTATTACAATGAAAATAAACTTTTCCTATTAACATTGTTGTCTTTCTGTTCGTGTGTTCGCGTTGGGAGTACGGCATGCTAGACCGGTGCTCCCTAGGATATAAATTCTTTACTACACGTAAGTGCAATTCTGTAGGAACACTATCCATCGATAAAAGTGGTGAATTATAAGTACTTCATTCAAGTCTAAAAATCTGCCTAAAGTTACGCGATTACGTCTCCTAGTCATAAATAAATCTGTAGGGACTAATTACAAAAATACCTAACTTCAGTATTTGAAAAATAAGAATACAACTTAGGCCCTGCAGTTGAGTTAGATTTCGTATGAAGTTAAGTATAATCACAAGTAGTGTATTACTATTATTTCACTTAAAGCGTGATGCCTACAACTACGGGTTGAAAACGGAATGAAGTCAATTTTCCTGCGCAACCTGGAGGACTGCTGTTTAATTCAATAATGATACGACATGGGTCAGACAAAGAGTGTATTTATACATATATCAAATATTTAGCTGTTCAAACGTTATTAACTTTTAGACAATCTACTATTAGACATTATATCATACTCGATCGTGCCTGTAAAAATGGCATGCATTTTCATGTAAATTTATGTTTATATGAAAATATAAAATTATTATTATTATTATAATCCATATGACTACGGGTGTTAACATATAGTGTAAAATGAAGTCTACACGAGATGAGTAATTCAATAGGTTGAGCTGTAGCAATATTAGTACGATTTCGCTTACGTTGAATTATGCCTACAATTACTTTCTCAGGTCTCATTGGTAGGTCAGGCCTCCATCTCGTCATAATGACAAATTTAGTTTCACTGAGATAGAATAAGAAAAGTATGGTAAGCAGGATGTTAAATATATTTGATGAAAAATAATAAGCGAATGTCTTTACACAATTGTTTTTCATAATTACTTCGGGGATGCGTAATTGCTGTGACCAGGTTGACTGACTTCACCGAACATCTGCAAGTAAGTGAATAAAGTGTAATTTTTAAATCGTTGAAGTTAGAAATAAGTAATGTAAAAGTGAAACGCTTTATATTTTCCTATCTTTGCTGAAAAAGGTTCATTCCCCTTTCTCATTCTCTGGTCATGACAGCATTCTTCTGCGGTTTTCACTGTCACACACATTGTTCCTTTTCTAAAGTATAGCACCAAGCAAAAAATAATTTAATATGTCGTATAAACGGGTGTTTACAAGCAGTGCATGACATCTCTACAGGCACAATAAGTTAGGTTATAAAGTGCAATCACCTGAGCGATTTTAACTAGAAAATTCATCGAAATGGATATGATCACCAGGAAATTCAGCGGATTATCTCATTCATCGCATGCTCTCTTCGATGTGTTATGGAATATTTCAGTCATCACGGATGATGATAAAAAGTGTTTGGCATCCTTAAAACGTATATTTAACTTGTGTCTGTGGGCTAGTTCTCCTTCAAATGTCTCGTTATCATAGAATAACTGCTATGAAAACAACCATTGCCTATAGTCACTTTTATACCTTAATATCCTCAAAAAACTAGCAAATAACAAACCATTACGGCTCTAAAACGCAAATAATAGTCTTTCCATGCTAAATTTCTTATAAACGATGAGTTCTTGAAGTAATACATCCTCTGGGATATCATGCCAGTTTTATCCATTAATACGAACACAATACTGGAAAATGTTGCTTTTTCGGCTATAGAAGCCTGAAACCAGTCATATATAATCTACTTTCACAAAAATAAACGCTTATAACGCCTCTATAGGCGTGAACACGATAACCCATACAGTGCGCGATAATATATCACGATAACGTTTATCATCACCCTCCCGTAGCCAAGTAGTTAGTCGAACACTTACAGCCTCTTCATACAGAGTTGGTGAAACACAGTGTAAAGGATACTTTTGGATTTGTTGAAAAGGATAATTGATTTAAATGTTGACAACAAATTCATGATATTCAAATGAACTGTCGTCAAGATTTGACAGAATAGTTCTAAAATATTTGGGCGCCGAGTGAGAAGTAGACATTTGTAAAACCTCAGTTATGTTAATTTTGATTAATTTCCCTGAAGAAGTTCGGACCAGATTGCCGAACGAAACGTTGGAATTACTCATTTCAATATCGCTGAGATATTACAAATATAATTTTTTACAAATTCATGATATCATTTGACTTATCCTCCTATTTCACCAATGTACCACTTATGGAAACAGTGGACATTTTATGCGAAGAACTGATAAGATGAAACATCGATATCGGCATTCCTATATCTTTTATGAAAGAACTTCTCTTGAAGTGTACAATGAATGTCCATTTTTTATTTAATAAGGAACTATATAGAGAAATCGTTGTTGTGGCAATAGGTCACCAGTAGGACCCATTCTAGCCGACATTTTCCTTGCAAAACTAGAAAATGGGCCTTTGAAGGATGTTATTGATGAACTTGAATTATATTGTCAGTACATGGATGATATATTTTTGACTATGAAAAATGAGAAGGAAGCAAAGAACATCCTTGACAAATTTAACGACGTTCATCCTTCGAAAAATGTCACCATTGAGAAAGGAAAAAATTCTAGTATTTCATTTCCAGACGTTCTTATGAGCAGAAAAGAGGATGGCACAATAAGAAGTGTATATAGAAAACCTACATCAATTGATCGGTACACTGATTTTTACACCTTCGTTCCCTTGAAATACAAACGCAATCTGATAAAGTGCTTGGTTCACAGAGCAAGAGCAATCTGCTCGGAGGAATGTCTTGGTGAGGAACTTAATAATATTAAACGGTTGCTGAGTGAAAACGGTTATCCAGAAAAGTTTATCGATAAGAATATGAATCGAAAATCAAAGCACTCCAAGGTACCAACAGTTCTTAGAAAGGCCTTACTCTTACAAATTCAGTTCCTAAGGTGACAACATCAGCAAGATACTAACACAGCGCCTTAGAAATGCAGTAACAGAGCATCCCCTGCTGCCGATTTACGCTGTCTTCAAAACCACCCTTGTTGTGCGTCCGGGAGTAGAAGATAAACTGCCTAATCTCATCTCTTCAATTTAACTGCTCCCGTGGACCATACCCTGATGTGGCCATCGAATGACATCGCGCTCAGTGCAGGCCATTGCTCGAGCGAAATCTGAATGTGAGACGACGAGCGGATTGTTGGAGGGTGATATGGAGGAGATCCTGTGGGGAATAGATGGGAGAGTTTAGGCAATCGTGGAGCTAGGCGAAGAGAATGGCAGGGAATTGACTGAAGTGTAGACGTCTCGCTAAATGAGGTTGATTAAGACTTCAGGTACGCCAAAGTGGAGTAAGTGAAGACAGAATACCCCTTACCAAATATTTCTCCTCTCGCCTTACAATCATATATATGTTTAGCTTGTTGCCACAGTTTCTTTTTGCTTATTCTTTCTGGCCACTTGATCTACGGCATGGAGCCAGCGAAGACAGCTGTTGATGAAAGTCTGTAGCCTGTTGGAAATCTTTTTCGTGACACGCAGTGCAAAAGGACCGACTTGACATTTGTGTCGAAAATGCGGGACTTGTTCCTTATGCTAAATGTAGAGGATCACCAAGTTGGTTTCATGTTGACAGGGCGTATCTCGCCTTTCCCATTCTGGCTGGCTTTCACATCTTCTTCCGTTCAGCCTGCCTCTTGAAACTACGCTTCTTAGATAAGTGAAGGAAGCGACCTCTTTCAAATCGCTTTTGGAGACACTGATTGGAACATCTCGTTGTTAATGTTGCTGTTGATAGTTATCTTCATCACTTCCGTCTTCCCTGTGTTCACCTACAGTCCTATCTTCGCTGACTGCTCCTTCAGCCAGTTTGTTGGTTTTCGCTTGCAAGTCTTCGAGCTCGTGTGACACTGAACATAAATCGTCTGCGAAATCCGGACATTTTCGACTCTTCAAATCGGTGATCCAGCGTATTCCTGTCTTCTCACTCCCCAAGCACAGTCTGACGCATAATCCAGTCCACCACAATTTAGAATATCATCGGTGATAATAGGCAACCAGATTGTCTTACTCCTGCATGCACTTCGAACGCCTCGCCGAGTTCTCCGTTGTGGATCGCCTGACACGCGGCATCGTCACACAGCCAGCTGTTGGAGGAGGTTTGAGGTACGCCATAGTGTTTAAGTAGTTTCCAAATTACCTCTCGATCAACGCTACCAAAGGCCTATGCGAAGTCGATGAAGTTGAGGCCTAAGTTTGATTGCCATTCCATGCTTTGTTCCGTGATGACGATGCGCAGAGTTGCAATTAGATCAGCACGTGATTTGCCTTTCCTGAATCCATCTTGTCCTGGACTGGTGGAGTTCTGCATCCAGTGCACCTTTTATTCTCTCCTGAATGATGCGACTTAGTATTTTACTTGGCGTAGAGAAGAGCATAATTCCACGCCAGTTCTTGCAGAGGCTTGAGTCGCCCTTCCTTGGCAGTTTGACGAAATAGCCCTTCTTCCAATCAGTAGGCGCCTTTCCTTCTTTGCAAACGTTTTGCAGTAATGGAGTGATAACATCAGCCGTAATCCCTGGGGCTGTCCTCAGTGCTGCGGTGGAGATCCCGTCTTGTGCTGCTGCCGGCGCTAACTGCTTTCGTCGGAGGACTGGTGTCCACTTGCCGGCAGCTTTGTGCATGCTGTTGGTGGGAGTGGTATTTCTGGGCGAGTTGATGGTGGTGGTTGACTGAAGAGTCCTTTAAAGTGATCAGCCCATTGTTTTATCTGTTTCTCCTTGAGCATCTTTTGTTTGTTTCGTCAGCTGGGTTGATCTCTTCCTGGGTAGAGACTTGGTTATCTGATGTCTCTTTTGCCTGCGGCCTGTTCTGCTTCAGTTACCAGTGTGTCGTAGAATTGTCGTTTGTCTTTCCTAGCACTCTTCTTCACTCCTTTATTCAGTGCAGTGTACAGTGAACTCAGTTTCTTCTCCTGTTGTCCATCTTCGCATTGAGTCATCCTCCCTTTCACCACCCTCTTATCTCCTGTTGAATTCCAGGTGCCCGTTGGGAGCTATTCCTTGTCCTGTCTCTTCCTTCTTCCCAGATTAGTTGTGCACGATTCCTTGAACTTCAACTTCAGAGAGTTCCAATGTTCTTCATACAAGTTTCCTCAGTGATGCAACATAGTGTCTCCCACTTTGCTCTGATCTAATCTGTAGTGAAGATATTTCTCATAGTTTTGCTCCTCAGTTTCCGAATGTTGAACTTGAATTACAGTGGCTTATCTCCGGTTGTTTTCAGGGAATTCAGCTTCACCTTGAAGGTTCCTTGAACTACTCTACTCTGTGTCCGACAGGCTGCGTCTCTACTTCATTGAGCGGCACTAAGACAAAGCTCATCTGGTTTGTGGTGTGTCCGTCAGGCGAAATCCATGTCACTGGCCTTGCGTATATCCTTGTGCCTGTACACGCTGCCTCCAATCACCAAATCGCGGGAGGCGCAGGAGTCCGCGAAGAGTTCCCTGTTATCATTCACTTTGCTGGGCGAGAACCTCTCGACCCATGATGAGTTCTCTTCCTGTTATACCCGCTTCCAGTTCAGCTGGCGTTCACATCGTCCATAAGGACTTTGATGTCACCATTTGGGATGTTGTCGATTACTGTTTGTAGTTGTCCATAAAAATCGTCCTTCATTTGTTCCTGTGGGTTTTCTGCATGAGAGTAGTGTAAGGCATGGTAAGTTCGGCGGTTTTCCAATGTTCAAACTGTGCTTGTCTAATTTCAGGTTGGCTGTGAAGAGTGCAGCGATTGGTCGCCGAAGATTATTTTTTATATTTTTGATTACAGCTTGACTCCACACCGTATTTTTGGTACAAGTATGAAATTTTCAGCATGGATATCGGTAGCCCGAATTTTGCAGGCCGACCATAGTTGCCGGGTGTGCGTCGGCAGGAGTTCGAACCTTAGACCATGTGCATGGTCGGCGAGAGTTCTAACCGCTGTACCACCGACGCACAGCGACGGATGACCAAAAGGAATGCCGCTTCCCTGTCATCTAATTGTATTGTGATTAGTTGTAAATGTGGTCCTTGTCCTTGAGTCTTCTTTCTTACTAGCACGCGTCATTTGTGTGGTCACCCTGCTAATGTGCGCTTTGCTCTCTGTTTCAGATCACTGCTTGAAACGAGATTACATATTTGTTGAGCCTGGCAACGAAAATCTTTTTTCTCCTAAGTCTCGACTCACTTAACCTATGAGGAACACTTCTCCTGTGAAAAAGACAGTATCCAGCGATGTTGTTCATCAATTACCCGAAGTTATGTTTCCAAATTTTGAATCAAATCGGCCTGTGTCGCTTCGTGTCCATCCTTTGCCGCATAACCTGGAGGTCATCGATTACTTTAGTCTGTGGTCAGACAAGGTGCATCGATGCGTTGACCCTATGAAATTTCCTCACCCGAATGCATTCGTCGTTGATTGTGTTGAACAGTCACTGGAAATACACACAATTGGTTTTGATTATGAGCACACGCCCTTGATTATCCTCTTGAGTAATCAGAGTGCACGTATAGTGCCACCAGCACCTCATATTGAGTCTCTGAAATCATTCACCGAGTGCAACCAGAAACAAGGTGAATCTGTTCACACTTCATTAGGTCTTTAGCTGCCACTGGTGAGATGATGATAGCCACTCATCGCAACATTTCAATGCCTCATGCAAATGGTCTTGAGTGATTGCAGACCAGGTAAGTGTTTGGTATATCCGGACGATGTTATCATACTTAGGAAGGCTATGAGTCAACATTTAAGTGATATTCCCGAAGTATTAGAGCAAATGCAGACGGTTGGGTTAAAACTGAACCCATCGAAATGCCAATTTTTTCAGGAAAGAAGTGTGTTTCCTAGCTCATATTGTTTCAGCCGGAGGCATTATATGTGATCCAGCAAAAGTTAAAGAAATTAAAGACTGGCCGCTCCCAAACTCAGCTCCCCAGTTGCATAGTTTCTTGGGGTTAGCCTCGTATTATAGACGTCTTGTATTTAACCTTTCTCAGCTTGCACGTCCTCTATTCGACATTGTTATGAAGAAGGATTACAGTTTGACAGCATCAGCTACTGAAGCCTTTGAAAGACTTAAAGATTGTTTACGTAGCCCTCCCATCCTATCATATCCCGGCGTTTCTGACCATGCAGGTGGGTTCATCCTAGGTACATAATCTAGCAACCCTGGTATCGGGGCTGTTCTGTCTCAAAGAATGCAGACGTAGCAGAAAAGGTGTTAGCCTATGCAAGTTGAGCACTGAACAAGAGTGAAAATAATTACTGCACCACGCGGAAAGGAATGCTAGCACTTGTCAATTTCGTTGAACAGTTTTGAGCATATCTCTTCGGTAGACATTTCGTAGCACGGACTGACCACAAAGCCCTTAGCTGTCTACATAACTTCAAAGAAGCTGAGGGTCAGACTGCTAGATGGCGAGAACACCTACAAGAGTATGACTTCGAATGCATGCATAGACCGAGCAAAAATCACGGCAATGCAGATGCGTTGTCAAGCGAACCTCTTAGGTATCACGGTGACTGCCCATCATGCACCGAGGCACAAGTTTCTCTGCTCCAACTAGAGGCTCATGCTCCATATAGTTGGACCGAACTTCAATCTTCTGACTCTGAACTGGTCATGATTTACGAAAGCGTTCGAAGTGGAGGCGAACGACCGACAACCCAGGAAATAAGTAAGCTTGGATGGGAGGCTCTGTGTTTATTGTCTCCGTGGAATAATTTGAAAACTATCGATAACATCCTTTACTACCAACATGGACCCACTTATACTCGTCAAATTGTGGCTCCACAGTCGGCACTACTCACAGTACTATTGTCATTACTCCAGTAGTTGGGACACGCGGTCTTGGGAAGAGTGATTGAGGCAGCTAAAAGGCGTTATTGGTGGCCTCATTAGAGGAAGGACATCGTAGATTTCTGTGACTCCTGCGGGGCAAGGGACGCAGGGAACATAATCAGACACATTTATGGCCACGGATCATTCAAAGTTGCTGAATAGACGTGGCTGAAATGTCATAGAGGAGATATGGTTTTTAGAATCATGCCTCGCGTTTCCTCGATCACTTACTGCTCTTGGGTAACGACAGATTCCTGTGTAATAGTGAGACAGCTATCGTTATGCTCTAGCCTCATAACATAGGAAGTGGTTACCGTAAATTTACTGCAAGATGCGAAATCGTCATTCCCATGCAGTCGATCCGGATGACTCGGCGTGCCTAGTGAACGAAAAGTTATCTCGTCAAACCGTCAAAGCAGGTATATATTGGGCTTGGAATGAACTGACACTGGGTCATGCTGCTAGCGGCTACAAGCGAAATAAGAATTTCCGTTGTTCTGGAGGGATCGACAGATGGTGCGAGTCAAAACATTACCCTGGAACTTTCTGTATTCTGAAGAAGCATTGTCAGACGTCATAGGGTGATAGTCAACTTGGTTCCCTAATTTCGGCGAATCGGAATGTTTTCATCGGCGTAGACTGTGAAGCTATCTAGAAACTGCAATAAAAATTTGCATATCTTACTAAATAACCATATGATAATTTATTTGCGTAACGTGCAATTTACAAAGGAAAACTCACCGAAGCTTGCGAAGTGGGCACAGGGGTTAAACATGAAGATAGATTTACTTCTTAGCTGGAGTGGACTGAATCATGCATCTGACTATTGAGATTCAGACGTGAAATGAAAAAAATGATGTCAAATGTCCTGGATTTGCCCATCCATTTACAAACGCGAACCGGCTCAAATACAATAGATGGGGATTTCGCAGTTGACCAGTGTATCAGGCCGCAGAAATGCAGACATAGGTGAAACAGAGTGTTTTCAGTAGAGGCAGCGAAGACGGGACTTCAGAAGATGGTTACGATAAATCTGTTTGGCTGGTAGCAACAACGAACACTAATGAATGTTAAACGCGGAAATCTAAGGAGGTTACCCTGACACTTACCTTGATGACCCTGTTTCAGCTACAGGTTGAATTTACGAAACGCAACAAGTATGCATTGATTACTCTGGTGTTAAATAGCACTTGGTACATAGAACAAGGGAAGAACATTAATGCCAATCCTATTATTGCTTCTATATTGTTCAGAGACTTTGTGTGCCAGCCAGAAGATTCCCAGCTAACTGGGAACTTTTGTTAACCAGAAAATGCCTACGCCAGGCCACTACTGAAGATGAGAAGTCAGGTCAGATTGCCAGGTGGAAAGGTTAGGCAACAAGGTTCTCCACCAGGCAGCAAACTGGCAAAGCACCTATAACCCAACAGGTTTTCCTCAGGAAATAGAGGTGGATTTGGCATTTGCTGGGGAAAACACTGAACTGGGTAATATGCAAGGTAGGCCTTCAAGTGGAACCCTGGTGCAAGTAAATTTATTTTTCAGAGAATGGTGAAATGGAATATACCATGTGGAGGGGAATGAAGGTGTATTAACAGTTGTGAAACTGTTTACAAATGATAGAAGAGAACCGAGTTTGACTGAGATGTATTAGTGAAGCAGTGTGTTTCACTCGGAACTCAAGGGAGGGGAAATAGTCATAGACGGCCCAAATGGAAATTAATCTGATAGACGATGATAATTAGGATTGCTGTTGGCGGACTGGTTGAGGTTGATTTTTTCATGGAGTTTTTGTCAGTTTTTCAGAAAAATAAGTGACATTGGTTAACCCAGGAGGCTGTAAACTTTAATGAGAGTTTCTACCTAGAACATTTCTTACATGGACTCCACTGGCATGATAATTTTACAGTAGAAAAACTATCCTTATTGATTAGTAAGTTGGGAGTCTTTGAGTTGACAGCTCATGCCATGTCAGAAAGTCGAGAAATTAGTTAAAAATAGTGTAGAAAAGTCTTTTTTCAAAGGTTTACCACTCAGACTAATCAGAAGAAAACAAGACACAATTGTTCCAATGGTCTTTTGATATTTAATAATGAATCGTGTTTTGTTTTAATGAGCTGCTTCACGCATTTCAGGTGATTGTTGACGGTGGTTACTTTCGTTTCTGGTCGCTTTGCTGAAAATGTCTACACCTAAGAAGTACGTCAGGTTCATATATTTTTGTTTCCCTTTTCATTTTAATTGATGAATTCGACTCACGAGATTACTTTACGTTAGGGACCAGGCTAGCGATAAATTGGTGGATAAGAAACGCAAACCCAACCGCTTGATGGTTGATGATACCTTAAAGGATGATAACTCAGTGGTTTCGATGTCTCAAGTAAGTACTGTTATACTATATGTCGCATTTATCAGGCAAAAATGGATGAGTTGCAGCTATTTCGTGGTGATACGGTGACTATAAAGGGAAAGAAAAGGAGAGATACAGTCTGCGTGGCTCTAGTAGACGAGACTTGTCCAGATGATAGGATTCGTTTCAACCGATGCGTGCGTAATAATTTGCGAGTGAGGATCGGAGATATTGTGACAGTTGTTGGTTGCCCTGATATAGTCTATGGGAAGCGAATTCACGTTTTGCCCATAGACGACACAATAATTGGTCTCACAGGGTAAGGTGTAAATCTTTTTATTGGATTTGTAGGAATCTATATGAAGTCTTCATAAAGCCGTACTTTTTGGCTGCCTACCGACCTATTCGTAAAGATGACGTTTTCATTGTACGTGGTGGGATGCGCGCTGTTGAATTCAAAGTGATTGAAACAGATCCTTCACCTTATTGCATTGTTGCACCCGACACTATTATACATACGGAAGGTGACCCTGTAAAACGAGAGGTATGCGTAGTTTAACAGTTGATATATATATTTTTAGGATGAAGAAGAAAGATTGAACGAAATAGGCTACGATGACATTGGAGGTTGCCGCAAACAACTAGCACAAATCAAGGAGATGGTGGAGTTACCTCTTCGTCACCCACAATTGTTCAAAGCTATAGGTGTTAAACCTCCACGTGGTATACTACTCTACGGACCTCCTGGTACTGGAAAGACTTTAGTTGCACGAGCAGTAGCTAACGAGAGTGGAAGCTTTTTCTTCTTAATCAATGGGCCTGAAATCATGTCGAAATTGGCCGGAGAGTCAGAATCCAACTTGCGCAAAGCATTTGAAGAAGCAGAGAAAAATGCTCCAGCTATAATTTTCATCGATGAGCTTGATGCTATTGCTCCAAAAAGAGAAAAAACTCATGGAGAAGTTGAACGTCGAATTGTTTCTCAACTACTAACTTTGATGGATGGCCTTAAACAGCGAAGTCATGTGATTGTTATGGCTGCCACAAACCGACCAAATAGTGTCGACCCAGCTCTTAGACGCTTTGGTCGTTTCGACCGTGAAATCGAGATAGGTATTCCTGATAGCATCGGGCGACTAGAAATTTTGCGGATACATACGAAGAATGTACGTCTTGCTAATGACGTTGATCTAGAGCAAATAGCTAATGAAGCACATGGTCATGTTGGAGCTGACTTAGCGTCACTGTGTTCAGAAGCTGCTTTGCAACAGATTCGAAACAAGATGGATCTTATCGATCTAGAAGACGATACAATTGATGCTGAGGTACTGAACTCTCTTGCTGTTACCATGGATGACTTCCGCTGGGCGTTAGGAAAGAGCAACCCCTCTGCTCTCAGAGAGACTACTGTTGAAGTGCCTAACGTAACGTGGAATGATATTGGTGGACTGGAAAATGTAAAACGGGAGCTTCAGGAATTAGTACAATATCCAGTGGAGCATCCAGACAAGTTCCTAAAGTTTGGTATGACTCCAAGTAAAGGTGTCCTGTTTTATGGTCCTCCAGGTTGCGGCAAAACGCTGTTAGCGAAAGCAATTGCAAATGAGTGTCAAGCAAATTTCATCAGTATTAAAGGACCAGAGTTGTTGACGATGTGGTTTGGTGAGTCTGAAGCAAACGTTCGGGATATTTTCGACAAGGCACGACAAGCTGCACCATGTGTACTATTCTTCGACGAACTGGACTCTATTGCCAAGGTAATTACTGCCGATTCCTGTTCTGATAACTTGTTACCAAGATATAATTTGATTTACTTAGAATATGCAGGTGATATAGTCCTAGGTGAAGATGCTGACAAAATGCAAGTCTTCTGAACACCTTGAGCTGCGATCTGCAAGTGTTTGGCATGCGGTTCGCTCCAGTCAAATGTAAGATGATGCTGCAGGACTAGTCTGGACTGCATCGACTCCCAGCTTAGAAATAGGGAGTGAAGTGGTTTGTGAAGCGGGTTCCAGTCAGTGTAGTTAGTTGCCCAAATAATCGGGGTCAATTTCGAGGTCTTACGAGGCACTTCGATGCGGGTGTTTTGGGGAAATGCCTCCTTTTCCCCAAAGAATCCAAATTCTCCCGAAAATAAACAGCGAACCCCCCCCAAAGAACTTCTAAACTGCCCAAAAATTATCTAAAGTGCCTGTTACTCTAGATGTTGCTATTTATCCTGAACGGTGATTACCGTTATATTCATCGAGTATAAGCGTTTTCTTAGTAGGCCGAAAAAAATATTTCACTGCTCAGAACTTGCCGTCAAATAAACGGGTGGATTTCGGAAGTACACTTTAGTCCATCTAGGGCATGAACAGTTCATGACTTTTAACGTCAGTGAATTAGAGTCTTTGTGACACTTGGTTATTCACCGTTCTCTGTGCGTTGTATGCAGTGCCACTAATGGGTGTAAAGACGTTATTTTTTGTTTCAACTCTATTCCGTTTTGATTTATTTTATCCGTAGGCTCGTGGAGGTAGTGTCGGTGACGCTGGAGGGGCTGCTGACCGAGTTATCAATCAACTCTTGACAGAAATGGATGGCATGTCTGCAAAAAAGAATGTTTTCATTATCGGCGCCACTAATCGTCCAGACATAATAGATGGAGCCATTTTACGTCCTGGAAGACTTGATCAACTCATCTATATCCCACTACCGGATGAACCCTCAAGGGTTAATATTCTAAAGGCGAATTTACGGAAATCACCGATAGCTAAGGTTGGTCACATTTCTGATTTAGTTCAAAAATGTTGTGTAGTATCAAATCTCTAGTGGTTTTGATTTTGTGAGGAAGAGCCTTCCGAATGCAGAAGCTTGTCATTGTTGTATTCTTATTAAGATGGTTCAGTCATACGGTAAATTTAAATGATAGAATCACACTGTCATACAGTACCATTTACTGACTGCGTTTCCAGCACAATTCACTCTGTGATGAAGTCATACCCTACCAGTGCCCAATTTCTATTCTTAAATCAAATTAAGACGACATTAGGATTATTAAGACGTCTTATTTAGGGCCAGGAAATAGATGATAATAAGTCGGTTCTAGTCCAAGGTAAGATAGATGAGGCATACGCCACTGCGATTACCTTGTTGTGGCTAATAATGAATGAGCGCTGTAGCTAGGGGAAGATTAATGTGTAGAGTTCTTACTATGGGTGGAACCAATGTGGTGACTCATTATATATCATTACTGATAGTCGTGTTACAACTTGTTCTACCTCGCTGAATGAACTCAGTGTTAATATGTGTATTTCGAAGCGGCGAGGTTTGAAAACCTGTTTCCCAGAACCAGTTAAAGCATGAAGATGTGATCAGTGGACTAGTTTTCAGACGTTCGTTTTTCCCGAGTTCCATTTAGTCTAGTCAAATCTAGACAAGCTGATCTCTGTTCAAATAAAGGTTTGTTTTCTCTTGTTACTGTTATCGTCAGTGGTATACAGCGGTCGGGTGGAATTATCTCGGGATCCTATAAGTTACACTAGCTAATCTAGTCATTCATCACCACCGTCGGCAACCTTTGGAGTCAAATGATTAGGTGCTGCGGTTTTAATACATTTTGGATTATGGAACTTTCTGTTCAAATCTTAGGTCCATGTAGTGTCATCACAACTAGTGTGGCTCATGACCCTTTAGTGAACAAATGAGTCTATTGTTTCTACAAAGCTTACCATGGCGCCATGCTTCGAGATGTGTAAGTGTCATACTCAATAAGAAGTCTGGTCACATTTGAGCTTCGTACCTGCTTCTTTTCTACATTCGTTTATTTTCAGGTATGTGTTACCTTAAAGCAAATAAGTCAGTGGGAAGCTAATCAGGAAGTATCTTGACACGATTTCGCAGACTAGTCATGTTATCCTTGTTGGTTCAAGTAACATAACGCTTGTATGCGTATTTCAAAAACCAGTTTTTCTGTGGTAAACTTACTGTCACCTAAGCCTCTAGAGTTTAAAGCCCTACTATTAGGTGTGGTTTACGAAACTTTGGTATAATTCATTAATAGTGATGATGGGATTTGCGTGGACTAGTAATAGCAGTAAAATAAGATGAAAGCAAAAAAATGAAGAGGTGAGTTGGTGAACAGAAGAATCCAGACAGTTGGTACTCTTTCGGTGTCCACATCGTTTTATTTTTGTTAAGAGCATAGAAGGATGAGTTTTGCATGGTTGGAGAGCTAAGATAGCAGCCACCTTATGTCATTCGTAAATTCACCCTGTTTGGCTGTGATTAATTTTGAGTTCATTTTTCGTCTTTGGGATGATTTCGAGTGAAAACTCATGTGATTTAACGCGCATTTTCGTTTCTGCAGTGCTTAATTTCACTAAGTACCACTTTTATTGATCAATAGGATGTTGACCTCAATTACTTGGCAAAGGTCACCCAGGGTTTCTCGGGTGCTGATCTCACTGAAATCTGCCAGCGTGCATGTAAGCAAGCTATTCGAGAATGTATTGAGGCCGAAATAAACGCTGAACGCGAAAGAAAAGCCAGACCAAATGCTATGGTAAGTTATTATTTTACAAGTTGGAGTTAAAATATCTCTATCTAGATGAACTGTTTTACAAGTATAAAGTGGAGAAAAGCTGTGACTTCATTTGTGTCATTGTTTTTTATTTATATGTTATTTATATGCCGTAATGTATATCAGCTAGCAAACCTGTAGAGCATGCTTTGGCAGTTTACTTCCATTTAGAGTACATTAGGGAGGATATAGTTCGTAAAAGGACTTATCGTCTAAACTGAGTTATAAATCTTAATCAGCTAGACTGTATTAAGATGAACAGCTTTCTATCACGAGTCAAAAAATGGTATTCGTCTAATGGTCTTAAACTAAATCCTTCCAAATGTTAGACTGATAATTTCAGTTTCCGATGTGAAAGAAAGTTTAATGAAGCTGTTAATTTCTCTGAGCGTTTCAAAACTGATGCTATATCAACAGAACATTAGATTCAATAATTTATAACATGCTTAGATTTCCATATATTAGCAAGGCTGCCGTCTTACTAGTGTGGGCATTCACATACCAGATGTGTAAGTAATAAGAGCAATTTTAAAAATGTCGATTAACGAGAAGAATTGGACATCCTCTGAAATCTTTTAGGGGGCTGCTTACGAATCTTCGAACAGCAAGTTCTAGTTTTTGTTAACATGGTCGATTTATATTACTACCCTTTCCCGTTAACCAAGTTAAGTTCAGCACCTGTTTAAAATCTGTTCTGTTCTATTCAGCTCCACTTTTTATTACCGTATTTAGGAGGATGACAGCGATCCAGTCCCAGAAATAACACGTCGCCATTTTGAAGAAGCAATGCGTTTCGCCAGACGTTCAGTCACTGAAAACGATGTGCGAAAGTATGAGATGTTCGCCCAGACATTACAACAGTCCCGAGGAATAGGCAACAACTTCAGGTCAGCATATGTACTTTGTTTCTACACTTGTGGTTTTCAGCACCATTTTTTTCTATTTAGCATATATATATTTATACTGGTTGATAAAATTGCATATCATATAGTTTTGGACTTACATCAGCAATAAATAAAAAAGGCATTTCTTAAGGTTCAAAATGTTGCTGATTTATTTATGTAGGTTGAAGCAATGGCAGTCTTTTTCAACACGTTCAGTTCCACAGCATCGCGCAAAATCCTTTCCAAAGCCACATTATTTTTTCCCTATTCTTCTAAATTGACGGATAAGTTGTTACCTACTTACTTTCTAAAACATCCTGTGTAGGTTGAAGATAGTAAAGCACAAGTAAATGGAACTTTCATCAGCTGTTAGTCAAATGAATAGCTTCCAAATTGCGTTGTTATAGTGTCAGCTTATTCTGTTCCATCAAGTGTTACTAAATATTCAGATCCAAATTCGAATAATTTTGGATTAAGCTAAATACATAAAGTTTAACTAAGACTGGGTTTGAGTGTATATCGGTTTATCATTATTTAATATTCTAAACCTTGGAAACATTTTCTACAGTTTCATTTCTATTGAAGTTGTAAAACTTTGAGGAAAAAGATTACGTAGTGCTTGTCTTGGGTTGAGTATTCTCAGGCTCGATAAGCTCTGTATCGGGCTGTTTTCCGTACTGTGGTCTGAATTGTATATTTGTAAGGATTGAAGATTGACAAAACTTCTCAACAGTAATGGAAGTCAGAACTATCCATCTTCTAGTGTCCTGTCCCTTGGTTTCCTTGGTGGTTGCATTTCGATTTTTATTTAGTTGTACTTATTCCGTGTACAATTTTTTCTCCTAAAAAGTGTTTAAACTTTCTTTTCATCTCAACACACATGCATTCGAGGTTTATTGTTTATTTTTGCAGATTTCCGGGATCAGATGGTTCAAGTGCCGCACCGTCTGGCGCTGGAGCTCAAGGTGCAGGATCAAACTATGGCGCTCAAAATGATGCAGAAGATTTATACAACTAGGAAGCTGTTTCTACTCTTTAATTTTTCGTGTACCTAAATTTATGAGTACTGGCTATTCGGTTTCATCAATTTTCGCGTATTTATGTTTTGGTTCACATCTTGACTGCGTTCAAAATCTTCAGTTGCATGAAACCAAGCTGATGAACGTTTTCCCATTACATTTTTCCCTGGATGTAACTCAGGCAGAATTTGTACCTGACATATAATTTCCATGCATTCATTTCATGTTATTTTTAATTTCATCCAGTGTATTTTGAAATGTGATATAGTTTCGTTTGCTTTTGAAATTGCGGGATTGTTCTACATTGACGCCTAGAGAGCATTAACAACTAAAGATACTTCGGTGGACTTCTTCTGCCAGGTGTAGTAGGTACAAGCTTGTGATTCTAATTTGCACTAAGTATTTTATTTAGAAATCGTAATCGTACGCATAGTTTGCAGCCGAAAACTAGTCCAAGTTAGATTCGTCTTCGAAACCTGATTTTAAGAGATTAGTAGAGTGTTCATATGTTGGTCTATTCTTGTTCATACATATCTTAGTAATTTGATCAATATTTTAGTCTTCGTCTTATTTATTACGAAAGATTTATTTTATGAAGTCATTTCACCTCAAATCACTACAGTATATTATCACAACTACTTTTATAGTTTGAAAAGAACCATGTGTAGGTGATGGCAACTATCGCGCATTAATATGAAGGGAACAGGACGCAAATGGGGATAATGTGGCTACTATACAAGAATGAAGGTTACTAAGAGAATCATTTGAAAATGGAGGACAACCTTTTAAGTAACTCCTAATTGAATAATAATTAAGGGATATCAATGAGAATGTCTCAACTAATCTACCTAAAGTCTTTTTTCCGGTATTTTGATGACAGCAATTTTATTCGCTAACACTGAGTCACTACCACTTAGTAGATGGCTGGGTATTTTTTGGTAATCTTGTGCGAAGTACCAGTTATGCTCCGTCGGTTCGAAGTGTAATTTTGTCGGTATGAGGTGACTGCCTTCTTCGAAATAACCAAAATCTTGCACGCATTGATTTGAATATATGATAAGTTCTGTTTTCCATTTGCACAAGGTTTTGAGAACTCTTTAACTTGAAGGAAGCTGCTTTTTGTAAAGGGGACAAGGGCTTGAAAGGCATCTTGGAAGTGTTTTGATGTACTTTCATTTCATTGAATGCCAATTGAGCCTTGAAGAAAATTAAAGAATTCAGCGAAAATTTTTACCGACGAAATCGGTCTTACAATCGTATTCATATTTACTAAAAACATGTAGTAGTCTGTTAATGAAAGATGGGTTGGGAAGACAATTACTCAGAAGTGGTTTCTAAAACGAAATAAATAAATAATCAACCATAAAGTGTATGAAATTTGATAAGGTTGTAATTGTCATTGAATGAGAAGTAAGGTAACTGAATATCCACGTGATAAGTGTAAAGAGGGTGACGAAATGTACGGAAGGAGCATGTAAGAGTGATAGTAAAGAGCCTAAATAGTCGTCTGGTGTTGCCTACTACCAGTGCCTTTCCCAACCTCGTTGGCTTTTTGGGCCCACTACTGTTTACGGCCATTGCAGAAACTTCTGAACAGCTTGCTTTTGGGAAGCTTTCGCTCCTCGTCGTGTTCGGGGGTTGTCGAATTCGGTCTCCCTGTGTCCAGAATTTCAGGTGAAGCTTTAGGAATCCATTAGCATTTCATAGACTTTGATATCGCGATCCATCAGTAGCTTATTATTACGTGATCTATTTAACGACATCGGTGATTTGATGGTGAGCGTCACCAGGTTAGGTAATGTTTGTTCTTATGTTTGAATTTAGTGCTGACTAGAAACATGATTATCTCAACAGAATTGTAGAAGACGGTCATTGCTGTTGATTCGTCTGTGTCGGACACCATCGTTACCGACGATATACTTCTCTTACTGCCACAACTCACCTAAAATGACTACCTATGAGCGTTTTGCTTTTGCAGAAAGCTTCCGACTGAATTCATTCAAATTGCAGTCTGTTCGGGGGTTAGCGCAGGTTAAGAAAATACATGGATGGGTTATAAAATCTTTCCTTGCCTAACAGATTAGTTCAATTAGACCGCACACATACGACTGTTCATTGGAATCCAATCAAGCAGGGGTTTTTCTGCCCTACTACTCTGCTATCCGTACATCAGCAACTGATCACACTCGCAAGGTGAATGTTTTCAAATTTACCTTGTTGACTATTCGTCCTTATATGCATGTCCCAGAAACACGGCATACATCTGTCTCGAGACGCTAAATTTCGGTCTAGTTAGGCCTGTTGTCCTGACGAAATACAGTCGACAGCGTGGGTCTCTGGAACTATCAGTAGTGTTTTTCTGGCTATGATGGTAAAGTTAAGGGAATATGAAGGGAACCATCCGTTTAATGGTATTAACAGTATACGAAAGCAAGATAGTGATGGAAATGAATATGGGTGATAATCAGGAAGGCTTTGTGTACTTGTGGGAGACTATGTGGTGACAACTAGTCGTGTCCGTCAGGGATGTCCACTGTCCCCATTTCCATTAAATTTCATCATAGATGTACTAATTGAATTAACCCTAACTGCTGACTTCAGTGACGCAGGCATTGACTTGTTACCAGGATATAATCTGATTGACCTGGAATATGCAGATGATATAGTCCAAATTCCATAATGGATAAGATTTTATTTTGATAAATCACAGTGTAGTACAGTTATATTAACTGATGACGTTTCGAGCACAAACTATTGCTCATAATCATATCAAGTTGATATCATATCAACTTGATATGATTATGAGCAATAGTTTGTGCTCGAAACGTCATCAGTTAATATAACTGTACTACACTGTGTGATTTATCAAAATAAAATCTTATCCATTATGGAATTATACTCTACCACAGTGCCCAAGTTTTATACTTATATCGATATAGTCCAAAGTTCTACGCTGAAACCAGCCAGCGGGTGACAATGACTTTCCGGCTACCCACACCGCGGAGGCTGATTTTTTTCTTGCAAATCTGGAAGAGAAGGGTGAGAAACGTAGAGCTAAAGGGACAACTGCTTGATGCCGGTCACACACGGGTAGTTCGAGTTGGTTTTTGCAGTTGTGTACGTGTTAAGATCTTATCGCCTGCTACTGACTGCAGCAAAGTCGGGGTGAACAATTTTTGGGGTCTACCGCTCCCAACACTCCCCCTCATTCTCAGGACGGGGAGCGCAGGTGGTTTTCTGGTCATCTGAGGGGAACACCTTACTAGTATTTCTTCACTATTCACTGGTGGCATGACTTAATCCACAGACTACTAACGTAATGCGAACGGCTTATACTGATGGTACCTACTTTTAATCTAACTACTATCCAAACAACTCTTCTATCATGGTAAAGTCTGCAGGAACATTTTTATTTTATTTTAATAAAATGCAGGAAAAAAAATTTTGGTACAGTATGGCACCAAGAAAGATGCGCCACACAATAATAATAAAACAACATAGATCAAAAGTAAAAAATATGAACAGAGAACGGGTGAAGAACTTCATCTGGAAGGAAAACAATCATTTGTAGCAAGTTCAAAAATCATTCGTGACCTATTGTCGGAAAGGGAAGAAAGAAGGAAATAGCAACATATTCGCCATTGATTACGATTCTTGGCCACATCTGATAACGTTTCGAGCTATCTCGCGGACCCCAACCAGGGAGTTGTGACGCACCAACCGATGCTAATCTAGCACAAAAATCCTTCATCCCCCGACGTCACGTCATGGACTGACCACACCTCCGCCTTTTCCATCCCGTCCCAGGGCTAGCGAACAGAGACCTGTACGGAAGCCTCTGGGATGACATTCGCAACACATGTCCAAGCCAACAGAGCCGGTGTTTCCAGTTAACGACACTCAGTGAATGGTGATCTCCACTTTGTTCAAACACACGCCGCCGAGCCTCAGAATTGCTCACGCGATGATGCCTTCGAACGCAAGCAATCCTGCGGAGACAGCGATGATTGAACACGCAGAGTCGCCGCACATCCTCAGCTCGGAGAGGCCAGATTTCACAGGCGTAGAGCAAGACAGCCCGCACCGAAGCATTGTATACCCGACCTTTGACAGCCAGGCTAAAGGCGCCAGAGGTGGCTGAAGTTGATGTAAGGCACCCTAGTCTTTATTATACGGTTGGAAATCTCATCCGTCACCCCTCCGCCAGCACTCACACAACTACCTAGATACACAAATTTATCAACAACTCACCCACAAGAGTGAGTGCAGGTACAGGCTCCTACCAATCTTGTAAAAGTACTTTGCACTTAGATGGCGCAAAGTACATACCATACTTACAGACACTGATCGCCAACTGATTAAGTGCGATTTGGGCAGTCTGCATGCTATCGCACAGTAAGACGATATCGTCTGCATACTCGAGGTCGAAAAGTCTATCTCCAGGTAGCAGATCTACACCACCTTCACGCACATCCTTCAGAGCTGACTCCAGAATGTCATCGATGGCAAAGTTAAAGAGAAATGGAGAGATTGGGCAACCCTGTCTAACCCCACTGTTGGTTGGGAACAGTGATGATAGTTGGTTGTATGCCCTTACTCTACCTGAGGTGTTTCTGTTTAGGGCTTTCAAGATGTTAACAAATTTCTCAGGTACACCCCTTTCTAACACACAGTTCCAGAGCACATTTCTGTCCAACGAATCGAAGGCAGCCCTAATATCAAGAAACACAACGATCGTTGGCCTGCAATAAGTGTGGCGGTGTTCCAACTACTGACGAAGGGTGAACGCATGATCAATGCATCCACGACCTGGACGAAACCCAGCCTGCTCTTCGCGAATCAATCTCTCACGTATTTTGCACAGCTTGCGAAGCAAGACAGCAGCCAATATTTTTAGACGCAACTGGTAACAGACTGATACCTCTGTGGTTGTCACATGAATTACGTTGACCCTTTTTTAAAGATGGGGACGTTAATGGCTTCGTTCCACATTGATGGTACACTCAGTTTCCCATACCTTCCTGAATAATCCAGTTAGAGCTATTGCGAGAGTCTCACCATCATCTTTAAAAGGAGCCAGGGGTAGATTGTCTGGCCTTATGGAGTTACTTACGGACCTCCGCTTCGGTGGGTACTAACCGACCAAGGAGCACTGGGACTATTGACAGCAGATACTGAAGCTGGTGGCCAGCTAAACTGCTTCTCGAAGTGCTCTTCCCAGCGTTCCAGGCGTCTTTTCAAGCTGGTAATTGGCGGGCCATCTACCTCACAGACTGTCTGTCTGCCGGTGGCTCGGATGAGTTGGAACAGCTTCCGACTGTTGCCAGATGCAGCAGCTGACTCCATCTCACACGCACTTTCTGACCACCAGGCTACGCGGTCCTTACGTAAACACTGTCTTATCTTGCGCGTCAGCGCCTTTCGCTTATTGCTGTATTCGCTGCCAGCCGGAATGGACCGGCGTTCATTCGGGAGTTGCAAGGAACTCGTAGAAACCCAGTGGTTTTTAGCGGAGCATTCCTTCAAGCCGCAAGCGGCTACACTCACCCTTTGCATGGCACCTTGCAGATGAAGCCAATGTTCATCTATACTACTTGGGGGGTTGCTGGCAAGCATTGATTGTAACTCATTCTTGCATTTCAAAGGAGTAACAGGTGCTACTAGTTTGCTAACATCAACATTTAGACGACGCCTTTTATGAGCCCCACCAAATCGCAAGACAAATTTGGCACTCACTAACGTATGATCGGAGTCCAGGCATGTGCTCTAGAAGGAGCGACAGTCTTGTATGCATCCTCGCCACCAGAAACTGACAGCAATGTGATCGATCTGAGTCCAAGCTTGGTTCGCAGAGGGAGGACGCCAGGTAGCGCTACGGCGATGGCTGTGCCGGAGGTTGGTTCTGGCTAGAAATAGGTTGTGATCCGCGCAAAGCTGCAGAAGACGGTCCCCATTATCTGACCTGCTACCGTGTAAGCCCCACTGACCACCTAGACGATTCTCCTCTGAGCTTAGACGCCCTACCTGTGCATTCACGTCCCCAGCCAGCACTACGATATCCCTCCGACCCGCCTGTCTCAAGAGATCGCTCAGTTGGTAGTAGAACTCATCCTTAATTGCATCCGGGCTGCAATCCGTTGGTGCATAGGCAGAGACAACAAATAGACGCCGCCTATCTGGCCTACTACTCCTTACTTTCGTATAACCTTCCAGCCTCACAGCACATAAACGACTGTTAATGGGAATCCAGTCGAGCAATGCAGCATCGGCTCTAGCGCTCACTGCGACACCGACACCAGCTACGCTGGATACCGATGTCACAAGATCCGTCGACAAGCGCAGGTGGTACATGCTACTAGAACTTTCAGATGGAGAGTATAATCGAAGCACTTCACTGGGATCTTGAATGCTGGTCTCCGAAATACAGCAGGCATCGATAGCGAGGCTTTCCAATGTTCTAACCAACCCTGCCTGTTGTCCAATTTGTATCAGCGTCCGAACATTGTAGGTGGCCAGCTTGAACGCGGCACGCGGTTTCAGGATATCTGTGTTAGATGTTACATTAGGGACAACCATTTTGAAGGCTACTCACTAACATCTCCAGACGGCACAAATAGGCTGGTAATCCAAACAAAGGCGAAAGGCTGTCGAAGGTGAAGATGTTAAGGTTAGCAAAGGTAAAATACAGGACTCTATGTATAAAAACAAAAGTAAAGTTGGGAACACATAAGTTACTTGAGACATCATTATAGCTTGAAAGCATTGTTACGAGTGCGCGATAAGTTTCACTGATAGTTTTTTTGCTTCATTTCATTTATTGTGTAAGGCCCGAGATACTGCCCGGGCGCACAGACCGAAGAAGGTGGTTTTTTTAAGGGACCACCGAGCCTTTGACTTGAAGTCTAATCCGCAAGGCAGTGGAGCAGCGTCAGGAGCTGCATTCCCATTATTGCCGGTGACCCATAAAGGTTCATACGCCATCTGATCCGATTGGATTCTGGAGCCCATGTACCCCATGGTAACTACTTTAAGTCTAACCACTATCCAAACAACCTTCCTGATATGGTAGGACCTGCAGGAGGATGGGTTCCAGCCAGTTTAGCTTGTTAGGTCACTGCGGTATTCAAGCCCGACCACCACAACAAGGTAGCAGTTGTCGGTCGGGCTGCAGGAACATGGCTTCCAGTCAGTGTAGTTAGTTGCCCAAATAAAAATTTGGGGTCAATTTCGAGGTTTTACAGAGTAACTAGATGCAAGTGTTTTGAGAAAATGCCTCGTTTTTCACCAAGAATCCCCCAAATTTTCCCGAGAAACCACTAAGCCCCCCAAAACCTCAACTGCCTAAAAATTATTTATTTGGTTTGAGTCATTGAGATATGCAAGCCTGACCACCAAATCAAGGTGATAACATTTGATCGGGTGATTTCGGT
Organism: Trichobilharzia szidati; assembly: GCA_944472155.2. Classification (NCBI taxonomy): domain Eukaryota; kingdom Metazoa; phylum Platyhelminthes; class Trematoda; order Strigeidida; family Schistosomatidae; genus Trichobilharzia; species Trichobilharzia szidati. Next base: position 132,445,355 of record OX235279.1, on the reverse strand, counting down.
GTTTTTGTGTTCTGTAAGCTGCATGATTTAACTATGAAGCTTTCATTGTCAATATCTTCAGCGCTAACTTCAGTGTGAAATGAGATTTTGGAACTCTTCTTAGGTGAAATATCCATCTATACGGGTAACCTTGAATGCGATTGGTCCTCTCGAGAGATTAATATTCTTAATGATTTCTACAGCTTCAGTTATCAATAAGGAATGTAATCCTGTTTCTTAAGGAGTTTACTTGGTGCCGACTATAGTAGCATAATTGCTCCCTCTATTGTAATCTTTGTAAACGAGATGTTACCATTTTCTGACCAAGTTATTCCCTTTCCTAGCCAAACTAGTGTGTCGACGAATGCAAATGAATAAATTCCTCTGAGCACGGATATATGCCTAGCTTCACTAGAGCAGTTTAAATTATATACGGACAGTTATGTAGCGACGGATAATAACTTATCTTCAATCCACTGTGAGCATATAGGCCTGACGCGAAAAAGTGATGTGCGACTTTGTAATCATGGTCTTCGTTTCGGTAGATCTGTTGAACTAGTGACTTTGATATATCTGCCTTGAACTACATTCTTAGGCATAAATTCTTTTCACTCAGTGTGTTCCATTTTATTTTATCAATGGGACTACATATGTAAAAAGTGTACATGGAATAATTGTTTCCAGGTTTCTAAAGTAAAGCCTACATGTATATCCACCAAATCATATGGCTAAAGTATGCGAAGAACACCTTAGAGTTAGATGGCTGAATGAAGCCAGCAGAAAGCTATATACCCAGGTTACGTACTTATTGACACTCATAAACAAGGTTTTTCTGCTTGAAGGAAGTGATATCCTCCCTAAGATTCTTGTCAATATGACCTAGTGCTGCAGTCACAGACCTCGCAACTGCGCTATCACCACGTGTATTTTTGTGAATTGGCAACAGAATTTCATTATTATTAATATCACTAGTGGTATAGTGCAACACGTTCTTATTCCTATTTTTTTTTTCGATCACTGGTCCTGAGGGTTTTGTTTAAGGAACTCAAAGTACTGATGAAATCCTCAGAAATGTTTTTCTAAGTGAACAATTCCAAAAAGCATTTATATCGAGTGAATTGAAAGCAGTCCTCATTTCAAGAAATACGGTGATTATTTACATTGGATCATAGAAATCATTAAAAAGACGGCTACAGTGAAGCAAATTTTCAACTAGGCTGTACATTCGTGTATTTATATCAAATAAGTGAGAAAGTTCCAGAATTATTTTCGGTCAAAAGTTAAACTAATGTAATTACAAAGTGTAATAAATAGGAAGATCGGGGAGAAAAGTCATAATAAGATTCACTATGTACAAACAAGACCGAAGAATTTCAAGGAAGAAGCGAGGCGTCGCTACTTTTATCAATTTTCAGTGGTCTGTTGACAATAACGTCTGCTTTAAATTCTCAAATGATAATATTGACTGTATAACTGTTAAATGTCAACCTAAAAACCTGTCTAAGTAAAACTTCATTTTTATCACAAACATTTATATCACACCTTGTTGTAGTACTTCAGAACTATCTATGTTTTCTGGTGAATTCACTATTTTCGCTGCCACCTCTTTTGTTAGCGCAGTGTCCATAGGGACTGGAGTTTTTATTCTTGTGAGTGCAGTTTTCTTACAGTGCTAGGTCATAAAAGTGTCGTTAACTTTCCCACCCGACTGGATACTTCGCTTGATTTTGTATTTATAAATGACTCCGGAATTTATGAAGCTCGTAAAATAACCCACTGTTTAATTCCGATCACTGTATTGCACGGGTCTTACCCAAAATTTATGGAAAGTTACACAGAAGAACCTATTCACACCTGTCCAAGAAAACGGTACATAGATGCTACTGTAAGGAGAATGTTCAGATTCTCAGGAGCATGCTCAAAGACAAAAGGTAGGACTTATTTAAGGAAGACTGTCCTGATGACACTATCTCAAATATCACATTTTATTTTGACACCTATTATCCAAGAGAAACACTCTTCGTCACACTTGACCGTTTCTTCTCCCCTCAACTTAAAAAGATGCAGAGGGAAAAGTTATGTAAAATGAAGGATAAAATTGGTTTGGAAAGAATTAACATTCTAATCAAGTCTGAAATGCAGAAGTTAAGTTCAATTTATAACCAAAAGTTCATATCCTGTAGAAATGCCTCTAACATATGGAAACTTTTTAAAGAAATTACTGGTGGTAAGCAGATGAATAGTATTCCTTATTCCTTTGATGTTTGCACACTAAACAAGTCTTTCGTACATTCTCCCACAAATGCCAAGCTTTCTAGTGTTACAAGTGTTAATGAAACCTGCTTCCTTGGTTTCAATATAAATGATGTTCTAAAATGTCTCCAGTCTCTGAACCCTTCTTATAGCCTGGGTCCAGATGGTTTGCCTGGTGTTATTCTTAAAAAGTGTGCAGATATCCTGTGTTATCCTCTCATGGACATATTTAATGAATCTTTTTCCAGAAATGTCGTGCCAGCCATTTGGAAGGACATTAAAATTGTACCTATACCTAAGTCATCTACTGGAACATGTTTTAAATTTAGACCTATTGCTATTACCTCTCCTTTTCTAAAAACTATGGCAAAGTTACTCTCACTTAATCTTCAACCTTCACTTAAAGCCTTTAACGATCCTAAACAATTCACCTCTAAACACAATAGAAGCACTCTAGATGCAGCTGCAGTCTTGTATCATAACATTGTCTCCAGCTTTGACAAGGGGGCTAAATTTGTTCGCTGCACCTTTCTAGATTATACATCTGCTTTCGACTCAGTACCTAGGGACATTTTGTTAAACAAGCTTGCGGAAACTCAAACTGACTGTTGGGTTGTCAAATGGCTGCATTCTTATTTCTCTGGAAGAAGGCAGTACACTATATGTCAAGGAAAGTCGTCCACTTCGTTGCTTACTGAGGCTGGTATCCCTCAAGGCGCCGTTCCTTCTCCTTTTATGTTTTCTTTCTTCTTGCATGACTTGCCTCACTCTGATAAAAAGAACCTTGTTAAGTATGCCGATGATCTAACTATTTCAATTTCTGTTAACTCCTAGCTAGACTGTACTAAGATAAACAACTTTCTATCAGAAATTAGCAAATGGTCTTCGTCTAACGGCCTTAAACTTAATCCTTCCAAATGTCAGACTGTTAATTTCAGTTTCCGATGTAAAAGAGAGCTAAATGAAGCTGTTAATTTTTCTGAGCGTTGCAAAATTGATGATAGTGATGTAGAAATCAAGTCTGACGGTAAGTATCTTGGACTAATACTTTTTTCTGACCTATCCTGGTCTTCCCATCTCTTGGTGGTCTCTAAAAGAATATTTCGTCTGACTTTACATTAAGAAGTTAAAGCACTCAGGTATAACTCAACCCCTTCTCTTACAGTTTGTCAACTCGTGCATCTTACCTATTCTTCTTTACTGTTCACCCTTATTCTTTCCTGGATTGCTTAAAAAGACTATGTCATGCTTCGTAGAACTCTGAAGACTGTCAGTAGGACGAGTTGTATCCCATTAGGCCACATCGTTGACATAGTCATTGATAGGCAATTGATTTCATGCAAGAAATTTGCCAAAGGAATTTTGTCATACTGTGAGCATCCACTTTACCCGTGGCTCCAACCTTGTGTCTCCTCAGGTAAAACAAGAAGTCTTTTGAGAAGACTTTATGCACGTACATCTAAGTATAGAAATTCCACTATACCATATTTAGCAGGTATTTTATGTGATGAAAATAGTGTCAGGCATGAACTGACTAACCTTCTTTGCACCAGTAAACAAACCATTTTCTCCATGCTTATCCCACCAAGCTTTATTGTTATTGTTCTTCTTATGTTTATGATCCTCTCAATTTTTCTGTCCATTTTCTCATTAGTGTAAACATCATTTAAGCTGTGTATTAACTGTCATTTTTTGTCTTTCCCCTCACAATGCTATATCAGCAGAACATTAGATTCAATAATTTATAACATGCTTAGATTTCCAAACTGAATCAACAATGCTGTTTGAAACAAACCCACTGTTACTATTATTATAATATTTATTCTTTTCATTTTGTACTTCGAATATTTTGACTTTATACCGTAAATGTGGACAAATTCTTGTGGTTAATTTTATTTATATTTTGTGTAAATCAGATGCAATATTGTGACAGATGTTGAGAATTCCATTCTGTATTATAAGTACTGCTTTTGGAATAAAGTAGATTATTATTTTAAAAATTATTATTGGTGGGACTGACTTTTCATGATGGCCACGGTAGGTACAACGGTTGGACGTATTTCCTTTTTTTTAACAGATAGAGTCGGCTTGAGTTTTTGGATCGCCAGTGCCTCAGATATTCCTAAATGTCTTGATCTCACTCTCTTTGGTAAATTGGATCGGATCTTATATATGGCTTTGAAGGACTTTTCATATGGGGATGGATATGCAGAATTCACCAGATATTCTGTTGTCGAACTGTACGCTCCTTTGCGTTCCCTTTGCTAGCCATGTTGGATAGTGTTCCCGCGAGCGTTTTACAAGCGGAAGCATGGTACGGCCAATGTACTCAGCTCCACACGAGCAAATGAACTTGTATATGCATGTTGAAGTGGCCCAATTCGACAGCTTGTCTTTCACGTGTTGGGTGAGTAGTTCCTTGCAGGAGAATGTTATTCATAGGCTGGCAGTGAAGCATGTTTTACTGAAAGAATCCGAAAGCTGTCTGCGGAGAATTTCTGCTTCGGCATCACTCTTAACTTCGAGGTTCAATATCAGCATCTTTTTGGGGGCCTTTTCAGGTGTTTTCCTTGGTTTTAGATTCTTGTCTATGAATCTGGGTATGAATCCATTTTCTATCAAGGTTTTTTAGAAGATTTCGAAATTCTTCATCAATTGACTCGTCAGTGAAAATTTGCCGGATCCTCTAGGAAAGAGAGTATATTTAGTTTCTCTTTCAGCTTAGAAACATACAATTTTGAAAGTTGATAAACTGTCCATTCTAGGAAAAGGTACAATGAGTTAGACTCAACTTCCAGAGTGAAGTTGATGTTTTGGTGGACATTATTGAAGGTTTGAAGTAGGTTTTTTAGATCACAATTCTCATTACATATAATGACAGCATCATCGATGGATCATCTCCTGTAGAGATGAAGGTCGTTGATAGTAGGTGATAAGGAGTTGTTTTCTAGGCTAGCCGTAAAGCAGTAGGCCAAGACGCTTTACTACTTGAACCCTTATATTTAAGCTAGTATACGATGCATTCCAATGCTGCTGCGTCTCTCTGCATTCGACAGGAGCAAACCTCACTCCAGGCATCTGAAGATTTCTGCTCAAGGTGTTCAGAAACCTCAGAAATTTTTCAGCGTCTTCACCTTAGACGACAGTATCATTCAGATGCTCTATATCAATAAGACTGGACCTTGGTAACAAGTCAATTCTTAAGTTGTTCAAGTCACTTACAGTCAATTCTATCAATGCATTTACGATGATTCAAATATATAACATGTAAAATAGAGACATCTGGGAATACATTCTAGTTGCTATTATAGATGTGGAAGAATAGTCGATTCCATTATGGGTAAATTTTATTTTGATAGAGTCTCACAGTGTTATACAGTAATATTTACTGATGACGTTTCGAGCACAATTTATTGCTCATAATCATATCAAGTTAATCACACGACTTCCTAAATTCATTTATATAGTTCCATTGTTTACCCATAATGGAATTATACTCTACCACAGTGCCCAAGTTTTATTCTTATGTCAAGAATAGTCGATGCTAGACGACTGGAAGAAAGACAACCTTGTCAAACTGCAAAAGAAGAGTTACGTAAATCTACGTAAGAACTTGTGGGAAATCATGCCTATATTCATTCCAAACGAAATACCGAACTTCATTATCATGGAAAGAATAAGCAATGCTCTGGGTAGATAAGTTTGCCAGGAAAAGGCTGGATTCAGGAAAAGCCAGTCATCTGCAGACAGACTGGCAACACTTCGCATCATCATCCAACACCGATAGGATTGGAAGTCAGCTCAGCCATCAACAGAGTCGACAGTGAAGAAGTACAGAAAGTGCTTCAACACGAGTGCGTGCAATGTCTCAAACAGCCATTACTATCACATGATGATGATGATGACTAATACCGAAAAATTCACAAGTGAAGAGTCTTTTCAGTTGGGTAGCTCAGTGTTCTATGTGTGCTAGCTCTTTAATAATTGGTTTTCCCTCAGCGTCTGCCAATGGCTTCATCTGAGTTTATCTCTTGGGTCTTAATTATTTGAAACAGTGTTGTTAGGTCACTATTACTTTCCACTTCTTCTGATTAGTTGCCACTGTGTTATAAAAGCGTCTTTTGTGCTTTTATAACATTTATCTCCACAAGTTTGTTCAGTGCGTAATAGACTACAATCATTTTTAACTTTTGTCGTTCATCTATGCACCACTTCATCTTCTGCTTCACCATTCTCCTATCATCTTTCAGCTTATCATTTTCTGAGGTCACATATACTTCTTCCTGTGTCATATGTCTCTCTAAATAGGTTCGTCTATACACCACGTTCAAAGGGCTTACAGTGTTCTTCTACAAAATTTCCACTGGTGATATTCCTAAATACTTCCTTTCCTTTACTGGTAACTGCAATTAAGGTGTCTTGTTTTGATTTACCCTTCAGTTTTTGAGCGTTGAACTTGGATTCTGGTCGATCTCCAACTACTTTGAAATCTTTCAACTTTTTCTTGAAGCTTTCTTGCGCTGGATAATGATGTTAGCCTACATCTTCTCCTCTCTTCCAGTTCGTATCCAGTACTGCGTCTCCACTTTCTTGATATTGGAACAAAATATTTCTGAATTTTGATGTGTCCATCCGGTGAAATTCACGACATTTTGTGAATATCCTTGTGCTTGAACACTCTGTCTCCGATCACTAAATGATGAAACGTACAGTGGTTTGCAAAGAGTTCTCCATCCTCATTCACTTCACCGAACACCTCTTGACCCATGATGAGTTCTCTTCATATGTTGTCCGACTCCAGGTTCACATTGATGTAACCCATTAGAATTTTGCTGTTTTTGTCTGGCTGGAGCCTCATCCATTACTGCCTGCAATTGTTTGTAGAAGTTGTCCTCCTCCCCCGGGTTAGCGTCTTTTGTCGGTGCACAGCATTGTTTTTTATTTTTTATTTTTATTACAGCTTTATGCCACACTGTATTTTCAGTACAAGTATGGAATTTTCAGTATGGATATCGGTAGCCCAAATTTTGCAGGCCGACCATAGATATCGGGTGTGCGTCGGTAGGGGATCGAACCTCGGACCATAAGAATGGTCGCTAAGAGTCCTAACCACTGTACCACCGACGCACAGTTACTTGAATCTTGTTGTCATCGTCCCAGAGGTGATGGTTCCTCGCTGTTTGTGAGCCTTCGACAGTGTCGGTGACATCATTAAAGGTATACCCACAGTGTGCCCGTGGTTACATTTTGGGTATTCGGAGTAGATTATCGACTCTCCAGTTAACCATTTGGTGAGTTCGCTTCCATTCCATCTGCTCTCACAGATTCCTAGTACCTCTGTAACATATTTTTTAATTTCTTGTGAAAAATCAACGGGCTTGTGAACGAGACTCAAAAGTGTTGGGAACATTTTATGTCCCCTTGCTTACTTTTGCTTTCACCAAAGATATGCATATCGGTGAACCGGCATCGAGAAGGCTTTGACCAGCCAGCGTCATCTGTCCGCAAATTGAAAATGACTTCCGCTTACAGTATAGCCCTTGCATTTATTTTCTGCACCATCGGTTTTCGGTAGCGTTGGGTCGATATTTTCTTCATGGTGTTGTTGAGAACAGCGAATTCCTTCAACATGGAGGATTTCATCATGAGCTGACATCAGTTAGATAACCACTGGAAAACCTGGGAGTACTGGAGAGCTGTTCCATCCTTGTTTGGGACTCTTCATCAGTACGCACCCACCGGGTTTCGAACCCAGGACCTTTTGATTACAAAGCGAGCTCGTAGACCATTGAGCCACTGGGACCCAATCCAATGGTGAAGAGTCCCAAACTAGGACGAAACATCTGTCCAGTACTCCCAGGTATTCCAGTGGTTCTTTAACTGATGTCAGCTCATGATGAAATCCTACATGCAATCAAACAAAATCTCTACAAAACCAATACTTGAAAATTCCTTAAACATCTTGGTACTCTAGTATTTGCTACGGCGATCATGGCATCAAACGATACGATCACTACTTTTACCACATTCATCTCTACATTGAGTATAGTATAGTGAAGTCGTTGAAGTTGGAATTAATGAAGATGTACACTGACGAAAAGGCAATAGAATCTGAGTCATAAGTGCGAAGGTAGGTGAGTCGAGAAGTCTTCGGTCATTTGACAGCTCAGTTAACACAACTAATTGCAAACCATCCACCCGAGCTACAAACATTCTCTATTATTTCAAAACGACGATTCTGTTGGATGTCCACATAAGTTTAATTATTAGGTTTAGCACTATGAAGGGGGGAAAATGAGGACATTACACATCATGTTCTACTGGAACGCGAAGAAGCCTACAACAAAGCTTCAGATTTACCACAGGAATCATCTAAGTATAAGCACAATTCAGTTCACTATTGCATGGAAAAACTTTTGATTTTTCGGAACACAAGAAGAAATGATGCTCCGTTATTGACGATGTCGTTTCATGAAATGCAGGTATATTATCTACCACCTAAGCAATTAAATTATATTTCGGACTTGAATTCTGGTGGGATCATTCAAAATCTAGTATTCTGCTCAAAGCCCACTTAAAACCAGAGTGCGCATATATATTAAAAAGAACGGGTTAATCCTGAATATTTTTCTCAAACACCATATATACATATATAAACTTAAAAAATTAAAAATTAACATTGAGTCATATAAAAGAAAAGACGTTCAGAGTAGACTCAATAGGTTCTGCGAAATCGTTCTCAAGCTGTACTGTCATATATATGTATACTGAGTTTCCTTAGCAACGGAATGAATATTTCAAAGGTTTGTCATTAGAATTGTAAATTTTAGTTAACAAATTGCGTACTATAGAAAGCGTTAACTGGGTAGAAACTGAAATAAAATTATTAGAATTGTAAGTGTTAGATAACGAATTTCGTTAATGGGTTAGAAACTAAAGTAAGATTAATTCCATTATGGGTAAAAATTTATTTTGATAAAGTCTCACAGTGTTATATAGTAATATTTACTGATGACGTTTCGAGCACAATTTATCGCTCATATTCATCTCAATCCTGACATAGAAGTAGCACTAAGTTCAATAGATAAGACGACAGCAGAAGAGGTTCGAGCACAATGTGCATTAACCCTGAAAAATCAAAAGAAAGCACAATCAAACTTAACAATATCGGAAAGACTAGCTTTAATTAGTCCGAAACAGGATAAAAGCATTGTCATCGCAAAAGCTGACAAAGGAAACTCCACAGTAGTTTTGGATAAATCTGTCTCTATCAAGAAAGTCACTGAACATATTGAGACGGGTTCATATGAGGAAGTTAAGAAGCCTGTAGATACAATAATGAATAAGCTTAAGAAATCTACAACGAAATTAGTACGCAGAATAAAGCCGTCACTGCGTGAGTCCAAATGGTTTAATTTAATGCCTAAGACTAATAATGCTAATAGAATGTATAGTACTATTAAAATACATAAGCCAGGTTACCCCATACGACCAATAGTAGATTTTAGGAATAACCTTGCATCCAGAAGATGACATAGAATAGCGCTGCGAATAGATTTTGTTTGTCCTTTACTTAACCACACAGGGTGATGTTCGGAAATCCGACGAGAAACACGTCTAATTGTACGGCCTATGTATTTGGCTCAGCAGGAGCAGTTAAATCGGTAGGTACATATAGAAGAGACGAAATTAGGCAGTTTATCTTCTACTCCCGAACGCAAAATAGGGGTGGTTTTGAAGACACAGCGTAAATTGGCAGCAGGGGATGCTCTTTTTACTGCATTTCTAAGGCGCTGTGTTAGTATCTTGCTGATGTTGTCCCCTTAGGAACTGAATTTGTAAGAATAAGGCCTCTCTAAGAACTGTTGGTACCTTGGAGTGCTTTGATTTTAGATTCATATTCTTATCAATAAACTTTTCTGGATAACCGTTTTCACTCAGCAACCGTTTAATATTATTAAGTTCCTCACCAAGACATTCCTCCGAGCAGATTGCTCTTGCTCTGTGAACCAAGCACTTTATCAGATTGCGTTTGTATTTCAAGGGAACGAAGGTGTAAAAATTAGTGTACCGATCAATTGATATAGGTTTCTATATACACTTCTTATTGTGCAGTCCTATATATATATATATATATATATATATATATATATATATATATATATAATATTAAACACTATTCCGAATAATGATGATACACAATGGAAACTTTCAACATTACTGTATGCATATATCGATTGATTGATTTTTGTTTAAAATTGAACTCTGTGCAAGTATGTTAAAATTGTTTCTGTAGATATACTTAATAATGACCTTGTCCTGTAAGCACGTGATGAGAAGCCAATGAAATAAATGTTGGTACCATTTTATTCTGCAAAAACTGCTCTTCTCGCTTTATTCAAATTCATTAAGGGGAATAAATGTTTGAAATAATGGGGAAACCAATAATGAAATCATAAATAAGAGATAATATAAGGCATCTACAGTTGTACCATAGAAGAAGGGGACATCTGAGACCCTACGTAGGATTCTGAATAAAGCAGGAATAAGAGTGGCATTTAAACCAACAAACTAACTCAGGGATAAGCTCTGTAGGTTAAAGGATCCTGTCAGTTGACCCAATTAGACAAAATAATATAATTTGTAAAATAACTTGCAATGACTGTGAGGCCAACTCAGAGTTAAAGGTTAAAGGATCCTGTCAGTTGACCCAATTAGACAAAATAATACAATTTGTAAAATAACTTGCAATGACTGTGAGTTAGGTCAAGTACATAGGTCAAACTAGTAGATCGGGGGTAGTCAGATTGTCGGAACATAAGAATTTTGCTAAAGTAATAATGATTGACCCCGAGAAGATAAGTAATTTAGAAAAAAAGGTCAGCAATTGCAATGCATGCATTAACACACAACCACACAATAGGGTGGGAGAGGGTTAAAATTCTAAAAAGTAATCTAGGTAGGTGGAGAGAGAGGTTGATTACTGAATCCTTGTTCATCGAGTCTACACCCAGCATATGCAACAGGAATGACTCATCACTCACACCGGAAATATGGAAAATACTACTACCGATTAAATCAAGTGATGGAAAATAATGGAATTATATAAACGAAGTTAGAAAGTTGTGTGAGTACCTTAATGTGATTATGACCGATAAATTTTGCACGAAAGGTCATCAGTCACGATCTACTATTTGACCTAGGTAGTTCGCCTCACAGTCATTGCAAGTTATTTTACAAATTATATTATTTTGTCTAATTGGGTCAACTGACAGGATCCTTTAACCTACAGAGCTTATCCCTGAGTTAGTTTGTTGGTTTAAATGCCACTCTTATTCCTGCTTTATTCAGAATCCTACGTAGGGTCTCAGATGTCCCCTTCTTCTATGGTACAACTGTAGATGCCTTATATTATCTCTTATTTATGATTTCATTATTGGTTTCCCCATTATTTCAAACATTTATTCCCCTTAATGAATTTGAATAAAGCGAGAAGAGCAGTTTTTGCAGAATAAAATGGTACCAACATTTATTTCATTGGCTTCTCATCACGTGCTTACAGGACAAGGTCATTATTAAGTATATCTACAGAAACAATTTTAACATACTTGCACAGAGTTCAATTTTAAACAAAAATCAATCAATCGATATATGCATACAGTAATGTTGAAAGTTTCCATTGTGTATCATCATTATTCGGAATAGTGTTTAATATTATATATATATATATATATATATATATATATATATATATATATATATAGGACTGCACAATAAGAAGTGTATATAGAAACCTATATCAATTGATCGGTACACTAATTTTTACACCTTCGTTCCCTTGAAATACAAACGCAATCTGATAAAGTGCTTGGTTCACAGAGCAAGAGCAATCTGCTCGGAGGAATGTCTTGGTGAGGAACTTAATAATATTAAACGGTTGCTGAGTGAAAACGGTTATCCAGAAAAGTTTATTGATAAGAATATGAATCTAAAATCAAAGCACTCCAAGGTACCAACAGTTCTTAGAAAGGCCTTATTCTTACAAATTCAGTTCCTAAGGTGACAACATCAGCAAGATACTAACACAGCGCCTTAGAAATGCAGTAAAAAGAGCATCCCCTGCTGCCGATTTACGCTGTGTCTTCTTAACCACCCCTATTTTGCGTTCGGGAGTAGAAGATAAACTGCCTAATTTCGTCTCTTCTATATGTACCTACCGATTTAACTGCTCCTGCTGAGCCAAATACATAGGCCGTACAATTAGACGTGTTTCTCGTCGGATTTCCGAACATCACCCTGTGTGGTTAAGTAAAGGACAAACAAAATCTATTCGCAGCGCTATTCTATGTCATCTTCTGGATGCAAGGTTATTCCTAAAATCTACTATTGGTCGTATGGGGTAACCTGGCTTATGTATTTTAATAGTACTATACATTCTATTAGCATTATTAGTCTTAGGCATTAAATTAAACCATTTGGACTCACGCAGTGACGGCTTTATTCTGCGTACTAATTTCGTTGTAGATTTCTTAAGCTTATTCATTATTGTATCTACAGGCTTCTTAACTTCCTCATATGAACCCGTCTCAATATGTTCAGTGACCTTCTTGATAGAGACAGATTTATCCAAAACTATTGTGGAGTTTCCTTTGTCAGCTTTTGCGATGACAATGCTTTTATCCTGTTTCGGACTAATTAAAGCTAGTCTTTCCGATATTGTTAAGTTTGATTGTGCTTTCTTTTGATTTTTCAGGGTTAATGCACATTGTGCTCGAACCTCTTCTGCTGTCGTCTTATCTATTGAACTTAGTGCTACTTCTATGTCAGAATTGAGATGAATATGAGCGATAAATTGTGCTCGAAACGTCATCAGTAAATATTACTATATAACACTGTGAGACTTTATCAAAATAAATTTTTACCCATAATGGAATTAATCTTACTTTAGTTTCTAACCCATTAACGAAATTCGTTATCTAACACTTACAATTCTAATAATTTTATTTCAGTTTCTACCCAGTTAACGCTTTCTATAGTACGCAATTTGTTAACTAAAATTTACAATTCTAATGACAAACCTTTGAAATATTCATTCCGTTGCTAAGGAAACTCAGTATACATATATACCACAGTACAGCTTGAGAACGATATTGCCGATAAGAGTGGCTCTTTTCTTAACTTTTTTGTATTTTTGCAAACACTTGATTTTGGTCCTCATTCGGTTACTGCACCATAGTAGCAAATGGTATATATTTCCATTTTGTAATGAAAAGTAGCGTTTTTGTAAAATTCTTTAGGGATTATTAGTTTCTCCACTTTCAGTATCCAGTGTTTTTATCTGAATTTTCCCTCAATAAACATTTTTTCACCTCTTTTTTTATTGTGTGACATTATATGTTTTAGATAAATGTCAGCAATCTGAGGATAGAGACTTAGTCGTCATCTCTATTTTGCTTGGAAATGAAAACTATTCAGCCTGTGTTTATATGCAAACGCTGTGGTGAAGATTTGTTGGTCTGCAAGATACTGTATGTTTGAGAATTTTGGTTGGAGATACTGCTTTATCTAACCCAAGTCCCCTTTTACCGATACTTAAAATGATGTACTCATCGAGGCCTAACAGTAAGAGGAAATAAACCTCAAGAGCAGCATAACGGAAATGGTGAATTTAGCAAAAACGTTGTGTTTGATAAACATAATGGAAAGTTTGTTCAGATCTGTGTGCCTTTGACAGTGAACTCAACGCTCGTTTCAGAAGATCTAGCCAAAGACCCGGGTATCACAAGCATAACCAAAATAATATATCCTAAGACACTGGATCCGCAATCTACTTCGTCTTCTAGATAAGTTCAGATGGTGGTTTTCCTGGAATATGTATCAAAGGTATAGATAGTCAAAGGATTTCTCCGGTTGCAAAGAGCGGTGCCGACAAGGAATCACATCAAATCATAGATTCACTAACATGATATGATTCTACTAGACATAAAGTTGATGGGATTAAGCTGCTGGTTAACTGAAATGTAACAAAGGGAATGTGACGATTGACAAAAGTCCAGTGAAGGCAATGACCCTTACGCTACAAAAACTATTTTAGGGTGGACATTACTTGAACCCTATAGTTACGACCTTGAAGATACCGGTGTAGTGAATTACACCTTATCTACATATATTGCGGAAAAATATTCTGAGTCAGATATACTTCAAGTGTTTCCACCTTGTGTCACCGTCTTATCTAGTATATAAAGATGCTAGTGGATAGAAAACCATGAATTCTAAATTGGCTGTAACTGGAGGACTTCAATAAAAAAAGAGCTGCAGATATTTAAACTGGTGTAGAGGACTGCTTTTTCTGGCAATTCATAAGCACTGAAGCCAGTACAAAATAAAAGAGAAGACAGTACATGTAGCACTGAAGAAGTGAATGTCGACAGGAACAATCCCCTTTTACATCTTCTACTCTCTTCCAGTAGAACCACGTAGAAAGGTATTGCTGGCAAAAGTCCGAATATAAAGCGCGATCCTTGTGCGATGGATAAAATCACTCGTTTATGAGATTGTCAACATACCTTCCTTCATTGAGCACCCAATTATACTATCTAATGAACACTGTTGCCGATATAATGGTAATTTATTGTCGCCTCCAGAATGTTCATGTTGGTATTACGCATGATTTAATTTGTATTTATAGAAAACTCAGGATCCCTAAAAGTGTTTCCACACGTAGAAGAGTTATAAAGCAACGCTACCTTTCTAAGAGTTTTAGCTCTACACCATGCTTTTAGGTAATTGCTTCATTACTGCAGTGTCTGTTAGAGACTCATATGTCACTATTCAATTCTGTCGGTTTCGACTACTTTGGAACCACTTTAAACTTACTTATGTGTTTACTTTTAAAGCGACTTCGTTATAATTAGGTAAGATTTATTCCAAAGGGAACTGAGTATTCTGGGGGTAATGATGTACATGTTTTCCATATGCAGTAAAATAATTTACGTCGTGATTTCAGTAGGTGGTTTTGTGTCTGCAAGTTGATTTGAGAGTAGAATATTTATATGAAGTGTACAGTATGTACCAGTATATATATAGTAATAAAATAATTCTGAAATGATTCAAGTATTGTCATCCCATCCATCACTACAGTTTAAAACGTGAAGAGAAAAAGACTTAAAATTTCCACACATAAATGTTCTTCTGAAAAGAATACATATGAGAGATTTACTTACAAAGAAATAAAGGGAGTATAATGTTAACGAACTCTTGTAGTTGGGTCTCACTAACAGGAAGACGAAATCCTATTCTTTTCCTTTTTGACAATGATATACAACTTGTTGTACGGGTGACATTTAAAACATTTTTTCCGAAGTCAATATTTCGTTGGAAATATGAGGGTATTTTTGTAACCAACAGTACTATTTTAGAAGAGGAATTATTCTTATATTGAGTTCACGTGGATGAAAATCGTCTACAAAAGTCAATCCGTAAATTAATTTATGAAGCAAAGCTTAAAATAATATTTTAAAGTTACAGTCTAATATGCCTAAATATGGGATCACGACGGACTGTTGCTTCTTCAGACCTGAGTATTCACCTCCCGTCCTTCATCGCACTCGGAAACACCTCACGGCATGGATTATTAAAGGTGAAGTAAGGTCATTCAGTTCATTTGTTTACTTGGTTCAGCTTCAACAACTTTATTATCACCTAAAAATCTCAAGCAAAGAGTCTGAAATAATTACGTCTCTCAAGGTAAGTTTCGTGACGAATTCACATCAGTTATAGAACAACCACTGCCTAGAAGCACCAGACAGCTGCTTCGTTGTCTTCAGCACCAATGATTCTATCAGTGACGGGACCCAAGACCTTCATTCTAAAATGTCTGCTGCCTGACCATTCATCCACAGGGTTGGAATTCAATGGTCCTCCATTTTAACTTAGGTCTACATTATATAACTCGACCACCATTGAACACTATCGGTCCACCCAATATGATGGACCCCAGTGGTCTCGACTTTTCGTTAGAACTCAAATCTTGTAGTCAGTAATTAATGAGCAGTGGGTTAAATTTCATTTGTCAGATGGTAGGGATTTCACTGACTTTAAGTTACGACGAAACAGCCATCAAGTGCTCCCTGGTTTCAAATGGTCCTTTAAATTATGTCGGTTCGCGATGACGACTGCCGTAATACCAATCAAATCTCTAAAACTCAACACACGAGAGTTTTTATTTGTTGAGGTATATTTTGAATCTCTCGTTGACTGACTAAACCAAAATGTTTCACCTGTGTTTACATGTCAGCTTGTAGTACGGACGCCTTGATAATGCCTGAGGACCAAATTACTCCAGAATTGTGTTCCTGTTTAATATCAACTAATTCCATTAACTAACCTAGTTAGGAATATGTCCATTATATACTGGTGAATACCTATTTAAAATGATGAAATCGGGTAATCTCGGAAATTAGTCAGTGGTCCTCTTCAAACGGTCTTAAGCTGAATCCGTCTAAATGCCAGGTAGTAAATTTCACTTTCAGACGAAAAAGTGACCTACAACAACTAGCTAGCTCACATGGTCCCACTATCATTGACGGCATAGAGGTTGAAACTACATCAGATGTCAAGTACCTCCGATCTTTCCTGGTTCTCTCACATCTTGCTAGTGACTAGAAAGATGTTTCGCTTAACGTTCTACCTAAGGAAGTTTAGGCAGTCTGGTATAAAGCAGTCTTTACTTTCTCAGTTTGTCAATTCCTGTATTCTACCCATCCCTCTTTACTGCTCCCCATTAATCTTTCCTGGACTACTTAAGAAAGACTTTGCTTCGCTGCGTAGGGCACTAAAAGCTGTTAGTAGGGCAAGTGGGATTTCGTTAAACCAACTGGTTAACACAATTGTGGATAGACATATAATGTCATGTAAGAAACTAGCAAATTCTATATTGTCAGACCCCGAACACCCTCTCTATACGCAGCTCTCTCCTTGCATTTCACCTGGTAGAACTAGAAGCAACTATAGGAGGCTATATGCCGGGACTACCAAGTACAAAACTCCACAATACCTTATCTGGCACGGCTGTTATGTAATGAGAAATCCGTTAGGTATGACACGATCAATTTACTGCGGCACTCTAACAAATAGTTCCCATTAGCTTTTGTTCTCCTTTCTTTGTTACCATTATGTTGTTGCTAACATATTCTATTACACAGTAATTTTATATTTCATATCCTGTGGTGCATTGTTTAAATATTTGAATACAATGCTGTTCTTTTTTATTTCTTTTGTTTCTCTTTTTTTCTTTTTCTTGTTGTTGCATTTTATTTTTAAAAGATCTTATGAAAATTTATAAGGTAATTAGATGCAATATTGTAATGCAAGCTGAAAATTCCATACATGTATCACAAATACTGTTTGGAATAAAGCTATGATTATTATTATTATATTATTAAAATTTGTTTTTACCTCATCAACTTATATTCTTATAACCGATATGTTGATGACACATTTGTTGTTTGCGACGACATAGATCACGCATCGGCATTATATGATCACCTAAATGAGACCCATCCAAACATCAATTTCACCATGGAATATAAACATAACAATGAGTTCAATTTCCTGGATGGAAATGTAGAAAGAACAAACGAAGGCACAATCGAAAAGTCCATCTATAGAAAAGAAATCTGGACTGGTCAATATCTTCACTACAACAGCTTTTGTCCCATAAGCTATAAACGTGGATTAGTGAGGACTTTGTACGACAGAGCCAGGAAGCTATGTCCAACAAACAAGGTCGAAGAAAAATTAGATTTCGTCGAGAAATGCCTGAGAGGAAATGGATACCCTAAGGGATTTATATAGAAGTGTAGCAAAGAAAATATAAGAAAGAAAAACACCCAACTGTAGAAAAGAAAAAAGTGTTTACTTGTCTCCCATTCAAAGGAGATGCAGTTTCACAAAAGATTGACAAAAGACTGAAAGGTGCAATAAAAAGAAGCTTCCTGGCAGCAAAACTCATAACATTATACAGCACCACTTCTTCTATAAGTCACTCAGAACTGGATAAATACGCTACTGATGTCACCTCCAACTGCGTTTATGAATTTACCTGCACTTGCGGGAGCAAGTACATTGGAAGGACAAAAAGAAGGACTTCTATCCGGTTTTCTGAACATATTCCAAGAAACCTGTGCCTGAAAGGGATCAATTGCCAGATATATTGTTGATACCAAACATCTCGTAGAGATTACTAAGTCCTTCAAAATATTAAATATACAAAGGACAGAAAATTTACTACGATTTGCAGAAGCGATCGCAATCAAACGATTTAAACCAGACTTATGCATACAGAAAGAGAGTGTGATTAATCTCTCACTCCCTTGTTAACTGAATTCTGATATCGATTACATTAATTAGTCATCTAATTCAGTGATCTCAACTCACTGAACAAATCTTAATCTCATAAACTGTAATCACTTTTGTTTTTTGACTTGCTATGTGAACCTACAAGCTAACACTATTCTGTCAATTAATTTTGTCTGTTTTCTGTCCTATCCCCCTCTCCCTCTTTTCAACCTTAAAAGCATATTAAATCGATGATGAAAAC
The DNA here is from genome assembly GCA_944472155.2 of Trichobilharzia szidati. Taxonomy (NCBI): domain Eukaryota; kingdom Metazoa; phylum Platyhelminthes; class Trematoda; order Strigeidida; family Schistosomatidae; genus Trichobilharzia; species Trichobilharzia szidati. The sequence goes on along the minus strand of OX235279.1, from coordinate 132,426,523 downwards.
TTAGGCTAAAAATTGTAATGCTTTCATTTTGGATGAGTCAGTTTTATAGTATCTCCTCTCTACTACTGTGGTGAGAGGAAGCTGCTAGCCAATTGGTAGACATTGATCCACGCTGATTGGTAGAAATTAATCTAGGCTGATTCAACAACCGATCACAGCTGACCTAGACGTGGACAAATATGATTCGCAGACAAGTGGCTCGCATTTCCGAGAAATATAGAAAAGGAGAAAGCAGAAGAAGACTGCCTTTGTTTGCAAACAACCAATCAGAAGACCGCCTTCTTTCTGCGGGCAGAAGCCTATTAATGTACGTAATAAACATATAAATACCTGTTGGTTTTCGTAATAAAACTGATCTGTTGCCTGGCCCTTGTCTTCTGTTGTTACACTACCACTCAAACATTAAAGTATGTTATTATCATCTATATGTAACCATTGTGATTTCAGGTAGTCTGCAGCCGATAAGAACCTGTGAAATAGAATGATATCATTTTATACTGCAAATTTCGTCTTCCTTTCTTCATCGAAATTTATCAAGGGAACCAAATGTATGCAACTTATAATCCTTGGAATTAATAAAAGCAGTAGAACCGTAATGCATTTTTTAATCGCCTATGATGTATTATTATTATCATTCCTAACTTCCATAAACTAACAATAAAATTACATAATTTCACTTAATCTTTGAATTACTGTTTTAATGTAAGCGCATATATTTCTTGAAGCGATAATACAAACAACGTTCACTTTTTATTTTAACAAATCTTCTACATTATTTCAAATGAATACTCTGCAATATAAGATTATCTATATCAAGTTATGGTGTGGAAACCCCGGTGAGTGCGTACTGCTGAAGAATCCCGAACTAGGACGAAACAGCTGTCCAGTACTCCCAGGTTTCCCAGTGGTTCTCTAACTGATGTCAGCCCATGATAAAAGCCTCCAAGTTTCTATTTCAATTAAAAAATTCAGCATGCATACAAATAACATGAACACAGCGAAAATAAATAATTATCGGGTTCAACAAGTATATGAGTGATGATTATTGAATGATAAGTTGTAAATATAATACAAAAGAGCTTTTGTACGCCTTAAATATGTTTACCTAACTATTCATTTTACTTGCGAAGAAGAGAAAGGTAGTAGTACAACTGTCATGGTTACATTTCAAATGAAAAATATTTAGAAGGAATATTTGAACTGGTCAATACATCTATTTCGACAGTTTTACACCGATTCAGTATAAAACATAGTTGACAGTCCTATCTATAGAATAAAGTGTCTATATCCCGACGACTGTGAGCTGTAGTTTAAGCTGCCAGAAACTGCTATGTGGAGAACTTCTTAAGACAGGTTAATGACAGATAGTCTGAAAAATGCAACATTATATACCAGGTTGAGTTTCAAAGTCAGCGTCGCCGTTGGTATCCAGAAATGTCAGTTGGACAGTTCGGCTGAGAGCATATTCACTGTAGCTTAACTGATACTCATAATGTGGGTCAAGGATTATTTACCACTGACTGCTTCGTCACTGGGCATCTATGAGTTTAACTGCTCATGCCAAGCTAGTAACATGGATCGTACTCATGAGTTTTTATGCACATGTGCACGTGAATATAAACTGATATGATTAGGTAAATTAGCAACCAAATGTATAAATAGTGCAGTTTGGTCTCACTTAGTGGATAGTGAACGTCAGATTAAATCAGTGTAGGCGTTTCGGTGATATACTGTGAATTAAAAGTCAGTCTGAACAAGGTATGTTCTTTTCAGTAAATTCTCTTCAGGTTCTTACAATTATAAAATATAACATTTGTTATCGTTACAATAATGACAGTCATGCGGCGGATATATTTGTGCACAGAATAACAGATTAGTGTGACAGACATGCCAGGCTGAATACAGTTACAAAATATTATGAAATGAGAGATGATGGTGGTGATTAGTCATAATAAATTCGTATCGTGCGGGCAAAGAATAATAATAATAATTTGCTTTAATCCAAAACAGTACTTGTGATACAGAATGGAATAACCAGCATTTTTACTACAGTATTGCATCCAGTTAGTACATTATCAATAAATAGAATCCTACATAGATTAGGGAAATCTCAGTTCATTATTACAACAACACATTGGCATGTCGGTAGCAAAGGTAAAGCTGAACATTGTTTGAAGGTGTTAGAAAAGTAGGTGCTGTCATATTTACTGGCGTAAGCGGAAGAAAGAAACAAAGCAGCACATTATGGAAAAAAGAGAGAGAAAAGGAAAAGAAAGAAAGAAAATGCTGCACCTATAAATGATATGAGTTGGAAAGACGAGATCCAGTTGTACTACTGGCTATTTAATGAATTATAGGTATCACGCATAATGCTTTCTTTATTCGCACAGAACACGAGCTAATTAGGGTATGGTTGAGTTTTTGTACTTGGTGGTGCAAGCATATAGTTTCCTATATTGGCTTCTGGTTTTGCCTGATGAAATGCAAGGGGAGAGTTGTGAATGAAGAGGGTGGTGTGAGTTAGATAAAATGGATTTAGCCCATTTTTAACATTAGTCCATGTGCCTGTCGACCAGAATATTAACAAGCTGGTTAGGTGACACGTTGCTTACCCTTCTGACAACCTTTAACATCCTGCGTAATATGTTATAGTCAGATTAATTTTCAAGTATTGGTTTTGTAGGGACCCTATTGAGGCAGTGACCTGGGATTCTATTGGGAAGCCATGACAAGTAGGGTACAGCAGGTTGAAGATGAGGCAGTAACTCATCGAAGAAGACGTCGCTAAATGGTAGTGCTATATCGTGTGTGAATTGGCAGAACTTAGAATCCATGGGCCGTCTGGCCATTGGATGATCGGCTCCCAGTGGCTCCATGTTCTACGAGCTCGCCTTGTAACCAGGTCGTAAGTTCGAACTCGGGCGTGGCAGTGGGTGGCTTTCCAATGATTCCAGGTGGTTTTCCAATGGCTTTCTAACTGATGTCAACTCATGATGAACTCCTCCATCCAATAATAATTTGATTATACGCTGGTTAGTAACTAGCGTAACGCTTCTGGTCGCTTGTTTGGTACAAACTAAATTCCATCATGAGTTGAGATTGCAATGTGGCTACTATGCCACTGGGTGGCTCTTCATCACAGTGCATTGTGAATTGTTGATATTAGATGCCTGGAGGCAGTCGGCCACAGGAAGCCTTGCCTGATCTAGGTATCCAAAACTGTTATACATGAGGTGATCAATCGCGGGCTTGAAAAGCTCAGTGGTGGTAACGTCTCTGACTGCAGGCAGCACTCGGGGACGCGGGTTCGAATCTCCGAAGGGGGGTCATGAGTTCCTTCCAGGTGGTTGCAGATCCGCTTTGCTGAAGACTACCAATAACAGCCATGAGATGTAAGTTCGGCAAGGCTTCCTATCGACTGCCACTAACCCTCTAATATCGACAATTTACAGTGCACCGTGATGGGGAGCCAGCTAGAACAGTGGTCACTTAATTACATATATACATACATACAGATACATTCATACAGATACACTTACCCTATACGGTCGTTCACCGTAGGAGTAAACTTCCCACAGTGTAATCCCATAACTCCATACATCAGATTTTGAATGGAATCGAAAGTAATAAATACACTCGGGAGCATACCATTTCAATGGCCATTTACCAGCAGTTGCTGCCTGTAAACATAATCATCAAAATAGGGCATAGCGTGTGGATAAACAAATAAGGCAACAAAGAGAAAAAACCACTGTGAAAACATTTATTCCTCAAATATAAAACAGCTAAGTGACTGAGTCAAAGTTAACTTACTGTGGTTGAAAGTTTTTAAATTGAAATTCAGTCATATTTGTGTAGTATACGTACTGATGAATGACAGTCAAGTCCCTACCTCAATTTCGTCGTCTTTGAGAGGGCATTGCACAACGTTGACCGCGAAGTGGCCCTATTCAGGTACACGGTTACCTTGGGTTCTATTGGGAATTCGTGACCAGTGAGTGAGGTACAGGGGGTCGGGTGTCAGGACAAATACTCACCAGCGATGACACTAGCTAGCGCCGATCGCGCCATATCATGAATTGCAGAAGTTGGAACTCATGGGCTGTCCATTGGAACGGGTCCTAATCGGTTAATAGTTTTAGAATAATAATAATTTGCTTTATTCCAAAACAGTACTTGTGATACAGAATGGAATAACCAGCATTTTTACTACAGTATTGCATCCAGTTAGTACATTATCAATAAATAGAATTCTACATAGATTAAGGAAAACACACTTCATTATTACAACAACACATTGGCATGTCGGTAGCAAAGGTAAAGCTGAACATTGTTTGAAGGTGTTAGAAAAGTAGGAGCTGTCATATTTACTGACGTAAGCGAAAGAAACAAAGCAGCACATAACGGTCAAAAAAAAATGAGAGAGAAAAAAGGAAAAGAAAGAAAGAAAATGTTGTACCTATAAATGATATGAGTTGGAAAGACGAGATCCAGTTGTACTACTGGCTATTTAATGAATTATAGGTGTCACGCCTAATGCTTTCTTTATCACACAGAACACGAGGTAATTAGGGTATGGTTGAGTTTTTGTACATGACAAGTCATTTCATGGTCATAAAAGGTGTCAGGTGAGTGGATGGTACAGAGTGGTATGCGTTAAATAGGAGACAGTAAGTTCATCACGAAATAAACAATATGTGAAATGAAACAGGTGGAGACATTCATTCAGAAAAGAGATAATGAGTCTTAGTAGTATAAATGGAAAATTCGATAGTGTTGAAAAAATGCTATAATGAATAGCACAAAATATACTGTGAGGAGCTCAACTACATCGCTTATCGGTAACGAGAACATTAGCCATCAGTATTAGAAAACCCAATATTTGTATCTACCAAAGATCTGTTCAGACACCGTTTACCTTGGTCTACAATAAAGTCAACCTATCTTCTACAAATATTGCGAATTAAAACTTTAGGTCCTTATCCCATTCTTTTACTCCCTGTTGTTTGAGTGATACACTTCTGCTTGAGACATTTTAAGATTTCGTGACCATTCTTATTACGTTTATCGCCTTAGTTTTACGTAATTCTACCTACATTTGTTATTATATTCACACAATACGTTTCTTTCCCCTAAATTTACTTCTTTATTCCTTCGTAATCTTTCACTGATGTTGGTACTGTGCTTGCTACTAATAGGTTTTATTATAATTGCCGTTATTTGTCGCCCTATGAACTTACATCCATCGGGGCATCTAGTAGATACGGAGGCTTCCCTCAGCCCAAATTATTCCAAAAGAAGTTTTCTTCTCAAGTCATTTTTCAGTCCCTCCAGGATGGTGGGGCTTAATATTTCGTTTGGAGTGGATAGTAGTGTGATTCCGCCCGTGTTATTGCACAGCCTTACGTCGAAATTCTCGGGCAGTTTCACAAGGTAACTTTTCTTCTGGTCAGTTGGCACTAACCATCTCTCCTTTACATACCTCTTGCATTGGTACCAAGGGCATGTTTACTGAGATCTCCGTATCTGTTTTCAATGGTTCTAGTTGGATTCTATCTGGTCTTATCGCTTTCCCAGCTCTCAGTAAGTTCACAGCCCTCAAGATTCCTGTTTTCATTGAAGAGTTGGTTTTCACTGGTCTGGTCTTGTCCATTACTGCTTGCGATTGTATAAAGGAGTCGTCCTTCTTTTCTACCGGGTCAACGTTGCTTGTAGATGTGTGACATTGTATAATTGTAACTTTCTTTTCTTAAAAATTTATATCTTGTTGTTATGATCCTGCCGCATGAGTCAATGATGTTCGCTACATCCTGATAGCCACACTGTCATTATGATAGTATTTGTTGTCTGGATTACTAGAATAGATTATCGACTCTCAGAATAATTATTTGATGAGTTCACTTCCATTATATCTGTCCTGACAGATTTCGATCACTTCTGTATCAGTCTAAGAAGCTTCACCGGTCACTCTCAAACATGTTGAGAACGTTCTGTGTCGCCATGCTTACTTTCGCTCTCATCGAATGAAATTACGCTTATGGACGGACTGGCTTCCCGAAGGATTTGACCAACCTGCTCCCCCACCCGTCCTCCATTGTTCCAGGAGAATATAACATCGATTTTCTGTGCTTTGAAGTTTCAGTAGCTGCGGAGTTATTGTTTTTAATGGATCGGGATGGTATCCCCACGCCAGAATTTTCCTCCTTTCCAGACATAGGACGGACTAGTAATGGAGACGAGGCTGAATATGCAGCATAACTGCAGATATTATGTCTTTATTGTGCTATTTTCTTTATAGTCATTATCGCACTCTTTTATATTTCATACTTTAGTCTCAGTTTCACAATTTATTAATCAAATAAATTAATCCATTATCTCACTGCTATGGTACGATAAGAAGTTATCCCTCTGTACTCCTACTAACATACATATTCTACAACACTGATGAGCTAGTAGACTATATGCATTCTTGTACCAATTAATCGTTATTATAATCATTACAATCACTTTGATTACTATTAACTAGTCCATGTACTTGAACTTTAATTCTATTAACCACAGTATTATCAAACGTCTCAGCTTGAATATTTTATTTTGTCATTGTAAAGATTGATGAGAAATTATCGAAAGGACGTAATTGCTTAAACTGTATTCTCTAACTACCTATACTTTTGTTGGTTATATATTCAGAAACACGTTATTCAACTTTTTCACATCATGTTCTTATTGACCAAACATTTTATGCATATTTAAATGATAATGAAAACTAACTGACTGTTATTCCATCATATACTCTTACCACAATGCATTTCATGGCATAATAGCAATCTGTCTTTAGTGATTATTGCATGCTGAAATTATCAGATTTATAACTATAGAGCTTCATAAAAAGTGCTTGATGAAAAAAAACACGTAGTTCAGAGAAAAGACTCTTTTCGCCGAATTCATTTCCTTAGCTGCACAATCGCAAATATATATATGGGTTATTTTTATGCATGTGTACATTAAGTCAGTTTGTCAAACAAAAATGCAATTGTTTATGGATATTTTAACTAAACAGGTGAGAATTATTAAGTTTTGGGTGGAGTTACATAATACAAAAGCAGTCAAGAAAATTAGGTGTTAGTGAGATTAGGGTAGTAACAAAGGTGATGAGTTGTCACAAACAGTTGTTAAAAAGGGGTTACGCAATAATATGAGTGGTTTGGTGATTGAGTTGTACTCAGGATGCACATAGAAACAAAGTAAAGTGTACGAAATTACGTTAGAGTTCTAAATGAATACAAAGATTATAAGCAACTAAAGAAACAGGTAAACAAACAAAATTAAGTCATCGAAAATCAACGAAGTTTTTACCACGATAGTAGGAGTGGTTAAGTAATTCTCTTTTGTATGCAAAGCTCCGGCCAGAGCTTCAGCAATACAAAGGAGACGAAACCATTTGACTTTGGTAGGTTATTCTTGACCCTGTAGATTACTTTGAGGAAGGTGTTTTTTATTACAGCTTGATGCCACACCGTATTTTCAGTACAAATATGGAATTTTCAACATGGATATGGGTAGCTCAAATTTTACAAGCCGACCATAGATAACGGGTGTGCGTCGGCAGAGGATCGAACCTTAGACCATTTGCATGGTCGGCCAGAGTCCTAACCCCTGTGCCACCGACCAATGGAATGATCAGTGTTAATCAGGTGTTCAATTATTCTTATTCTCAGAATTTACGTTGGTTAGACTAATTTTACTGTGGTATAAGTAGTAAGGAATAATGAACGAAAATTCTATCCACATTGAATACAAAATTAAGTATAATTGTTTTAACGATCTTTTAATATTCCTGAAGTAAATAAACTCAAGTAATAATTTAAAAACATATGCCAGGATGACTTACGTTCAAATACAATTTCAGATCTTAGATGACACAAGGAATGATCAGGAGCGAAATAACTACTAATGATAATATAAATAAATAATTCATATTATGTGTGCCAACAAATGCAGATTTGTGTAAGCAGATTCACCGGGTGTGCATCCATGTTTCTGAACATGGGCTTGGGTAGTTGTTAAGTACTCACCATGGCATTCCTGTGAGCTAGATCACACTTCATTCACTGGGACTTAGTCATGTTGTTTGTTATTGTTAGTTAAACGCTTGCGGTCATCACTGGGCAAAATAACAGTAAGATTTTTAGATTCCCTAAAGCTTGTTCAATTCATCCAAGAATAAACCACGACTTCGTGTACGCGGAGAAACAGCTGTCTCTGGGAATCAGCGTTGCTATCATACTCTTTGTGGTTCTAACTGATAATATATATTCAGAGTTGCTAAAGTTGCCTTTCATCATTTCTCATTATTTTCTTTTATGGAAATTCCCTTTTTTATACGTAATTTTAAAATGTAATCGCGTGGTCTTAATTATGTTGATAAATTACCACTCACTTATTATCGACCACACACTTTCTGTTACCATCTCCAAATTGTTTGTAGGCATGATCACATTTTGAATTGATATAAATAATCTTGTATGTAGAGTGTCCATTTGACGAGACATAGAAAATTTATGCACTCATTAAATAAACTTTTGTTTTTATATATTCAATTACTGATTGTTTTAAATTGTGAAGACCATTGCAATCATTGACACGCTACCTATGGCACTCTATAAAACATTATGAACCAAAATATTATCGATTTATATATTCATTGATATTTAGTACATATCTGTCAACTTTCTAATTTCCACACTGGCTTTGTCAACATTTCGAGTGTAAAGTGAATGCACATTGATGATACTAGTTGGTTGTGGCACTGTACTGAGAACTGATATCGGTTAGAGGTATTGGGTTTTCGGATTCCAGCTGACTGGCTTTGAATGACCAACAGGTTCACTTTGTATGGTGCAGTTTCTGGGTTTCATCCCCGGCTCTTCAATAGTCCTCCAAGTTATGTAGGTTCGTTTACATTACATTAGAATCCCTGTAAACCAGAAGTATCTGAAATAATGGATTAATTTTCGTAACCCTTTTTTCTTTTGTAATGGCATACAAGTAAAACCCTAACTTTGATTCACATACTTACACACTATACTTATACGACATTTAGTGTCCATTAAAAGGAAGATAAAACAACAGAAGGAGATGACTGAATTCCCCCCATCTGTGTAAATTTGCTGGGCACGCTTTTGTCTATTCTAATAAACTTCTCAAGATTCTAGACCTTCCTCTGTTGAACAGACATTTATGACATGTGGACAACGATTGCAAATATTTCGAATACTAGTCTTAAGTCTTTCAAAGCAAGGTGTCATTGTAGTGAATTTGTTTCAAAGCTGTGATTACGGAGGGGCTAATAAGATTAATCTGATCAGGAAGTTGTTGAGCCCAAATCTTCGCCATTTTATCTTTAAAGTTCTGCAACTCACTAGCGTTTAAAAACATACATACATAGCATATGATAGCCGTAAATATATTTTCTTCAAGAATACCCCATCTAGTCTATGTGACCTCGCTGAAAATAATGGCAAAGATTGTAAACATCTACCAAAATATATGCCAGCTGACTCTCTAAGATTACGTTATAAGTTTAAAATGAATGGAAGGAAATCACAGGAAAGAGTACCAGAGACAGTTATAAAAACATAATCTAAATTTAAAAGAAACATTTATTGTTTTTTATATGACTGGCAAAGTGTCACATCACATTATTCACGAAACAAAAGTTATGGTTATCTGTCAGTTGTACTAATTTCAAAGAAACCCTAAGTTCTGAATGGTAGAGTAATGCATATGAAGCTGACTTTGCATTTATTTGAGTTGAGATGCACAGACTAAAATAATCACTGTAGGTTCACGAATTAGTTTGAGTTTTTCTACCAGTCCCTTGGTCAATCAGAAAGGATGAAATACGAAACCCTGAGGAGCATATATTTCCGATTGAAGGAGAACGCTAATTATATTCGTCGAAAAGCTTTATAGGACAGATAGGTAAAACTTATTTTTACAGATACAAGGAAAGAAGAGTGCCAGAGGTATGGCGATGAGAAATATCATTTTCAGTGTATAGGTGTAGGAATAAATATTAGTACAGCCTCCACAATCTTAGGTATGCAATAATTTCAGGAGACACTAAATTATAACAGGTTTGAAAATAGGATTGGTGAGAACTGGGAAGAAAGAAAATATTTGAAAGCTTTTCAGCTACATTCAAATAGATGTGTCCAAAATTCAGATCACTTATAATCACAAATGTCTGGGTGGCTTAGCAACACGTTTTATGTCATCAGAAATCTAACTGTGATTTTGTGGTGAGTTTGACGTTTAGCCTGTGGGAATGTCACATTAGTATTGACACTATTATACAACAGAGTGCTGTCTCATGTAATAAATAATTGCTACACTAGTTTAATAAGCGAAATGTGGATTTATGTATCATTTTACGTGGCTTGCGCATCTGTTAGGGTAGTCTTCATAATTGTTTAAAAAACTCAAAAACATATGAGAAATTGCCGGATAACCTTTGTAAAACATTTCCTTTTTTTTCATTTTTTGATGGTTTTGCTTTTACTGTTTGAATGAAAATATTTTTGATAAATTAAGGAATAACGAGTGCTGGCTGAAAGCACGGAAGCATGACGGTCTTCTCCACCTTTTTTCTGTTAGGATTTCCAAAGCAAAAGCCAAGAAGTCTTTCTGGAAGGAGACTGGATCACAAAACATAAATGTTGAGAAAACATTTCTCAGAAGTAATATATGTACATTTTCATATACATATATATATATATATATATATATAGTGGCGTGAGAGTATCTGCAGCGATCCCCAGCTCCGTTTCTAGAGCTTCAGGAGGAATTCAGCTTGGTCCTGCTGCCTCCCTGACTGGTCTTCAGTAGCTTGATTGCTCTCAAGACTTGTATTTTTCTTGGAGGACTGTTGTCCACTGGTGGGCAGTTGTGTGCGTGCTATTGGTGGTATTTGTGGACGAGTTACAGGTGATGATGGTGGGTTAAGGAGTCCTCCGAAGTGATCAGTCCATCGTATTCTTTGTTCCTCCTCTCCGACAATCAGGTTCTCTGCACCATTTTGTATTGGTTTCATCTGCGTTGATCTCTTCCCGGATAGAGATCTGGTTATCTGATATAATGTTCTCAAGTCTGATTTTCTCCCGGCCCGTCCTGACTCAGTTGACAGAGTGTTGTAAATTGTCTTCTGTCCTTCTTGGAACTCCCTCTCTTACTTCTTTATTCAATTCATGCTATGCTGAACTCCACTCCTCCTCCTCCTCTTATTCATCTCTGCATTCGTTCATCTTCTCTTTCACCATACTCCTCTCCTCCATTAGCTTCCACGTGTCGCTGGAGAGCGATTCCCTGTTTCGCCTATTCTTGTTGACAAAAATGGCTGAACACATCTCCTCAAACATCACTTTCACAGATTTTCAGTGTTCTTCCACACAGGTTTCCTCACTGACGCTTTCCTCACTGGTATCTCCACCTTTGTTCTGATGGCTACAGTGCATGTGTTCTTCGTAGCTTCGTCATTCAGTTTCTCAGTGGTGAGTGTTGAACTTGAATTGTGGTCTGTCTCCAGTTGCTTTGATGGCTTCCACCACTATCCTGAAGTTTCCTTGCATTAAGAGGTGGTCTAGATCCACATCTACTCTGCTCCTTGCCTTTTGTCCATCAGACTGTGTTTCCACCTCCTTGGGCAGTATTCAGATGAAGTCGATTTGTATTTTTGGTGTGTCCGTTGAGTGCATTCCTTGTCGTCTCGTGTACACCTTTGTGCTTGTGCGCCTTACCTTTAATCGTCAAATCACTGGATGCAAAGAGGTCTGAGAACAGTCCTCACTTCTCACACCATTTCTCCGTCATCCTCTCTACCCATGGTGAATTCTCTTCATGTATTGTCTGATCCCAGTTTGGCTTGCATGCATATCACCCATTCGGATTTTGGTGTCACCCACCATTCGGGATATTGCCCGCTGTTGTTTGCAGTTGTCTGGAGAGATCTTCCTCCTTCTCTTCTCCTAAGTGGTTTTTGGCGTTGTGCGAAGCATTCTATGACTGTGATGTTCCTTCATTCAGAGTGGAATCTTACTGTCATTTTCCTGGAGGAGATTGGTCCCCACAGCATAATAGCTTTGGCCGCAGTTGTTGACATCATGATAGCCACTGTCTCACTGTGTCCGTGGTTGTCGCTTGGTTGACGAGACCGGAGTAGATCACTGACTCTCCTACTGTCGAATTGGATTGTCCATATCTATTCCGCCTGTTTTCACACATTCCGAGCACTTTTATGTTATGTCTTCTCACTCCTCAGTCAACCTAGTGATCTTCCTCAGCTTTGTACACTGTTCAAGGATTCCACGTCTTTTTACTTATTTTTGCTTCCCTCTGAATTGGACACATCGGCTGACTGGTTTCCGGTGGGCTTTCACCAGTCCGCGTGATTCTATCGGAGAGTAGTTTTGGTATTTAAATTTTGTTGTGATTTGAAGTTTCTATATCGATTGGACTGATCTTCTTGTGTAGGTTTTCTGGTTGCCCATCCAATCTTCCCTTTTTTTTCGGGTTTAGGACCAGGTAGAACACTAGCAAACCAGTAAACTAAGCGGGGTTTATTTAATTGTAAGTGTAAATTTCCGCACTTTGTTTGAATTTATTCCCATATTATATCAGTTTATTTTTACATAATGCGAAGTGATACAGGTTTATAAGTGGATGACTTTAGAGCACAAGTTTTGTTCATATTCACGTCAGTTTATTCTCATGACTTCATAATTTGGTGCATTTCTATTTTTGTCTCGCTCTTGCTTTTCGTTGCAATTTGCCATACCTCCTCTGTGTGCGTATCATCATTTGGACTCTCTATGTTGTGTTGTTTCGATTAACGGAGATTCGGTGATAAACGTCTCTGCATCTTATTATAAGGGTTTTTCATATTTTTATCCTATCGCAGTTGTCGTGTATTTGCAAGTAAATTAATGCAATGAAATGGCAGAGCTCTAATGGGGCGAATCAGCTAGATAAATTCCTATGTTTAGTGCGCTATTCAAAGCAGTTATTTATATTCTCTCACTGTGTTATGTCAAATAAACTTAGCTAATACTAATTGCCTTTGACACGTGTCTGCTGTTATCTTATTCGCGTACAGTATGGCGAAATTCACTTTAAACACCTCACAATTTGAGGTTTATAATTGCTGCTCATTATTCTTATAGGTGATTTGATAGTGTATTGTTGGCTAATCCAATGTTCTGGATTTTATGCGGCTGGTTAATTGATTCCCAAGTCCAACAGAAATTTATTTGTTCCAGATTTCTCAGGAGAAATCTGAAGTACTCAAATTGTGAGTTGTCTAGGCTGCCACCATAGTGCTACTCAAAATAGTAACAGAAAAGCCGAGTTAAAAACGATCCACGACCTGAAATAATGCATGAATATGAAGAGCGAAGAAGAAAGGGGTTTGAATAAACGAAGTTTGAGGTAAAGTGAAACACTAGAGAAACACATACAGCAAGTAGAGTCTGATCACAATGTGGAAATTACCACAGACAAGACAGAATGTTAAAACATGAAATGAAATGCAGTTATATGAAAATTACTAATTGCAGTAGCAGAGTGGTGCTATATTTGACAAAACACGAAATTATACTACTTATTCATATTAAGTAATGATAACACAAGGAGCAGAATATACTGGACGTATTTTATTTCGTCGGTGTCTTACTTATTACATCACTTAAGTGGTACATATAAAAAGACTTTGTTGATCTGAATATTTATTTCTTCTGCAAGCAATAGAAGCGTTAACGTCAGTAAAAAGTTTGAGCATTCTGGAATAGATCAAACAATCTATAATTATATTTCAATGGTTTACACACAAAGATAAGTTTTGTTATTGGTAATATTTCGAGCAAAATTACTCCCCGTGTTCACACCACTGTTGGAATTGTTTTGTTTTTTAATTCACACATTCATGATTTGTACTCATATATATAGTTCATTTTTTTGTTCATTCATTTTTGTGTATTCAGAATTGTATTCCAGGTTGTTTACAGTTGTACTGAGTTACTCTTGTAACATGTATCCGGTGTGACCTTAATGAATATTGATTCTCTTATAAGTCTCTTTTTCCATTTGTTCATATTAGTTTTTAGAATACAAACATTGTTCCAATCGATATTATGGTTTTTGTCCCATGCATATGTGCAGCTATAGGTGAATTTTCTTCTAAATTCTTTTAAGCTTGTGTTCCTGTTGGTTGACCTTTAGTTAGGCGTTTATGTTCATTCACTCTTGTTTTGAGTGATCTGGACGTTTGAGCCATATACTTAGTCAGAAACGCGGCACAATATATTTTGTAAATCACATTGTTTTTATCTATCATTTTTATGGGATCTTTCAGTTGACTTATTTTATTTTTAATCAGACTCGTCGGTTTAAACGTTGTGCGAATCCCAACATTTTTGAGGTTTATTCAAATTGCCTCTGATGTTTCTTTGCCTTCCTCAGTCTTGTCATTCTCCGGATTTACCCTCTTTTTTCTTTTTTATATCATCTTTGATAAATTCTTTTGGGTAGGTGTTGTCGAGTAACATTTTGAATAGGACGTTTATTTCTTTACACTGGTCCTCTGGTGTTGTTGTAAGTCTACGTATTCTATCTGAAAGACCTTGTATTAATCGTCGGTGATGAGTTGAGTGATAATCAAGGAATTTCCCAAAGTGTGCAGTTCTTCTGTATAGCGTCGTTTTTATGCTACTGTCTATTACTCTTTGTATTTTGCAGTCTAACATAGGCAGTTCCCCGATTTCATCCTCTATTTCCACAGTGAATTTTATTGAGTCGACATTACTGTTTATGTGTGAGAAGAATTTCTCAACATCGTTTATTTTCATTATTACTAACGTGTCGTCTTCATATCTCCACGAACATTTTATTGATGACCTGAATGGTTTAAGTGCATTCGCTTCCCAAAAATCCATATGTCAGCTATTAATGGTGAGATGGGTGATCCCATGGCTACTCCTTCATTTTGTTGGTATATTTTTCCTTCAAATGTAAAATATGTTGTTGTCTGACAGAATTCCACCGCTTTTATTATCATCTTCTGCGGATAACTGTGTTCTGTCTTTTAGGCCATTATCTTCTTTTATTCTCGTTTTCAGTGAATTCATGGCCATCTGAATTGGCATTTTAGTATGGAGAAGCGTATCAGTCAATAACGTTTGGACGAAGTTCCGGAAATTCACTGAAAACTAATTATCAATCAGGTCCAATTATTTTAATGTTGCGAAATCAACCTACTGATGAAGCTGATTGGGATGATTCTAAGGTGAGGACTGATGGAAGTAAGAAATCATTAACTAATAGATTATTATATGTATAAACCATCATCAATGACTACAAGAAAATTCATCCTACCATACATGAGAAATATCTCTGAAATAACAGCTAAAATATTAAGGTCGTTTGAAGTAGATATAACACACAAGCCAGTCCAATCACTTCATTCGATATTGTGAAAACCGAGAGATCCAACAGAAAACGAAGATAAACTTAATAGCAATTACAAAATAAATTGTGTGAACTGTAACAGGCATTACATCTGTCAAAGTGGGCGTCCCCTTCGAATCAGATTCCAGGAACACAAATTAGCTGTGAAAACACATGATATATATTCTTTCATATCAATGCATGTAGATAATTATGGATACCAATTTGATTGAGATAATGTTGAAATTTTAAACATAGGAAACACTAAAAGTGCCAGAGAATTCCCAGAAGCCTGTTACTCAAGCGAATCAGCGATTAGCAAACATGTATATATAAATATAGACCAAATTTTCCAACTGATGAAAAGTAAATCACGTGACGAGAAAGTTCAGAATCGAAGTCAATAAAAAAATTATCAGTAGAGGTGTAAATCGACTACCAGTCACGAAAATGGTTACCAGGAGACACAATTCTATCAATCATGGGGAAATTGAATCAGTTCATTTTATGTCAAAACTTGCGCTGAGGATGTTGCCCAGAAGGATGAGGAAAGCTTCTCAATTAAACCAATCATCTCAGAGAACACAACTAATTCAAAATCGTCCATCTGAGCTGCAAATCTTCTCTATTATTTCAAAGTCTAATTTCGTCGTACGTGTCAAACCAGGATGATTGTGCCTACATGTCTCAGATTTTCTTTCTAGTTTTCCACGTTAATTAATGCCATGAATAGTAACTTTTTATTCATTTCACACAATACCTTCTTCCAGGTTCATACTTATGAAATGTTACATAATGCTCTATGTGTGTACTGTCATGTTTGCTGATAGGTTTGCTTGAAAATTTGTACTACCAATTGATTTACCTGATTAACTGTATACCATTCACATCAACCAGTAGTGATTACTAGCCTCATTGGAGTGATCCAAACACAGGAAGTCTTTACGCTTGATTGGGCCAGAGATAATCAGAGGTGTATCTGGTGTGAATGAGCTTAGAAAGCCAAATCATTTCAAATCACTCGATCTCTGGCTAGCTGTTTGGGCGAACTGATACCACAATAAATCGAATTTTCAATTTGTAAATTACTTTACTGTTTAAGGGGCAAGTCGAAGATTGCATTAAAGATTAATGGTGGCAGTTAAATGAGACAAAAGGAATATAGAATAAGTGACGACTGCCGAAGCGCATAGGAGAGGGAAGTCTGTATTTAATAATAAAACAATTTACGGATTAGAATATTCTTGAAATGAGTAGTATGACCACTTAGAAATGGAAGCTGAAAAAGTAATAACAGCATTATAATTCCCATTATTGTACTCCACAGGGACTACAAAACTTCAGAAATACAGTGATATATATATATATTTATCGCGACTCTCTCAATAAAAGCGCTAATTTCGTATTACTGAAAAACGTATCTCTGTCAGGTTAAGAAACAAACTATTACTAAATAACTGGATGTTCGCAGATTAAAAATTTTAGTCGCTTTCTGATGCTTAAGGTCATTTATGTTTTGTTTAGAAAGGTAGTCTCCAAACCGAATGCCGTGAGTGTCACTCTCGGTATCTTGCCATTGCACTGTGTCCAGCATTTTTTCTTGTAATTCGGAACAGCGTGATTTTTGTGGTGTCTAACCCTACTTCTCAATTTTTTTCATACTTAACTTAATGCTATCTGATTACTTTACAACGGCTGAGACTCAAGATTTTTCGGTGCTGATGGCCCTCACTCTTCAGCCTCCAATCTTCTGGGCATCCGAGGTATCCACGAGGTTGGTCCATATAAAAGCCCAATTCGCCTCGTTGCTTATCCTTTCTCAAAAGATATAGTCCGACCTATTTATTTTCAGTATAGCACGACAAATAATCTAGCAATCTCTTCTGGGGAACGTTTCTATTTATTTGAGTATTTCCACTACTATTTGTAAGAATTATCCTTTACCTCTGACCTTTACATCATTGTTTTGACATTTTCCAACTATTTTGACCTAGACTTTATGGGTTACCTTTGTGTTTGCCTGACTTTTATTCCTAATTGTTTAACATTACCACTGAATTTATCATATTAAGTTGCGTTTAGATACTGTGGGAATATAATATTTGATTGTGTGTGATTTGCTGTGGTTTGTCAAACGACACATAACAACGCAGTAGGTCGTGAGTTTCGTACTGACTCAGTTTTATTGGTTCGTTCCCTGCGTTCATATCAAAAGACTAGCATTTGGTCATTACAATGAGTTTGCTTTAGAGCACCAGTGAAGAAATCTCAGATATCTTTATTGTCACAATCCACAGCCATGCTACACTCAGTGACCAACAGAAGTTTCAAAAGCTCTTATGACATATGCATTTAAGGAAAAATGAACCTACACAGATACTCTGTCGAGTGATTCCAAGATCGGTGATAGTGTGGTGGTGTGATACAGACAATGTGTTCCAACGGAATATTATTCTCACATTATCCCACATTTCAATACTGCACCAGCAACACAATACTACATGTGTGTTTGAACATTCTATTTCATGCCGTTACTGAATACTAAAACCACACACTGAGTGATTGGCTGAGGAATATAAACTATATATATGCATAGTGGTTTGATCAATTGAAAATATGCCTTTGCTTCCGTATCTTGCCTCCTGCCGTTACAATACTTGCGATTACCACGAGTTATGTAAAGGATTCCTGCACCGTTCCGAAATTCCCCTTTGATGAAGCTTGCAGGTTTCAATGAAGTAGCTCCGACAGCCATACTGTATACAGAAGAACATGGAGGACTAAATCCACATACCTCTCTCCAATTGTAACTATCCATTTCGTACACACACATAAATATTGATCTAGCATTCTAAATTGCCATTACATGCAATGATAGTCCCTGTCCGATTTATACTAATAATAATAATAATGCATATTGTAGTTTCGACGCCAAAATATATGCCTGGTTTTGGACATTTGGAGCTAAACAACAGTTTACTGCGCACATCAACTGGTGACAGCATCTGACATCGCCAGTGGACCATATAGCCTGTTCCACATAGCAGATATTTATTCTGCAGTACATTTTATGGGGGATAACCGAGAGAGAGGCAGCGTCATCTCACCCAGCACTCAGGAGTAAATGAGGCTAACATTCATATATTCGCAGATGGTTTACCTGTTCTGTCTTACGGTAACATGCCCCTTTTGTTAGACAATGAATTTCGCCGTTCAATTTGTTAGGTTTGCAATATCACACTGATATTACTGATATGGGGCCCTAAGCGTAGTGTCAGTTTCTGGTTGAATTAGGTAGGGGCAAGTTATTCTAGTCTACTACAAGACTTTGTGTCTCCCTGTCCGCCAGATGTACCCGTGTGCCGTGTGCTACTGAAAAGATTTATCAGTAGTATATAGAGGAACGTTAATTGGTATGAAAGCATCAAATAGCGGAGAGATCGATTTGTCGTCAAAGACAGGAAATGGACCAGCGTTGCGGTAAAACATGGGAGACGCAAGAAGAAGACAAAGAAACATAATACGGATAGCAGGAGTAGCACAACACGGTAGATCTGTGCAAACGACGATAAGATGTACCTAATTTCGCCATATATAGATACCAAATTCCAAATAAACACTTATTTACCAAGTCTCTTGTCTTCTACCATTGCACCCGCTACGCTGATAATCTCACTCATACGTTCATTACTCAGGTGTTTCCGAACATCTACAAACCAACCTCCATTATACCTTATGTAAGTTTGACGCGTAACTTCTTGCAACAACAGTGACTGTCTCATCAGTGTCCGCTAAGCGATAGTATTTATCTCTAGAAAAATGGAAGGAAGAGTGAAGGAAAGAAGGATCATCAAACCATCTGACAACCCACTGGTTTCTACTTTTCACTTAGTAATGAAGGACACTAGCATGGATGGACGGCATTATAATGACCACCGAAAGCTCAGCGTAAAAGAGACACGAGATTGCTACCCAGTATTTCACATGCATAAGTTGTTTGTATCTTTTATTATACCCCTGCTTTCGGAAAAGCAAGAGATATTCAGAGAAGAGTTACTCTCCCCATCGATATCATTCTCAAGCCCTCCAGTGGCATGCATATGTATACATATATATGCGTGATGTAATGAACATTACTCGTGTGGAAACCAAAGCAAACATAGTCAGGTAAACTGGGCGATGCAACACACTTTTTGGGAGTGCGTATATATGTAAACTCAGCTAGTGAATGGACAGCGTAGTCAGAAGTGTGAGTCAAGGGAGAATGTGCAGCAGTAAACGAAGAAATTAGATGTGTCACCACAAATAGTGTGTGTGTGTGGGATAGGCCATTTGGATGCAGTCCCTCAGTCGCTGAATCCCCATCTGCATTGCCTACAAAGGTTTCCATGGATGGTGCAGTTGCATTCTGTCAAAGAACTGTAAGGGCGTCAAACTCGAAAACAGTAATGGGAGTACACCCGAGTCTTTGCTCTCCGATGTACTACCCTTAATGGATTGCCGCGAGGAAGCCTGTAGCGGTAGGGGATTCCCCAGAATTATTAACCACAGCACTAATCACTGAACATTGGATACTGACCCTCACTGTTTAGGTCAATTTGTTTAACTGAAGGCTTACAGTCACGCGTCCACGCCATTTGGCAGGCCGTCGTGTTACGTTCGTTCATTCGTACACGATTTTTAGCTATTTAGGCAACAACCTCACACTCTGATTTGGCCTCGGAATATGATTCGTAATTTCAACGATCATTCCTGGTGTTTTGCTTTGCCTTTGGTCTACGCGGAACGAATACTATAGACGTTGCGGGTATTAGATTTTGCGTTGGTATACTTCGTACTATTATTATACTATCCGCTAACGTCAACATCCTGAGACTCTAAAAGCCTATACTCACTTAATGGTGGAACATCTTTGTTTGGATGATTCTGGTCATTTGTAGTCATGTTAGCAGCAATTAGGTCGCTAAGCCGGCGATAGCTAAGTGTAGTAAAACCTAATTTATTCAGTCTCTCATTATACGGCTTATTCCGGAAATCCATCACCCCTTTACGCACCCGACTTTGAACTCTTTCCGAAACGTTTGGGACCTTTCTGAGTAATGGGGGATGCAATGATATTGTGCACTTCAAAGGAGAAGTTGTGCGTATACATAATACAATTTTAGTAAAAGCTCGGCAGTGAACACATCCAGATGTATAAGTGCATATGCCCTCGCTATGTCCCCATGTTATTCACGCTTGTGTCCACCTTTTCCGTTAGAACCAGACCTATGTCGCACTTTGACGCCAAAAAAGACAAGTTATCGCTTCACAAGGACTCAGTTGCACTCCGTGGCATCTGGATACGCAGTTGCGCTACATTACATTTTCTCGGGTTGAAAGTCATACCATTCGTTAGTGCTCAGTCTTCCAGAATTTTCGGGTCCGCACACAGCCTGTCTGAGTCTCCCAAGCACTTTACCGCCCTCCAAATCTTTAAGTCATCAGTGTAAAGAAAGGCCGGACAGTTTAGACACCCAGGCCCCTATGACACAACTCTGTTGTACTCTTGATGCCAATCTTTGTCAGGGTGGTCGAACACTATTGGCATTGGAGCTGAATTCCATTTCTTCCAGGTAGTCCATAAGACAACCGACCCACCAATATTCATCTTGTAACAACAGAAGACAAGGACCAGGCAACAGATCGTTTATTAAGGAAATCAAAGCATATTTATATATTTTCATGTACATTATTATAGATTAGTTAAGCAAACAAACACAGTCTTCCGATTGGTTGTTTCTCACGTAAAGTCAATCTGTCATCTCTTTGTGACTGTTTCTTGAATGTCAGATCATCTATATGTTAACTGCATCCGCCTACACAAAGTCTGCTGTGGTCGGTTTTGAATCAGTCTTTGTTCATATTTTCTCACGAAGAATCTTGAGAACGTAAACATTGACGTAAATTACCGTTTACCAATTTGGCTAGTAGACAGCTCTCACCAAAATCTGACTTCTTCTTCAAAAAGAGCAGGTAGTGCTGAACTGTGTCTAGGGAGGTCAAATGGACTGGAACATTCCTATCCCAGCATGATGTCCAATCGTCCCAAGCTGATGATAGGTTTGTTATACAGGATCTACCTCTTCTGGACCCATGTTGTGCTTCATGGAGTATGTTGGTCATGTCAAGGTGCTGCCTGATATGATCATCTACCAGACTTTCCAGTACCCTCAATAGCACTGGAAGTAGCGCAACTGACCTGTAACTTGTTGCATCTTGCCAACCCCAACCCTCGGAGGCAGAGGAAGTGATGGCTCTCTTCCACTCTTCTGACACTTCCCCTGAATCCATGGATTGTTGAAACAGGTCACATAATGGCCTGCAGAGAGCTTGTGCGCACTATTTTAGGACATATGGTCGAATGTCGTCACAACCCTCGGAACTACAACTTCTCTACAACCATTGCGGGGGTAATGCGGAATTTACCCATTAGGTTTCCACTTGGCAACTTAGTGATGTGACACCCATGACTTAAAGTGGTAGCACCCACAATACTGTCCAGTCATCTGTCAAAGGTCGACCTGAATGTTTCAGTCATTCCCAAAATAGTGATATGTTGACTACCTAGACTTCCTACGGTGCATGCCTCTGATCGGTGGGTTTTCTTTCAGACATGAATCGGCATAGGCTTCAGGGTTCTCATTGGAGTTTTCTGGCAAGATTTGCCTTGTGTTATACCGGTTCATGAGTTCCAAGTATACTTCACGGCCACTCTGATTCGTGGAGGGTCGCCGTGTAAACCAAGCCCCGCTTTACTTGCAGAAAACGACGCGTGCTCCTCTCAAGCATGAGGATTGCTTCTCAGGTTGTAGTGTGACTGGACGAACGTTATGTGAGATTGCTGTGTAAATGATCATTCTTACCATTTGCCAATGTTCCTAAATCGATAGCTCAGGCCAGTCTGTGGGTCATTCTGCGTCAGACGAAGGCTTTTACGTTTTGTTGTAGTCCGCTTTGCTATGGTGCAAATAGGGACGCGTACCATCCCACTGTAAGCGGTTGCAAGGAGCCCGATCAAACACTATGACCACATGGTCACCAATGCTTACAGAGGTCATGGTTTGAACGCTTTCCACCAGTAACTGGTCACTAGTTAGGACATAATCCCGTTTTGATAACTTCTCACTAAGGCCCCATCTAGTGTCGTTTCCAATGTTCCCGGGCGATTTGCATTTCTAATGGTTTTTGGTAGACTTCGATCAAATTTTCCTTGAGTACACCCCAATCTAACGGAAGGGGGTGGAGCGTTGAAGTCTCCAGCAATGTTGATTTAGTCATAGCCTAAGGTCCGTATCCCTGTCATGGTTCTTGGCAGTATCCGGTTGTGTTCTGCTCCACAGGAGAGTGGTCAACAGGTGCTACCCAATAAATACTTGGTGTGGCCGACGTAAAAACGGCACTACATCGAGTGTGGGGAGTTCATTGATTGGTGAGTCCATTACTCGTATGCCTCTAAACTGCGGGTCGACTGACGTTGTCTGATGCTGAATATTTAGTATTTTCTTATCTACTCGATTCACAGAATCTTCACGTAAAACCGAGTTATTCGACGAAATGTCATCCTTTCTACAACATGATTCAGCTCCTGAAGTATTTATCCCTTCAATACAGACTATGCAGTATGTTAAAAAAACATTCAAAATCACCACTTTGCACAAGGAAGTAAAGGAAGTTAGGTTCAAGGAAGTAAACAGGCGATAAGAGAAAGGCCTAACTGAGCAAATTCGTCTCACTATTCGCTGTGAGAAATCAGGTGACCTAGGGTCTTAACCGAGTCTTTTATTGGCACGCACCCTCAATACTCAATTCCCTTACGATTATGAAATATATCGTCGAAATGATGATATAGCCATCGGGTCCCTTCAGACAATGTGCTTGCAGACTAAGTGTTGGGAGATGAAAACACATCTGAAGAAAGTTGTCTGCGAATTTGGAATTTTGAGGAGAAAAGTGGCAGATGCTTTTATTATGATGTATGTTAACCTTTTGATAGGCACCTACTACAACTAGCTACCGTGTTACTTCTCGTCACACTCTTTTGTTAGCTTCTTCTGTGTCAGGATACGCGTTGCATAATCGTTGGTTACTAAGTGGGACTCTACAAATTTGTCTATAGTCCACTGATTTTAGCCGGTTATGGTTAGAGTATTTAGTCAGCGTAACAATTTCTTGGTCTGAATGCATTTAGTCAGGCGCCCTCGCGACCAAACGTTCGCAATACGTTCATTTGTCTCGTTTAGCCAGCACAAACTCAGGAAATCACTTTGGTTTTGAACCATGAAACTGTCGTTTTTCCTTCCTTCTTCTGTTTCTCGAGCGAATTCCTATGAACTGGTGGACTCGGCTGATGTCTACGGCTATCTGTTTGTACCTCACTGCGACATATCATAAAACCATAGTGTTTTAGCCTGTGGTAGTTTGCCACATAAATCTCTTGAACTAAGAACAAATATCTATGGCCTACAGAAGATGGTAGCCGGAGTGTTACTGAAAGCCCAACCCAAAATATATATATTTCGAATAAGCGGGTAGGTTAACATGGAATGCATTCAACTTTTGCAGGCACGATCAGTCATGTTATAAGTTGCAATCGTGTAATGTCATAAATTAGCGCTTTTCCAAAAGTCGAAATTGTTGAATAATGGCAGCCCGTATACGGCCGTAGGTCATTTGATCAGCTGATGTCTACTGGCTTTATTTATGGAATAAACCTCAAAATTAGGCAATTTTTCGTTGTTTTACACACTTTTACACTTATATTTCTGCTAAAAGTTGATGGAATAAGGCGTTTTTAGCATAAACAGCAAATGATGGTGTCCTTATCCGGCCGTAATTTACGGCCAGTTTACAAATTGTTGATATACGTACTTTTCCGTTCAGAAAATGTCGAATTACTTGAAGAGACATGTTGTAACGACTTTTAGTGAATTTTTTTGCAGTTTAAAGGGTTATACATTGATATGAATAGGTGGGATAGTTGGTTTTGTTAATTATTTCATTTACTTTGTTGTGTACTTTTGCTAATGCTGTCAAAGCTCCTCCACATATATTTCATTAAGGGAAATCTACAGAAATACTTAGAAATTATATACACATAGTATTTACTTATTTTATGGCGTAGACTTGATGTTTACAGGAAGATGCAATATCCATTTTTTTCTTCTTGAAAAATGTTGACTGACGTAATTAACTAATTATTTCGTCATTTTAAACATGTTAAGTAGTTAATTATTGCAATTACAGTGGTAACAATGTCTACATCTTTTGAATTCTTATGTTCTTTTTCAGATAATATCAACTTTCAGGAATTTCATGGATTTGGGCGATAAAGAAAAAGATATCTGCAGTGTTGTTGATTTTGTATTACATGTTTATTTATTAATAAATGTATCCCGCGTTATTCGTTTGTATATTCTACTTGATAAGACCGACTTCTAGCCTTGGCGTAAGTTGTGAGGTACGGAGTATATGACGTGATCTTAGAAATGCTAAGGAAAATTAGATATTCGGGGGGAGGGGCTTATTGATAAAAAGACTATGCCGTACCGTAATGAAGTTACTGCGTCCACTTGTAAAAGAAAACATTGATATTATAAGCGCCTAGAGTTATATATCATCTTAATAGGAACCCATTAACGGACTTTGGATTCATAGTCACAAGGTGAAAAGTAAATCTACCTGATAGTATGCTTGCGGTTTCTACTTATCGTAACTGTTCGATATGTGTGACTAAGTGCAACTACAGTTATCGTAATAATTAAAAACAGAATACCTACGGTTCGCCGCCACAGAACGAACAGGGTACGTTGCTACCTGTTCATCTAGTCGTGTAAAGAAAAGTTTCCCAGACGCCGCATTTACTTCTAACAGTTTACCTTTAATTCCTAACTTAGCACGTGTTACTTATGTTACTGGAACACAATCGTGTTACAACAGAAGAAACACAGATTCATTGAAAAATTGTTTATTAAACAAAAATTAGATTTCAGATGTACAGATAATTCAGATGAGTAGTCCTCCGTTACTGTCAGTAGGTTCCATCTGCGTACACAGCACATATGTGTTTCTCCATAAGCCTGAAAAGGTTTAAGAAAAGCATTATTAACATGGGTGCTACATGTATGATCTGAGTAAAAATTTTTTCTTGATAAGCATTTACAAGTAATCACTTTACAAACAATATATATAAGTAGCTAAATAGTTTTCACTAAACTTAAGGGACTTTGCAATTTATCGTCGGTCGATATCTAGTAGGTCCATCGAAGCGTCATGAAATGAAAAATTATTAAACGACAAGTTGTGAAATAGTTTGCAAAGCTTGAACAAAGACTTTAACAAAAATGACAACGGCTTTATGACAAATAGTAAGAGTTTTGACAGCATTAATAATAATAACGTTCATGTTCATATAGTGACTATATAAACACCAATAGGTATTATTACCGCAGCGAATTCATCATTAACTTGGATAGACGACTAACAATAATAATACAACCATATCAATTAAAAGTATCACTCAATCCTATGAAGCAGGTGTTTACTTACATTGACTGTATATAAGTATATATACATGTATATATATATATATTTATATGCTGCACCAACCATGCCGTTTTCATTATGATTAACCAGACCGCTGTGTATTGCATATTAATTTAAGGATCTCTGGAAATAATAGTCAAGCGGTAACTGAAGTTGCATGAGGTTATCACCTCTTCGGAACATTGCTTGCATTCTTGACACTCCTGTGAAGTCCTTAGATCTTGATATGGGATGAATTCAACCAACAAATCCTCTGGTATATCATTTCTATCATGAGCCGTAATAGTATGTGCTGTCAATTGTGCACCCGACTTGATAAAACGCTCCTGGAAGTCGCGAAATTAACGAAGCAGCCAAATGATGTTTAGAATTACCGCAACTCGAATGACAAACTGGCCAATCACAAGCGAGCAAATCACTTGTTTATCTCACTCGCGGGCACACGAAATTACGGTCGTCGACAGGCTGCCTTGAATAATAGCACAAGCGATCAGAACGTGTTCGTTTAAATGTTAAATTGTAAAGTCTTCCTTAAGGTTGTAACAACAGAAGACAAGAGCCAGGTAACAGCTCGTTTGTTGAGAAAATCAACAGTTATTTATGGATTTTTGTGCATATTATTATTCGCTATTATTAGCAGAGAGGCGACGTCTTCTGATTGGTTGTTTCCCTGCTGAAGGTTATTCTATCATCTCTTTGTTGCCATTTCTTAGACAGTCCAGTGATATATCTGAGAATCGTATCCGCCTACGCTAAGTCTGCCG